>JAPMLY010000038.1:0-440924 GCA_026401115.1 Tetraselmis chui
GCGCGCGTGTGTGTGTGGGTGTGTGGGTGTGTGTGTGTGTGCGTGTGTGTGTGTGTGTGCGTGTGTGTGTGTGGGGGGGGGGGGGGGGGGGGGGGGGCGAGCGAGCGAGCGCGCGCGCGCGTGTGTGTGTAAATGTGTGTGTGTGTGCGGGCGCGCGTGTGTGTATGTGTGAATGTGTGAGAGTGTGACTTTGCTTTGGGGGGTGGGTAGATTAGGCATTCATTTCGGCTGGGAAACGACAATGTTCAACTGACATGGCAGCGTCTCACCGTGATGTCAGAAGCGGCGCGCACGGCGAGCTCCACATACTCATCTTGCGTGTAGGCAGTCCAGCCTTCGGAGATGCCCACCGCCGTCAAGAGGCTGACGCCCACATTGTGGGCATGGCAGCTGCCCACCAGCGTGAGGCAAGGGACGCCCATGAAGAGGGACTCGGTGGTGGTGGTGGTGCCGGCGTAAGGGAACGGGTCGAGGCTTATGTCGATGAGTGAGTAGGCAGAGAGGTGGTCGCGGGTGTCGGGGAACAGTGGCAGTAGGTCCACACGCGCAGCGCTGATGCCCTCTTGCTCCAGCTTGCTTAAGAAATGAGCCTAACAAGGAGCACCGCGTTAGCATCCACATAATTTTACGAAATCAAAAATAAAACCAGGATTTATCTACAATTAGGATTGATGTATTACCATGGTTTTCGAAAGGTTATAGAGAGGGCTTTGTAGGGAGGTGTACCTTGGCACTCTCGCACGCGAAGGGCTTATTTTTTAGAAGGAGCCGCGAGGTGGGGACGGCTTTCAAGATCTGCGCCCAACAGGCGATGACGGCTGGGGTGATCTTGGCGAGGTTGTTGAAGGAGCCAAAGGTGACGAAGCCGTTGGAGGCCGCGGGGAGGGGCGCCACGGGGGGCGGGTCGCGCGAGGGGGTGTAGCAGAGGAAGCAGCCGGGCAGACGGACCAGCTCCTCCACAAAGGTCTGGCTCGTGGTCGGAGGATCACACACCGCATCCGTAATACGGTAGTCGACCTAATAGCGACAATCAAAGTCCGTCAGTCCCACCGACAGCTTTGGTAGCGTCCACAAAAACTCGGGTACACATACAAAGTGACGAACTCAAGCAACATGGTCTGCCCTGAGTGACCATGGATGAAATAACGGGTGCACTTCAGGGGGATTAGGTACGGAGGGGAAGGACAAGGAGACTCGCCGGCCTAGACCCGTGTACTCAGACCCTTGCATGGCCGTCGCTTTGTAGGTGGTACATGTTGTAAATCATTTTCATTTTCATTGGGTTTTAGGATGTGTGAAAAGGGTTTCCACCTCGCGTAGACCGGTGGAGTTTGGGTATCCGATCCATGTGATTTGGACCGGCGCAGCTCGCAGCGCCATGACGCCCAAACGGTTGTTGGCGGTGTGCCCCGTCAGCTCCACCAGCACGTCCACCCCGTCCCCGCGGATCATGGTCGCTAGTTCCAACTCACCCAACGCGGTCACGTTCCTCCACTCCCCTCCCGCTGCCTCCACGACGGATTGCAACAACGCAGTCTTCGCGTCCGCCTGCAATGCCAAACCACGTGATCTCAATGAAGACCTACAAATACTACAATGCACAACTGCGTAGAGCGCCATTGCATTTAAACGAGCGTATAATTCATATAACATAAATCACACATACGTTGCTAAACACTGATCCGACTCCAGCGTGAAGCACAATGACCAATGTCGCCTTAAAATAGGTACAGCCGTTCTTAATAATTTAACTGTTACATTTCTTCCAAAATTTTGACAATCAATAGCAAAAAGCAAACCATTGCTTCTCCTCCAAAAAAGGCCCGTACAAATTCATGCCCGTCCATTAAAAAGTCAAATGGCCGCAAAACTCGGAGCGAAAGCCAACTAGCTTGCAGGGCTATACTTACTACTTCGATGGCACCCTCCTCCTCAAACGAAAGGCGGAAGTTCAATTGCATAGCTCGAGTGTACCTTGAGGAATAGCTTCCACCTCTAATGATTATCAATACTGCCAAACAAGACGCCACAGAGCATTATGGGCGAAATATGGTGGGGGGCTGCGAGTCTCCCAACGTTTGAATTCCGCCCCCCCTCATAATGAGTGCCTTGATGCAAGTTGATTCGACTCCGAATAAACCTGTAAAACCCTGTAACACCCTACATACCGCGTAAACCCTACAATTTTGATTCAAACCTTAGAAACCCAAACTTACCTACAGCCGCCAGTTTCTCCACCGCTCCCCTTCCAATGTCCCAACACAGCCTCAGCCGTCCGAAATTAATTTGGCAGCTGAGACAGATCCCTACTAAGATTATGTGCTTTTAATACAATTCATGTGGCCTTAATCAAATCAAATTGATAACGTGACTTGTTCGGATTCGAAGCGATAATATCGCGAAACAATCACGAACTCGCATATGCTATGATACGTCAGCTAAAGGATACAATGGAAACTACCGATGCGCAAAGAGGGTGGGGCGATTGAACAAGGGCATCGCGAGGTAACGTTGTTAGATTTAGGGTTTCAGGTCTTACAGTTGTGGGGGATTTAGGGTATTACTCAACCCTAAACTCTGGTCCAACCAACTGAGAGGGTAGGGGTTACCTACGTTTGGGACGCAGCTGTAGACGATGCAGCGCACATTTTCCGAGTTGTGGTGCTGAAGGGGGGCTTGCGCAAAGTAGGAGACGGAGTGTGTGTAGAGGTCGGGGGAGATGTAGCCGAGTGTGAGGCGGCGGTTGGGTGTCAGGCCGCGCTCAACGATGGACGCGGTGTTAAGCGACGGCAGACGGCCGCTGAAGCCGCTGGCGAACTGCTTTCCCCATTCCTGCAATAGAAGGCATTCAACCAAATTACAGCAACACTTCCGCAGTGGAAATACAGAGCACTGAAATGCAATTCTAGGTGGTATCAAATACCAAACCGAATTTCTCAATAATCAGAACTGGATCTCATCGGCATTTTTCATGATCATCGCCACGATACAACTTTGCAGTCGCTGCTCGATGATCAGCGCCAAATCATGTGCTGCTATGGCGATGGCTTCATTTGCGCTTACATCCACAATTGATAGTTTTCAATGGACCTTCGCATTAATTGAAACACTGCAATGTGATTCAATCATAACACAGGTATGCTGCGAAATCACAGAATAAAACATACCTCTCCCTAACTTTCTCTCTTTTCTTCCCTCAACTTTCCTTCGCCCCGCTAAATTTCTTGTAAATGAGTTTTATGCCCCGCTCAATTCAACTCACAAATACAAAATGGAGATCAAAGGTCTGTGAAACTGTGAGAGCTGCAGGTAAAGGGTATGCGGTTATGTTTTGGTGTTGAGAGGGAGACTCTGATGATAACTGGGAATTATGGCTCCGACGGACCTCGTGCGCCTGGCAGACGAAGGGATCTTCGCCCGGGTATATGTAGTTGAGGCCGAGGAGTCGGTTCTGAGAGGCATTCCGCGAGTCGGGCGCCAGCTCGATGCACTTCTCGTACGCGGCAATCGCCTGAGAAGGCAAGGCACACCAAGGATTGCGTCATGCGCCTGCCACCTCCCTTGAGGAGCTTCACAAGCTGAGGATGCGACATGGGATGAGGGATTCCGGTGTGTGTGTGTGTGTGTGTGTGTGTGTGTGTGTGTGTGTGTGTGTGTGTGTGTGTGTGTGTGTGTGCGTGTGCGTGTGCGGGCGTGCACGTGTGGATATCTGCGTGTAAGATTGTGTGTGTGTGTGTGTGTGTTTGCGTGTGTTTATATGTGTGTGTGTGTGTGTGTGCGGGCGTACACCTGTGGATATCTGCGTGTACGATTGTATGTATGTATGTGTGTGCGTGTGTGTGCGTGTGTTTGTGTGTACGCAAGCGTGGGTGGTGTGCGTGTGTGTGTGTGTGTGTGTGTGTGTGTGTGTTCTAAAGAGGGAGGGAGGGAAAAGACGCCCGAGCGCACCTCCGCTATGTTTCCCACATCCCTGTGCAGGACGCCGAGGTTGTTATAAGCCTCGGCGTACGTGGGGCTGGCCTGGATGGCGGCCTGCAGGGTGCACAGCCCCTCCTTGGCCAGCCCTTGCGCAGTGTAGAGGACTCCGATGTTGTTCAGGCTCTGAGGAAAGTTTGGTCGCAGCTGCACGGCAGAGCGTAATGGGTAAATGCGTTAAACGCAAAGAGTGCTATGAGGACAAACCCACCCAAATGCCTCAATTCAAGGAGGAAGAGTCGAACACCTCCGATCCGCACCTGCAGCGCGGACATGTAGCACTGCATTGCCTTCTCCAAGTTCCCGCGCTCCTTGTGCAGCACCCCAAGGTTGTTGAAGGCCTCTGCGCAATGCGGGTTGAACTGATGGGGAGCATTTGGAGGCATAGTCAGTGAAGGCTTATCTGAACCGCAAAGTGGGGTATCTTCGGACGGTTGTTCATATGATAAAACGAAAGGGGCGGGGCAGCAGCACCCTTGCGGCACCCACTCACGTGAGTTGTCATTTCATACATGAAAATCGCCTTCTCCACCTGTCCCGTCTCGCCATAGATGACGGCGCAATTATACAGCGCGTCGGGATGCTGTGGGGTGAAACAATGGGCCGTCACATTGGCAGCTGTTCATAGACATCAGAGAATATTCTGGTGAAACTGGTGAACGGGAGGCTCAACGGCTGGATTTTGGTGAGTCTAACCTTTGGGTTATGTGACAGCGCCCTCTCATACGTCTTGATCGCCTCTTCCACTTGCCCGTCCTGCTTGATCTTTGTTGCAAGATCCGTCAGAGCAATCGCCAGGTTGCTGGACACCATCGTGAAGTTGGGAGCGGAATCCAGCGCCCGTTCGTAGCACAGCACTGCCTCCTCCAGCTCACCCTGCGCATCACATCAAGGCCACTAATGAGAGATTACAATGAAGCGTCAAAGTGGCTGATATGTGGTGATATACGCGCGGGTGTCAATGCAAACCTGCTGCTTGTGGATGACGCCCATGTTGCAATGCGCCTCTGGATAGCGAGGCTGCAGCGCCACGGCCTGACGATACTGCTCCATCGCCCGCTTGGGGGAGCCAGACTCTCCAAGAGCCACGCCCATGTTGAAGTAGGCTGTCGCGTACTCGGGGTCAGCTTCCTGCGCCTCCTTGTATCGCTCTATCCCCTCTTGAACCGCACCTGCGCCCCACGAGCACGCTCAGCCCTGGACCCAATGCAGATGCAGATCGCTGATGCGCCCATCAATAACCTCTGGCGGCTCAATTTCACCAGCCCATCACAAAGGAGGGTTGCCTTTGCTGCATGAAGAGGCAACCTTACAAACAAAATTCGATGTGTGATGCATTGGCAGGAAATTGCGGTCTAAGAAACACACCTGCATTCTTCAGGTTGGTCCCGAGGTCGGTAAGCACAATTGCCATCGCCTGACGCACCCTCTGCAAGAACCAGCGGGTGCCCTTACTTATCAGCAACGATTGAGGTGCTGTGGTGGCTCTTAACGAAAGGAACCAATTGCGCTTGTGAGAGGGGGAGGGGGGAGAAGGGGCACCTGGTCGTTGGGGACAGATGAGCGTGCGGAGGTGAGGGAGTCAAGGGACTCGCGAAGCATTCCACGCGACTTGTAAAGGCTGGCGCATGACATGTGAGCCGCCACGCATTGACGGTCTTGCGACAGCGCCATCGCGTAACACGTAAACGCCTACAGCACATCACAGCCCCAGCATGTCTGACCGATGACAAACCAAACGGACTGCCCCACCATTCACAGTGCATGTTGGCTGCTGAAAATGCATGACCTGCTGCCAAAAATGCAGTGGGTCACCGTGATGGTGCACACATGCAACGCACCCCTGCGGCATTGCCTTCGGCCTCCAGACATCTTCCCTTTAACACCAGCGCATCCAGGTCCAGCGGGTTGCATTGCAGATACTGCTCTACGTTTACTAGCGCCTGCGAAGGAGCACAAGCGTCAGGACCCCAGAATGTGAGCGCAGCTGAAGAGGCCCGCTGCGAGTGTGGCTCTCCTCTGTCAAAACAAATGTGTGTGCTGTGAAGTTGATAAACCGACACACCTCGCTGTGCTTCCCTCGGTGGTGCAGCAGTTCAGCCAGCTTAAAATGGTTCACAGTGGCAGACACCGTCGCGGTGCCATCCCTGCTAGGGGTTGACTCATGAGTATCATAACTCGCAGCTCCATCAGCCGCCGTTACACCCTGAGTCTGCTGCGCTGCTCCCTGATTGGCGAGTGTGAGTTGGGTTGGGCAAGATAGAGGGGCAGGGGAGATGATGAGTGGGAAGGGACACATGAGTCATAAGCTTCTGAGGGTATCCTGGGTAATTCCTTGGAAGGGAGTGGGACTGGATTACAAGTTTAACTTCAAGAGGGAGTCGCGCCTGTTCTCGCCCTCCGTTTGCTTTCGCCGCTGACGGCGACACCGCCAAGCTCCCCTGCCGTTCCGACAGTTCAGTAGCCGGCTCGTTACATCCAGCAGTGCCCTGCGCAACGATTGGCGTCTCCGCTTGCGTGAGCGATGGTTTCATGGTTGCTCCTGGGCAGCTGTGGGCGCCGGGCTCGGTGTCGTCGCCGGAAGTGGGTGAGCAGCCAATCGACGGCGCCGCCATTGCCGCGACTGCTGTGGCGAGGGTGGGTTCAGCGACTGCCGGGAGTCTGGAAGGCTCCGGGCATTTGAGTCGGAATTCAGGGGAGGGGTAAGCAGGTGATTGAAAGCACCGAAAATTGACGAGACGTCGCCGGTGGTTCAACTTGAGCCAATTGTGCGCCGGAGCTTTTCAAACTTCCAAGTGGCACTGAAAGATGTGGCGGGATTGTGTGGGATTGTGTGGGACACAGAACCGCGCAGCAGCGTTGTCCCGTACCCGTATGTATATTTAGCTAAATACGCTGAATAATTTATTTACCTTAGGGCACGTTTTGTCAAAGATTCCAGCTCGCGTACAATTTGGCCAAAAGACACCCACAAGCGGGGCATGGGGGACGATTAGCGCAGGATAATAGGGTTGGGTGGGTGGGTTCGCGCGAAGCCTAGATTGGCTGAGCGCGAAAGCAGAGAGTGCCTAGGCTCGTGGCTAGCTCCGGCTTATAAGGTGCGGGCTAGCTAGAGCTGACCGTTGGGGAAGTCGTTGGTCGTTGGTTGCGTCTAACTGCCGGGGCGAGGTGGTTGCCTTGCAGGTGCGACGCGCCGCTATTAACGGTAACAGTAACCAATAGAGTTACTATCCCGTACACATGGAAGCTGGATATGCAAACCTCTAGATTCGAATTAATCTGACCATTTACCCTAGGGCACGTTTTGCCAATAATTTAAAGCCAAAGGCATGCACAGCCAAAATTAGTGTTGCGGGGGGGACGGGGCGAGCCAGCCGACGAAACGCCAAGCAGCAAGTGTTGGGGTCATGGTGGGGTCAATGTATTTTCCTTCGGTCACGGAGCTGCTCTTGGCCCAGCCACCCATGTATTTGATTACGGGGAGGGGAGCGCCGATGCATCTGGCAGCGGAAGCCGCCCCTTTCCGGAGGCTGTGCGATGTCCACTTGAAGCCGGTGGGCGCAAAAGTGTTGACTGTGCGAAGGGAATGGGAGAGCCACGCGGGAATTGTGGACGCGGCCCCCCATTCGGCAGAGTCTTCAGCAGGTAAGAAGCTCCATAAAGCGGTAGGGGGGGGTCGCTTGTAGTAGGCTGCGCAGAAAGCGGCGCGGTGTTGCGTGTAGTAGTCCATGAGGTCTGCCAAGATGGGGTTATCGGCAATAGGTATTGCGACCACGAGCTTGTCGCGGGTGTCGCGACGCTGCTCGCCTTTAGATTTGCGGACGAACATGCAAATTTGCTTCGAAGGTCTCTCGACGGTGATGTCACCGGTTTGGCACCGGGCGCCGGTTTCTGCGCGGCAAAAGAACGTGTAATTGACGCACACCGCTAAGCAGGCTCGGAAACGCTCCAGCATGGTACGGGTGGCGGGGGACCACGTGAGGGTGGCGCGTAACGTGTTGGCCGCCAATAGGATGTCGAGGGCGACCGGGGCAGGTAGCGGGAGTCGTGTGTCGGCCGCGACAAGGCGGTTTTGCAGCATTTCGAGGCCACGCCTAGCGTCGGCCAGTAGTTCCCCTACCGCGATGGGTTGGCGGTGGTGGTCACGGAAGAACTTGTTGACCGCGGATAAGTAGGGCTGCAAGGAGCTGGCGGCCACTGTCCCCAACATGGCCAGCCAGGCGGTGTAGCGAATCATAGTAGCCGGTGTAGCCTCTAACGGGGCGATATTCTCCTCTATACAAAATGCAAAATATTGGCGTAGCGCGCTGTCGTAATTGGCGTACGTAGACGGCGCTAGCGAGTGACTGAGCAAGGTGATGGCCGTAACCCCAAGCCTATGGGTTCCTAAGAGGCCTTGGAAAGTTTCAGCAGTATCGGAGGCCTAGGGACCCTCTGTTGAGTTCGTCTGTAGGCGGTAGCGGGGTGGGCCGGTACGGGGAGGGCGAATCGGCGGTGCTGTAGACCCCCCCCGGGCGGGGCGTAAAGCCCGGCTTATGGCTCCGCGTCGGGTGTAGAGCCATGAGGGGGTGTTAGTTGAAAGGCCACGACGCTCCACGCGGGAGGTCCGACCCCCGCGCGCTTGCCGAGCTTGCCGGGAAAGAAAAGGTCGTGGGACGTTGGGAAGTGCATGGTCGCGGCGGCGAGTCATTCAAAGGCGTGATACCACGTCTTGTTTGGCCAGTAGGGGGCGATGACGGTCGCTTGCGCTTGTGATTGGTCCAATTTGGCGGCGAGTGCCGGTAGGGCGGTCCAGGGCGGGTTGCAGTAGTTGTTTTCGCGGCCCCAGGCGGTGTCGGGAAGGCGTAAGCAGTCGACGTCCTCGCACCGGGGGTCCCTCCATTGGGCGTTGAACCGCGGGAGCTAGGTCTTGAGCATGGACGCGAACCGGTCGATAGTATGGGGGCCTCACCGTTCTAGAAGGTGTGCGAATAGGCGGGGATTGTGTTGCCAGTCCTATGTGTCCAATTCGCGGCTGAGTGTGTCCGCCCACACGTTCGCGGCCGACCGAATGTAGCGCGGGCGGATGTAGATGTCGTTGGTGTCGAGGAGGTACCATACGCGCCGGAGCTCGGTCATCATGACGGGTGACCGGGAGGTAAGCTTGGTTAGAGCGGCGACAACTGTTGTGTTGTCCTCGTGGAGGAGGACTTGCCGGCCTTTCAGTTGGGGTAGAAAGGACTCGACCGCGTGTCGAACCGCGCGAAGCTCCTTCCACGTGATGTGTTGTAACCGGTCGGTAGCGCTCCAAAAACCACGCGCTTGGTAGTTGGGGTCGGCGTTCAGGACAGCTCCCCACCCGTGATCGCTGGAGTCGGCGTGGAGGTAGGCGGTCTCGACGGGCTTGTAGATGGACCGACCGTTATTTTGGCTTGGTACCGTACGCCATCATTCGAGGTCGCGTCGCAGTTGATGGGTGAGTCGCACGCGTCCCCCCCAGCCACTGCGTGTGGCTAAGACGTTGTGTAGCTCGCGTAAAAAGAAGCGTGCGGGCGCGATGGCAAGGTAGAGGAACTTGGCTTTTCCAGCGAAGGCCGCGAGTTGGCGAGTGGGCAGCCACCGGGCGTTTGAGGCCGACCGGCCGAGTAGGAATGACGCGTGTTGGGCTAGCTATAGTAATTTTGCGGGTGGGGCGCGAAATATGCCGAGCTGTAGGTCCACTGTTAAGCCTAAATGGTCGCCGACTTGTGTGGGCGTCCATACGCCTTTCTTGGGATTGCGTTGGAGGCCTAGGCTGTCGAGTAGGGCCTCGACGCGTTGGCGAAGGAGCAACGCGTCGTGGTACGAGTCGGCCAAGAAAAGGAAGTCGTCCATGTAGGGGAGGAGTTGCGTACCGCGCCATCGAGCGTTCCGAAGAAAACGTTTTGACGGGTGCGCGACCGGTGTAGATGCCGGCGTAGGCGGAGGAGGCCGACGTAGGTGGTTCGTGAAGACTTGTGTTAGCTTACAAAAGTAGTGTGCCGAGCCGGACCAGCCCATCGGAAGGCAAGCGAGGCGCCACAGGGTGCCGCGGTAGTTGACCGTGAAGTAGTCGCGGTCTTCCTCCCGGATGCCAAGGGTGTAGTACCCGTCGGTAAGGTCTAGGGAGACAAAATAGTCGCCCGGGCGGAGAGGTGGCGGAGATGCTTCAAAGTCTCGCATGTCATGTTGAGCGTGGAGCAGTAGCGGTTGAGTTCTCGAAGGTCGATGATGAGGCGCCACTGATTGCATCCGGGCTTGGGGACTAAAAACATTCGGGAGACGTAGCGAGGATTGTCTGAGCGCTCCCACGCTCCGCAAGCTTCGAATCGTGGGAGCTCCGAGTTTAGAAACTCGAGTTGGGCCGGTGTAGCGTCTAGCATAGAGACGCCGTGGTTGAAAGGCTTGGGGCGTGCGCCGTGCCTGAACTTGACGCGTAACCCATGGCGGATCCAACTTAGGACATGGCCGCTCGCGCCGATGCGCTCCCAATCCCGCCATCTTCGACGCACGCGGTGGCGCATGAAGGAAGATGTCGGGGAGCAGAAATCGGCGCGGCGGGCCACACCATCATTTCGTCTTGGGCGGTGGCCGAGCCGGGTCGGTCGGCTTTGCAAAAGGGGTTGGGCGGGCTGTTGTCCTGCTGTTGTTGTTGCCTTGCGTTTGTCAGCGGCTGCTTTGCGGGCCCTGGCGTCGGGGCATGTTGGCTTGTCCGGTGTGATCTTGGCGAATGCTGCGCCGGCCGCTGCCTTGCTGGCGGCATGAAGGCTGACTTCAAGTGTGCGGTCGACGAACACTTGGCGTAGCGAATCCAATGGGCCGGAGACCGCGGTAGGGCGTGGGTGACAGAAGCGTTCGTGGGCCAGTTCGGCAAAGACGCGGTCCGCATCCGTGCTCGCTTGTCCGCCCTTGGTGAGGCGGAGGAAGCCCAATCGAGTACGTGCGGCCTCCTCCGTCGATGTGTGAGTGCGATGACCCGCTCTGATAAGGGCAATCGTTGCCGTCTGCTTTGCCGATAGTGGTGGGCCGTGCGACAGCGTGTCCAAGCCCTCGCTAATTGCCGCGTTGGCGCAGCTGTCGAAGAAGGCATAGCAGCCTATGTGGAGGTACTCGTCGTAGGCTGCCTGGGTGCGCTTGTCGCTAAGAGTGCGGGCGGTGCCGTCTCTTAGTGTCCACATACGTGGCTCGTCGACGTCGCGTGGAGGACGTTCGAGGCCGGCCGGGATGACTTCGCCGTAGTAGGAGAAGTCGACGAATTCGGACGCGGAGGGTTCGGGTTCGTCGTCAAGCATGTCGATAGGTGGCTCATGGGCCTCCGTACCACCCTCCGTCGCTGGGGTCGCGTCGGTGGGAATGGACTGTGGTTGATCGGTAGTAGCGGGTGTGGCTGTAGGTTGCTGGAGCTGTGCGAGTAAGGCAGCGTTAGCCGCCAAAAACTGCTCAGTAATCCGTTGTTCCGAGGCCAAAACTGCCGTACGGATATGTTCGGCTGTGCGTTGTTCGATCGAGGTAGCGTGAGGATCGGCCGCTGCGGCGGACGTAGACTGCTCAGGCTGCATGATGCGTGATTGCGTAGCAGAACGAGGGAAGTGTCGCGTGACGCTCGAGTGCGCATGGGACGATGGTAAATTGACACCCTGCTCGGCTACGAGAGTCGAGACTGCATTCGCGCGAAGCCTAGATTGGCTGAGCGCGAAAGCAGAGAGTGCCTAGGCTCGTGGCTAGCTCCGGCTTATAAGGTGCGGGCTAGCACTACTGGAACGCCACAACGCAGGACGCTAGGAAACCATCACTGCAGACTTCGGTAACTAACCCATAAAATCATTTGCTTCCCCCACCCCTGCCCACACTCCATTTGACTGCCATCCACCTCACCCCACCCACATGCCCACCCGCCTTGTTGCTGCTGACGAAGGTCTCTCGCCCGATTCCCTAACCTCGTGTCCCGCCGTCCTCCCACCTGATATTCTCCCCCCCGAGCAACGACCCCCCGCGCACAAACCCGACTTCATCCGCATCCTCGAACCTCGATTCGTTGGTCACTCAAACGGTCGCCGACGTTACGCATCCATAAAAAAGATTCAGATAGGGGAATGGAAGTACTGCACAGACAATAACCTCTCCCACAGGCCACAGCTAACCTCATACGTGCCAAATACACACCCCTTGCAAACGCCATCCGCAGCCACTGGCCAGGCACAGTGGTTGGTATCCTTCCCATCGTCATGAGCCGCACAGGTACACCGCACTCCTCCACAATCACGAGTCTCACCTCCCTACTCACCGCCCGCACCGACCCTCCTGATAAACTCGCCTCCAAAGCACGCCTCGACACGTCTCGCATCCTTGCACAACTCCACACGCATACTGTCCAATGGCTGCATCACCTCCTACTCTTATACCGCATCAAATCGCGCACGACCTCCCGCCGCGTCTCCGCACAATGCCCCTTCGCACGCCCCTGAATGCACACCACCACCACCCCGCATCAGACCCTCCCCGGGGGGGAGTAAAACCCCCGAACACCCTTGGAGAGGTTGGACATAGGAGGTTCACGGTCTAGCCCTGACTTGTAAGTTCCCTGTATAGCATAGTTGGGAGGGCCCAAAGACAGCAGCCGGCGCATACGGCTTTTTGGTGAAAAACCGGCGCATACGGTACATGTTGTAAACAATTTCAATATTTCAATTTCAATTGCGGGCTAGCTAGAGCTTACCATTGGGGAAATCGTTGGTCGTTGGTTGCGTCTAAATGCTGGGGCGAGGTGGTTGCCCTGCATGTGCGACGCGCCCCTATTAACGGTAACAGTAATCGCTAGAGTTACTGTCCCGTACACATGGAAATTGGATATGCAAGCCTCTAGATTCGAATTAATCTGACCATATAATAATAACATAATCGGGCTTAGATTTTTCCCTCTTTTCTTCTTTTTGCTTGGTGGCCTCCACTGCTTTTTCTTGTAAGAATTTTCAATAATAGTATAATCGATTATTATCATTATTTAGTCAGATTGCTTTACATCTAGAGGTTTGCAAAACTTACTTACATATGTGACAGAACGCAGAACTGAACGGTAAAGCGTTACTGTAAAAGCGGCGCGTCTCACCCAGTCCTCGAGGTAACCCTCGAGGACTGAGGAAACGCCTAGCGCAACGCCCCATGCCCTGCCCCCAGCAGCACTAGCTAGCGGCAGCCCCTTAAGCCGGTGCGACCCCCGATCACTGGCACTCTTTGCTTTGCGCTCGCCCATCTGTCTCGCGCAATTGCAGTCTCGACTCTCGTAGTCGAGCGGGGTGTCAGTTTTACATCGCCTCATGCGCACTCGAGCGTCACGAGACACTTCCCCACGTTCTACGTCGCCGTCTAACAACATGCAGCATGAGCCGTCGTCCTCCGCCCCCGGAGTCGACCCTCTCCCCTCTGTAATCGAACAGCGTACTTCCGAACGGATTCAAAGCGCAGTTTCGGCCCTCGAACTCCGATTGGCTGAGCAGATTCAAGCGTCTAACACCGCCTTACTAGCACAGCTCGAACGATTGACCGGCCCAACCGTGCTCCCGAATCAACAGCAGTCCATTCCCCCTAACGCGACCATTGCGACTGAGGGTGGCAAGGCAGCCCCTGAGCAGCCTATCGACATGCTGAACGACGACCCCGAGCTCCACGAGCCCGAGTTCGTCGATTTCACCGCCTACGGTAAAATCATTCCGGCCGGTTTGGAGCGACCCCCTCGCGACATCGACGAACCTCGTATGTGGACGCTAACGGACGACACGGCCCGCTTCCTCAACGACCGGAAATCTCAAGCGGGGTACGACGAGTACCTCCACATCGGGTGCTATGCCTTCTTCGACAGCTGCGCCAACGCGGCAATCAGCGAGGCTTTGGACACGTTGTCAACCGGACCTCCTCTACCAGCGGAGCAGGCGGCGGCCGTTGCCCTCATCCGAGCGGGTCATCGCACCCACACAGCGACGGAGGAGGCCGCCCGTACTCGACTGGGCTTCCTCCTCCTCACCAAGGGCGGACAAACGGGCTCGGATACGGACCGCGTGTTCGCCGAACTCGCCCACGAGCGTTTCTGCCGCCCACGCCCTACCGCGGTCTCGAGCGCACTGGACGAGCTACGCCCAGTTATTTTTCCAGAGGGGGGTGAGGCGGGGTAGGAGGGAGGCGTGTGTTTTGCGGGGAGAGAAATCGCAGTAAGCTTGTTTATATGTGTGGGGGTCGGTGATGTGTGTGGCTTTGTTACGGAGTGAGGCGAGGAGGGTGTTGTCTTGAGTGGTGAAGTGGGCACGGATTGTGGACGCGATAGGGTTGGTGAGGGAGAGTGGGGGGATGTTGTGGAAAAGGGTGCCTGCATCCCTTTGAGCGCGGACTAAGCACCTGAGTGTGGGTGGAGTGAGACAGGTGGACATGATGGATTCCGAGGGCCAGTGGGAGTACGTGGTGGATATGGTACGTATGTGTGCGCGGGCCATGTGGCCTCTATATCCCGAGTTGTTCATGATTTTATGTAAGTGACAAACTGTGAGTTGTGCGGCGTGTGCTTTGAGGGAGGGGAGTCCGTATCCTAGGTCTGTGGTGGGGCGGTGGAGGGCGGTGCGGGGAAGACTACGTACCGATGAGACGGCGGAGCGGAGTGCGCGGCAGATTTGACCCTCGAGAGTGTCGAGTTGGGAGTCGGTGAAGAGGCCGAGTTGGAGAGTGAAGTGCTTTCCGATGAGGAGACCACGGATGACCCTGATTCTGCGGGACTGAGTTAGTGGGGACGTGGAAAGTGCGGTGATGAGGGATGCAGTGGTACGTTTGAGTTCTTGCCAATGTTTGGTGAAGTTAAGGGAGGTGTTCAGTTCAACTCCTAATACGCGGTACGTATCCTTGGGGCCAATGGAGGGGATGGGGGTCGGTGTGGAGTTTAGGGAGATGAACTGTGTTTGCAGGCGGGATGCAAGGAGGGTGGTGTTGGCTCGGGTGAGGGCGTTGCCTGTGCGCCAGAGGGCGCCGGTGATGCAGCATTTGCGGATGTTGACCGTCATGCCGGTGTAGGCGCTGAAGAGGGAGAGTTTCCTTAGCTGGATGGTCATGTTGGGGGTCGAGCCCGTGGCGAGGCTGAGGTCGTCCGCGAAGCCGTGTCCCGGGTAGGTGGCTGTGGGTTCTGTGGGGTCAGCGTTAGTGGCGGGGGGGCCTGGGCGGTAGCCCCGGCTGCCCACCGTGAGCCAGCGAAGGAAGGGTTCGAGGAAGAGGGTGAATAGGAAGGGGGAGAGGGTGTCGCCTTGGAGGGTTCCGCGATTGATGTCTATGGAAGGGGTGGGACCGTGGGGAGTGATATATGCCGTGGTTGAGACCCCGTATAGGTGTTCGCATGTGTCGACAAAGGTGGGGGGCATACCGAGTTGGCGCATGTGTTTGAACATGATGCGGTGGTCCGCGGCGTTAAAGGCACCTTTGAAGTCCGCGTACATGACGTAGATGTCTTTGCTGTGGAGTTTCGCATCCTCCATCGTCGTAATGAGGGAGGATAGGGCGTCATGGATGCTGCGGTGTTGTCGGAAGCCGTCCTGTTGGTCGCTGAGAATGCCGTGGGTTTCGGCGTACTTCGAGCCTGCATCTTTGATTAGTGCTGTCCAGAGTTTAAGGAGGTTGTTCATGAGGGCGATAGGGCGGTAGTTATCGAGGAGGGAAGGGTCGCCTTTTTAATGTAGGAGACAAGTTGTGCTGTGGCACCAGTCCGGGGGGGTGTATGATTTATGGGCTAGGAGGGAGAGGAGAGAGAAGAGGGCGGAGCGGGTCGCCGGGGGTAGGAATTTAATTATTTCATTGGGGATACCGTCGGGGCCGGGGGCTTTGCCGGTGCCTAGGGAGTTGATGGTGTTATCGAAGGTATCGCGGGTAATCATGTCGGCTAGGGTGAGAGAGGGGTCTCCGCGGGGCTCGATGGTGAAGTTGTCGGGGTTGTCAGGGAGTTCCCATGGGGGGGTGGGGAGGTCGGGGGGGGTGGCGCGGTCGAGTTCTTTAGCGAAGTGAGTGTGCACCGCGTCAATGACGGCAGAGGGGGAGGATGCAGTAGTGTTATCGGGTTTGGTAACGCGGTGGAGGGTGGAGGTGGTGCCGGCGGGGGGTAGGAGGCCACTCTTAATTTTTAATCGGCGGTGGGATAGTTTGGGGCTGGTGTCATAGGCGATGTTGGCTCGAGTTTTGATTTTATTAATCCTATCCGTGGTGGTGGTGTGAAGGAGGTGGCGGATGCGTGTTTGGCATTGTTGATTGATGGCGATAGGGGAGAGATATTCGGTTGTGTTTAATAGGGTCTGGGCGATGTGAAGAGGGCCTTTGTTCTTGCTGCATTTGCGGAGTTTGAGTATGTGAGTACGGGTTGTATTTGTGAGCCAGGTGGGGGTGTAGGTGCCATGGGTTGGGTGTCGTGGTTTGTCGGGGAGGAGGGGCCAGATTGTGGCTGCGTGGTCCATGTGGCGGGAGAGGAGTGTGGTGAATTGTGAGGCTAGGGCGTCGAGGGTGTCTGGGGTGGCCGAGGTGTGTGAAGTGTTAAGGATTTCTGCGTGGAGGGTTGCCGTTTGGTTGATGAGGTCCGGTGTGCTGGACTGGTATGACGTGATGTGGTCTGGTGTGAGTGGAAGGCGGAAGGTGAGTTTGCGCGTCGTGTGATGTGTGTTGGGGTGGGTGTGGGTAGGGGGGGGGTGTGCTATTAGTGAGAGAGGAGCTGGAATGACAAGGTGGATAGCGGAGTGGTCGGTGAAGTGGGAGGGAGAGGGGTATATAGAGCAGGAGGACGGTGGGAGGGTGGTGGGCGAAGGAGGGGTGGTGAGCCAGTGGTCAAGGCATCCCCCACTGCGGGGGAAGGTAGGAATGGGGTCGTGGAGGGGGTGTAGGTGGGATTTGAGTAGGGAGGTGAGAGCAGGGTGTCCTGTACCTGGGTGGGTGGTGGATTGGAAGTCTCCTCCCCAGAGGGTGCGGTGGTGGGTGTGGTCGTCCGCTAGTCGGAGGCCCCAAGCCGCGACTTCTGCGTAGAGGCGGGTTAGGTGGGGGGCGTGGAGTTGGGGCATATACGTGCCGATGAGGAGGTAGGGGTTGCCTGAGTGGGGGACGATTTTTAGTGCGGCGATATGGGGTATGAGGTGGGGGGGCGGGGTTAGTACAGTGGAAGATTGGAATGAGGTCCTCCGGACCGCGAAGAGAACGCTTGCGTTGGGTAGGGGCACATTTGAGTAGCAGGGTCGGGAGCTTTTGAGGTGGTATTGGGGGAGGGCCGTGCGCCAGCGGGATTTGTGGGTGGCGTGGTTGGTTTCTGTGAGGACTAAGACGTCTGGGTGGTGGGTGGTAGAGAGGTGTTCGACGTCCATGATGGAGGTGTGCAGTCCGCGGGTGTTGAGGGTGATGAAGTGGAGGGGTTGGGAGGTGTGGTGCGGCAGGATAGGGGTGGGGGCGGGGGGGGTGGCGCTAGGGGGGGCGTCCGAGGGGTTGTCGACGAGAGGAGGTCGTGTTGGTGGGTGGAGTGGAGGAGGGGGGGGAAGATGTGGTGGATGAGGCGAGAGGCGGGGCGGAAAGGTAGAGGGGGGGGTGGGGGTGGTGTGGGGGGGGTTCGCGATGGGTGGTGGCTTGGGTGGGGGTTCGAAGTAGGTGGGGGGGGGGGAGGGTTGGGGGGGACTGGGATGGGTGTGGGGGGGGTGTTGGGGGGGTGAGGGCGGGGCTGGGGGTCGTAAAGCGTCGAGGAGGTGCTGGCGGCCTTGTGGGAGGGGGGCTGCGCGAAAGGTATGGTGCCAGAGCAGAGTGTGTAGGGAGTAAACGGAGGACCGGGGGTCGAAGGAGGGGGGAGTATACTTTTGGTCAGGGGGGGAAGTGGCTATGAAGTACGTGTGTAAGAGGACGTGGGTGCCGCACGACCATGCCCTGTCGGAGTCGTTTTGGCGAGGTGGGTTGAGGGAGTGGAGTTCGTCGATGGGAGGGGGGGGGGAGGAGTTCCAGTCGGAGAGGAGTGTGAGAGAGCGGGCTAGGAGGTCGGGGGGGGGGAGTGGTGGAGGGAGTCTATCCAGGTAGCAGAGGAGTGTGTTAGGTGCAGAAGGCCGAAGTGAGAGTTTTGCCATGTCAAGACGAGGAGGGAGTGGTTAGGCGTGCCTGGACGGGGGGGATAGCCCCGGTTGGCTAGGTTGGTCCAGTGGCTGGGGTAGAGGGAGTTAAAGTGGTAATTATCAACTTCATTGTTAGTAATAACTGTGTAGGAGGAGTTGGAAGTTGAGTGGAGTTTGGTAATTGTGGAAGCTAGGCAGTAGAGGTTAGAGAGGTCCTGGTATTGGCCCCACTGGAAGGAAAGGGCAGCGGAGGTGTCCAGGTAGCCGATGGGGGTGGGAAGGCCGGAGTCAAGGTTTAAGTCGGAGAGAAAGTTATGCAGTGTTGCGCAGCAGGTGTGGGGGTTAAAGTGGGCCGGGAGAGTGAAGCGAGTAGTGGTGTTTACAGTGTGAGGTTGGGCGTCCGGTGGGGAGTCCGGGGGGGGGGTGTGGGGTCTAACCTCTGTATTGTCCTGAGGGGACCTAATGATGACAGTCGGCCTGTTCGGCCGGGGTTGACATGTGCGGGTGGCTGGCCCTGGGGGAGGCGGTGTTGGCCGGTGAGGTGTCAGTGGTCCCTGCGTCGCCCTCAGGAAGGTCGTCGTAGCCTTCGAGGTCGAGTTCTTCGTAGTCAGGGGAGCCGGGTGGGGGGGGGGGCGGGCTGTGGCGGTGGAGGGAGGGGGGGTGGCTCCTGTAGAGAGGGGGGTGAGGTCGAGAGGAGGGTGAGGGGAAGGTGGGGCGGGGTGGGGTGGGAGGGAGGGGTGCGGGGGGGCGCGAGCCGAGGGGGATGGGGAGCGGTGTTTGTGGGAGGGTCTGGAGGGTTTGGTAACCCCCGCGGGGGAGGCGGGTTTAAGGGAGTGGTCAGTGGGGGGGCGTGGGCGGGGGGGGGAGGCAGTCGATGGGGGCGGTGCGGAGGGGTGGAAGGTAGGATTTTGGGGAAGGGTAGGAGGTGGGGTTAGGGTATGAGTGTTGGTTGGGCGGTTGAGGAAGAGGGGGGGGGATTGTTTGTGGGGGGGAGGGCGGGGTGGTGAGGTGGAGGAGTCCATGGGTTCGGAGGAATCTTCTGTGATGGTGTGGAGAGGGGAAGGAGGGATAGTGGGGTGCGGGAGCGAGGGGGGGGCTGGAGGGTGTGGGGAGGGATGAGCGTGGTAGGATGAGGTGGAAGTGGGGTGTGAGGCTGAGGGTTGGGGAGGGGCCCTGTGGTGTGGGACGAGATGGCCGGTGTGTGGGAGAGTTGGATGTCCGGGAGGGAGGAGAGGTCGAGGGGAGTGTCCTCGGTGTCCTGTTGGAGGAAGGTAGAGGGTGCCAGGTGCCATTGATCGGGGATGTGGTTGTCGGTGAGGTGGTGGAACCATTGAAGGAGGAGGGCAGGGGTGTTGCGGTGGAGGGTGTATCTTTTTGTGATTGTGAGGGGGTGTGGGGAGGGGGAGGTGGTGAAGATGGGGTCTGAGAGTCGGGCTTTCCCGAAGGCGGAGTAGTGGTGGGGGGTGATGTTGAGGGTGCAAGTGGAGTGGGTGAGGGCCCCTCTGTGTGTGTATGTGTGGTTCAGAGGGATGGTGATAGTGCCGTTGGTGGAGACGATGATGCAGTACATGTCGGGGGTTAGGGAAATTTGAATGCTTGTGGTGATGTTTGAGGAGGTGGAGGGGTGTGACCGAAAGTATGAGCCATCTGGGAATTTTCTCAAGGATATGTAATGGGAGGGGGGGGGTGTTGGGTGGGGGGTGTGTTTGTGGGGTTGGTGTGGGTGAGGTATTCGTTGGCAGTCTAGGATAGGAGGGTGTGAAGCCAGTGAGAGGGGGGAATAGTGCCGTTGGGTTTGATGCCGGGGAGGGAGAGGGAGTGGCGGGATTGGATGAGGACTGTGGTGAGGCAAGTGTCAGTCCATGAGAGGCCGGGGACAAGACCGGAGACGGGGGGGGGTGTGATGGTGATGGTGTGGAGGTGATTATCGGGAGGTACGTGTTCATGGGGTGAGTATGAAAGGATTGGAATGGGTACAGGCCCGGATTGTGAAAGGATGGGGTTCTCGGATAGGTGTAAGATATTTACCCAGAATGAGGAGGGGTCGGCTTCGATCGGGGTTGGTGTGTCCAGCGGTTGGATGGCGTCCGCGAACTGGAGGATGAACTGGGCTTGTTCCGGAAGGTCTTCGAGTCTGCATTGGGGGTGAGTCGAGGGGGCTGGGCCGGTCGAGGTGAGAGCAGAGGCGAGGTCACAAGTAAGGAGGTCCTGGAGGAGAGCGATCATTTCTGGGCCGGTGATACCGGAGAATAGCGGAGAGCGGATTTTCACGCGACGACCTGAAACTGCAGGAGCTGTGGCATCTCGGAGGAAGCGAATTTTCTGTTGTTGCAGCATGTTCAGGACCGAAGGGGAGAAGGTCGTGGAGGGAGGCACGGGACCGGCCGATCTGAGTTCACGCTGGTGTGAAGTAAGCTGGTACAGGAGACCGACCGTTATACATGAGGTGGGGATAGCTAGGCCGATCTCTTGAAAGCCTGAGCGGAGCTCGTCGGGGAGGGGGGTGGCATCATTGCTTTTTGTTGCAGTGGGGTGTGGGGTGCGAGAGAGGTTCGCAGACCAGCTCGTCTGGTGGGCGAGTTCCCGTCCGATTATATTTTTAATTCGGTTGGGTAGGTCGGTGAGGCCGTTGACGCATTCGAGGAGCCATCGGCGGGCCAACGAGCAATCGGACGCGATCGGGTCGGGGTGTGACTGGTTGGGCATGAAGATGCCGTGGAGCCTGAAGCGGGCAAGGTGGGGGGGGTTGGTGGAGTACTGGCCTGTGAGGAGGAGTGTGTCGACCATTCTGGTGGAGAGGTCGTCGGCTGTTCCAAGTTTCGCGGTTGACTGCGGGACGGATAGGACCAGGGGGGTCTGGAGGCCTCGATGGAGCGGCAGAGGGTCTGAGGCTGTGCCTAGGACCTGTTGGGGGCGGGGGAGTTGGGTGGTGGATAGGAATGGGGTCAACGGGTGGCCCGCGAGTGTGTTTCTGGGATGGTGTATGTCCGTGAAGCGGCCATGTTGCGGGGGATCCCACACCAGCACCTGTTTATAGGTGGGGGGGGGGTTTAGTGATGAGGACATAGTCGTCGAGCAGAGTGTCGAGAGAGGAGTGGAGGTAGTTTGAGGAGGTGTGGCTTGTCGAGGTAGGTGAGAGGAGTAGTGCGCGTGTTGGCTGCACGCGACCAGGTCTGATGGGACCTGGGTTTGGAGGTTGTCGGCGGCGGACAGGGACGTCCGGACGCTCGGAGGGGCGCGATGGAGTGCGCCTGCCGCCGGGTAGCAGGGTTTTTGTAAGCGATGTGTATCGCAAGGGCTTTGTAGTACTTTGACGGGTACCGATGTGGTTTTCGAAATGGATGGCGCGGTAGCTGTCGGGGGGATGAAATTCAAATCCCTGGAAGCTGCGCCTTTGAGTGTGTACCGTCTGGTGTCGCTACGGATCCACTGACCAGTTAGAGCTAGGCTCGTGTGGGGAGAGGTGAATGGTGCGCGCTGTTCAGCGGCCCTGTTCACCAGTCTTGCGCTCAATGGGAGGCCAGGCCCAGAGCGAAGACGATCGGCGTTGCTCATTCGAGCTACCGACCCATCCCCGTGTTATGTGGTTTTTGTAGTACTTTAGTAGTACTGTGGATAGTTTTACTGTCTTTAGTGACGGTAGGATGCGTTTTTCCCTGCCCACACTCCATTTGACTGCCATCCACCTCACCCCACCCACATGCCCACCCGCCTTGTTGCTGCTGACGAAGGTCTCTCGCCCGACTCCCTAACCTCGTGTCCCGCCGTCCTCCCACCTGATATTCTCCCCCCCGAGCAACGACCCCCCGCGCACAAACCCGACTTCATCCGCATCCTCGAACCTCGATTCGTTGGTCACTCAAACGGTCGCCGACGTTACGCATCCATAAAAAAGATTCAGATAGGGGAATGGAAGTACTGCACAGACAATAACCTCTCCCACAGGCCACAGCTAACCTCATACGTGCCAAATACACACCCCTTGCAAACGCCATCCGCAGCCACTGGCCAGGCACAGTGGTTGGCATCCTTCCCATCGTCATGAGCCGCACAGGTACACCGCACTCCTCCACAATCACGAGTCTCACCTCCCTACTCACCGCCCGCACCGACCCTCCTGATAAACTCGCCTCCAAAGCACGCCTCGACACGTCTCGCATCCTTGCACAACTCCACACGCATACTGTCCAATGGCTGCATCACCTCCTACTCTTATACCGCATCAAATCGCGCACGACCTCCCGCCGCGTCTCCGCACAATGCCCCTTCGCACGCCCCTGAATGCACACCACCACCACCCCGCATCAGACCCTCCCCGGGGGGGAGTAAAACCCCCGAACACCCTTGGAGAGGTTGGACATAGGAGGTTCACGGTCTAGCCCTGACTTGTAAGTTCCCTGTATAGCATAGTTGGGAGGGCCCAAAGACAGCAGCCGGCGCATACGGCTTTTTGGTGAAAAACCGGCGCATACGGTACATGTTGTAAACAATTTCAATATTTCAATTTCAATTGCGGGCTAGCTAGAGCTTACCATTGGGGAAATCGTTGGTCGTTGGTTGCGTCTAAATGCTGGGGCGAGGTGGTTGCCCTGCATGTGCGACGCGCCGCTATTAACGGTAACAGTAATCACTAGAGTTACTGTCCCGTACACATGGAAATTGGATATGCAAGCCTCTTTTTCTGGTCAGATTCGAATTAATCTGACCATATAATAATAACATAATCGGGCTTAGGTTTTTCCCTCTTTTCTTCTTTTTGCTTGGTGGCCTCCACTGCTTTTTCTTGTAAGAATTTTCAATAATAGTATAATCGATTATTATCATTATTTAGTCAGATTGCTTTACATCTAGAGGTTTGCAAAACTTACTTACATATGTGACAGAACGCAGAACTGAACGGTAAAGCGTTACTGTAAAAGCGGCGCGTCTCACCCAGTCCTCGAGGTAACCCTCGAGGACTGAGGAAACGCCTAGCGCAACGCCCCATGCCCTGCCCCCAGCAGCACTAGCTAGCGGCAGCCCCTTAAGCCGGTGCGACCCCCGATCACTGGCACTCTCTGCTTTGCGCTCGCCCATCTGTCTCGCGCAATTGCAGTCTCGACTCTCGTAGTCGAGCGGGGTGTCAGTTTTACATCGCCTCATGCGCACTCGAGCGTCACGAGACACTTCCCCACGTTCTACGTCGCCGTCTAACAACATGCAGCATGAGCCGTCGTCCTCCGCCCCCGGAGTCGACCCTCTCCCCTCTGTAATCGAACAGCGTACTTCCGAACGGATTCAAAGCGCAGTTTCGGCCCTCGAACTCCGATTGGCTGAGTAGATTCAGGCGTCTAACACCGCCTTACTAGCACAGCTCGAACGATTGACCGGCCCAACCGTGCTCCCGAATCAACAGCAGTCCATTCCCCCTAACGCGACCATTGCGACTGAGGGTGGCAAGGCAGCCCCTGAGCAGCCTATCGACATGCTGAACGACGACCCCGAGCTCCACGAGCCCGAGTTCGTCGATTTCACCGCCTACGGTAAAATCATTCCGGCCGGTTTGGAGCGACCCCCTCGCGACATCGACGAACCTCGTATGTGGACGCTAACGGACGACACGGCCCGCTTCCTCAACGACCGGAAATCTCAAGCGGGGTACGACGAGTACCTCCACATCGGGTGCTATGCCTTCTTCGACAGCTGCGCCAACGCGGCAATCAGCGAGGCTTTGGACACGTTGTCAACCGGACCTCCTCTACCAGCGGAGCAGGCGGCGGCCGTTGCCCTCATCCGAGCGGGTCATCGCACCCACACAGCGACGGAGGAGGCCGCCCGTACTCGACTGGGCTTCCTCCTCCTCACCAAGGGCGGACAAACGGGCTCGGATACGGACCGCGTGTTCGCCGAACTCGCCCACGAGCGTTTCTGCCGCCCACGCCCTACCGCGGTCTCGAGCGCACTGGACGAGCTACGCCCAGCGTTCGTCGATCGGACCCTCGAAGTCAGCCTACATGCCGCCAGCAAGGCAGCTGCTGGAGCGGCGTTCGCTCGAGTTACGCCGGACAAACCACACTACATCAGTACCCGTACATGTGTATCAATTGTATACTGTATAACGACGGCTGCATGTGTGCAGCCGTCACTTTTATAACCATCACCAACCTCTTCTCTCTCTTGCACTCAAGGTGCTATCGGTTCTCTGCACCACATGCATATGAATGGTCTCCGACAATAGGTTATGGGCTCTCGTGACTCACGAGTATCACGCAATTTCATGCGCTAACCAATCACATTTTTTTCACCGTGCCACCATGGATTCTGCGCCGCCGCCCCACGAGTTTACAACGCCGCCTCCGAACGTCCCGACGCCGCTGCCACAAGCCGTCACTCCTAGCCCACTTCCCAATGGCCCTCAGCCGACTACTAGCACGCAACTTTCGACATTCTACAACTATGCCTACCACGCACCTTAAGTTCGGCCCACCCCCTCCGGCTTTATTTCGCACACGTTGATGTGCCATGCTACATCACAACGACTTTATCAACGCCGAAGTACAACGCGTCCTCGCCGGTGGATCACAACCGCCGCCCCCATTCACCACCACTTACGGGACTCCCGACCCTGGCTAGACCTCCTCTGCAAGCCCACCACCGGTAAGAGCACCACGTTCCGACCAACTCGACACCCTTGAGGACAGTCTCAGCAAGTCTGTGTGCTCTTTTGCACCTTAATTCCGTGAAACGGAGGAATTTTCAATATATGGACGACGTTTTTAAACCTCTTACGCGCTATAAAACCTTTCTACCCTCGTGTGCTCGAGGGTCCTCCGCCACCAAACGCTCACGTAAATTTACACTACATGTCCGTTCAACATCGTGTGCTCGCTCTCACGAACATGGTTATGGAAGACCAACCCTCCGCGGCTATCGCCCTTACTAGTTTCGAACAAGACACTAGTTTCGCAAGTTGGCTATCTCCGAGGTCCGACGCATGGCGAGCCCTTAACTCGTTGCTCGACCAAAGGGGCGTTAGTAGGACAGTTCGCCTCCTCGTTAAACTCCTACAACCCGATTTGCCTAATCAACGCATGGGCACCTATCTTCAACGTAATCTACGTGCCTTCGGCGAGCTTAATGACGAAGTCGTCACTCCCCACCCCTACATCGTTCATGAAAGCATTCTCGTCGGTACGTCCATGGCCAACCACCACCCCTGACCATGCCGCAGCTCGCGACAACATCATCTTCTTGCTAAAGCACCGTGGACAGCTAGCATGACTGCCCAACTACGTACTATGTTGGGAACTCACCACATCGGGACCACATCTCTCAACCTCTTGAGCAGCTCGCTCGCACCGACAACCAATGCGGACTACGACAACGGCGTGCGCCAGTTGGCCGCCTTCTGCCACGAGGAAGGCATTCACTCCTTGCAAGCCACCTCGCAATCACTCGTCCGCTACACGGCATGGCTCGGACTACAAGGCACCGTCGCCGCAGCCTCACTGCAAAAGTACTACTCGGCAGTGGACAAGTTTCTTCCGCGACCACCAGCAACAGCTGATTGTCGCCGGCGAAGTACTCGCGGACGCACGACGCGGACTCGAAATGCATCAATAATGACTACTAGCGGCAAACACACGCCTACCGTTACCGGCCTCCTTGGCCCTCGTCATGCTCGACGCCGCAGCTCAGCTCCACGAACACTTGCCGTGGACACCGCCGGCACGACACCTCATCGCTACGTTCCGGGCTATGCCGGCGGTGTGTACCAACTATGCGCTCTTCTGCAGAGCCAGGACCGGCTCCGCTCCATGGGCAAGGATTTAACTACCGATCGACCATTACGATAGATTTGCCTTTAAATCCGAAAGTCAAAATAAGGCAACCAGCGACGCGACGCGACCGACAAATCAATCTTGGCTATCCCTATCAACGCCAACCATGCCCTTGCTTACCTTGTGCAATGGTATTAGCGTATCGCTTACTACACCCAATTCTACAACAGCCCCCCACCGGCCGCGATATGGAGCTTCGCACCTTACGAGAGATCGGCAGACTGGTAAGCGGCTGCGACTCTCTCAGCATGACTCCTCGACGGTTACACCGCCGTCGGAGCCGCGCCACCAATAGGTTTCAAATGGACATCGCACAGCCTCCGCAAAGGTGTGGCCTCCGCTGCTAGCTGCATCGGAGCCCCACTCTACGTCGTCAAATACATGGGTGGTTGGGCTAAGATCAATTATGTGACTAAAGGAAAATACATCGACCCCTCCATGACCCCATATTCCGCGGCGTGGCAGTACTTCGGCTGCCTCGTCCCAGCCAGACCGCTTCATTAAGACTACGCTCCGCAAGCCTTCGGCTTTTAAACTATTGGCAAAACGCGCCCTCCGGTAAATAGTCAGATTGTTTTAAATCGGCCAAATGGCCAGAGCCCACATACACAAAATCTCCACCACATACTCCCACTGGCCCATTGAATCCATAATGTCAGGCAGCCTATCCTTCCCCACGCTCAGATGCCTTGTGCGTGCCCAACGTGATGCCGGCACCTTATTTCACAACATCCCTCCCCTTTCCCTCACCAACCCCATTGCCAGCACTATCCGCACCCACTTCACCAGACAAGACGCAAAACTCCGTACATCACTCAGAGACAGAGCCACGCACATTACCGACCCACTCCATTACAAACAAGCCTACCGCGAATTCTCACCCCGCAAGACACACACCTCCCTCCTTCCCCGCCTTAACCCACTATGGCAAAATCACATAACCACATGGCCACAAGTCCTCCTCCGCGCCACCCCTTCCTCCTTCATCCTCAAATCCAGTCAGTCCATCTCCAAACTCACAGGGTCCGACACTTCTCTCACTATCCCAATTCGCCTACTCGCCGCAATTCTCACCGAACCCACTGACACTATCCACAACCGCCTCCCCGTCACGAACCTCAACACCAAACAAGCCTCCCCCCCCACCACCCTACATCCCTCCTGGATTCCCCTCCTCAACCCACACCTCCCCAGACTCCCTTCTACCCTCTCCCCGGACATCCACTCCTCCCGCACCTCCACTACCACCCCCACCGCCCGCATCACACACATAGACACGGAATACCTCACCCCCACAGACCACCACTTCCCCCCTTGCGACGTGACACGCATCGTATCCAAACACAAAGACACAGAATACGGACAAACACAATACATGGTCAAATGGGCCCCGGAACACCTCACGGAATGGGACATCCAACTCCAACTCGACGAAGGCTTCCGACTCATCTCTTCCACCCCCACATCGGTAACCTTACCCCCCCCCTCCCCCACTGATTGTTCCATATGCCATAACCCTCTTCACCTAGAACCCACCTCCACCTGCTCCACATGCCCGCACTTTGCAATCCACTCACAATGCCGCCCAGCTCAGGGACCTGCCACATGGCAGTGCGACTGGTGTGCTCGCGGCCAACAACACGACCTCACCCATCTCCACGAGGTCCAATGGGCCCCATGCCTTCAACTTCACGACACCATCAGTGAGACCCCCTCCGGCCCCACCGCCCTCACAGCATTTAACTCTGGCTTTGTCCCCTCCACCGCACCCATCCTGCCAGAACCCGGACCTCCTCCGTGGTCACACCCCCTAATCACATTCAACCACGACCCCATCAACCCCGACCTTGACATGCTCCCTACCGGTAAATTCGCCATCCACGCACACCCATCACTCCACGACACAACCATACTTTGCACTCCCGACGCCCGCGCGGTCACCACCCTTAACGGCCCCCGCGTCCGCCATCTCTACCAACTTTTTCGCCCAGACCTCTCGCGACATACGTTCGAGGAGGAGGTTTATCGCCTCCTTACTCGCCTAGGCTCCCGGTCGGAAATCCAATCCCCCACACCCACCACCACCACTCGCAACAGATGGGCCACTAGAGAGGACCTCCTCTCAGCTCTGCGCCACACATTCCACATCCAGACAGAACTCTACTCCGACCCCCTTAACAAATCACTCCACTCACACACCTATCACTCGCTTTACCCGGAAGACATAGTCTTCTCGTCCAGCGGCAGTAATGCTCCCCACACATGGCAGGGTACCAATATTGCAAATCCCGAATATGACCACGAATGCATGCGCCGTGCCATGGAACATGCAATCACCAGCGCACACCTTACAAACACACACACCCCCAGCGCTACCATCCTCATTCTCCCCCGATGGGAACACACACCATACCGCCACT
The DNA here is from genome assembly GCA_026401115.1 of Tetraselmis chui. Classification (NCBI taxonomy): domain Eukaryota; kingdom Viridiplantae; phylum Chlorophyta; class Chlorodendrophyceae; order Chlorodendrales; family Chlorodendraceae; genus Tetraselmis; species Tetraselmis chui. The sequence goes on from JAPMLY010000038.1 coordinate 28,300, forward strand.
CTAAATACATCAACTCCCCCTACACACACCACCTATACACCCTCCCCAACGACGCGAACACCTTCCTACCCCCCGACCAACACACCGGCCACCCCACCCCCACCCCTTTCGGCACACGCTGGAAGGTAGACATCTACCTCGTCGCTAACTCACTTGCACTCCACAACCTTCCCTCACACACAGCCATGACCGCACTCCACAACACCCTAGAATCTATCTACGACACACACCTCCCAAACCCCACCATCAACATCCCACCACCACACCTCACCACCTCCTACTCCCCTCACTCCGCGGGCATATACTATCTCCCCCCCAACCCCACCCACCCCCTTACCCACCCCCTACAAGAACGCACACGACTAACCTACTCCCCGACCAGAGGAATCCTTGCTTGGAACTCGCAGGAATTCGTATACACAGACGGCTCGAAAAAAGGAGGAAATTCCCCACTTGGAGCGGCAGCCACCCACCCCGCCTCGGACACCAACATCAGAATCCTGGTGACCTCTACCCCCCCCTCCCATACCATTAATCGCGCCGAACTCGCTGGTATCGCCATCGGCCTCCAACTAGGACATACCCACCTCCTTACTGACAGTGCGTGCTCCCTCCGCCTCATACAAGGTTACCTTAACTGCCCCTCCGCTTATAGACACAACATCCACCGAGACACACTCCTCTCCATCACACACACCCTCAAAACCCGATGCGACGCAGGCATCCGCACACATCTAGGTAAAATCAAAGCACACAACCACTCACTCGGCAACGAACTCGCAGACACACTCGCTAACCAGGTCGCTGATGGTCACCCACCAGATACAACATACAACACAGGCTCGGAGGTGTCAATTGGACACTGGACCTGGCCTTACACCCTCATACCACAAACCCAAGGCGAACCTATACCCCACATATACACAAACCTCAAAGCCGACGCACACACACACAGCTGCAAACACACACTTACACCCCTCTCACAATCATCCAAACACGGCGCCCTACTCGCCCGCGCCGCGGCGGACGGTGCCGACTTCACCTTCCACAAAAAACACTCATCACTCACCAACACACAATTCACCCACAAACAAGAATTCATTTGGGGCGTTCACAACACCCGCCTCCTCACACACAATCCCACCCTGCGATGTCCCATGTGCGGCCAATTCATCAGCAACGGCCACATGGCCGGTAACTGCCCATCCATGTCTGGACTGAGACAGGACCGACACAACAGCGCGCTACAACTCCTCATGTCTCTCCTCGAGCGCCACAATGGAGGTCGATGGGAAACTATCACTGCAGACTTCGGTAACAAACCCATCAAGTCTTTCACCCACCCCACCACCTCCTACACCCCTCTAGACTGCCATCCTCCACACCCCTCCCACATGCCTACCCGCCTTGTTGATGCTGACGAAGGTCTCTCGACCGACTCCCTAACCTCGTGTCCCGCTATACTCCCCCCCGACATCCTCCCTCCTGCGCTGCGTCCCCCGGCACATAAACCCGATTTCATACGCCTCCTCGAACCTCGCTTCGTTGGCCACAACAACGGCCGCCGTAGATACTCGTCTATCAAAAAAATTCAGATAGGGGAGTGGAAATATTGCACCGACCACAACCTCTCACACACAGCCCGCTTGATTAGGAACAAATACACACCCCTCGCAAACGCCATCCGCAACCATTGGCCAGGTACCGAAGTCGACATCCTACCCATAGTCATGAGCCGCACGGGCACACCGCACTCATCCACCATCGAAAGTCTCACCTCCCTACTCACCCTCCGCACCGACCCTCCGGACAAACTCATCACCAAAACTCGCCTTGACACGTCTCGCATCCTTTCCACCCTCCATACACACACCGTCCAATGGCTGCACTATCTCCTCCTCGTCTACCGCACCAAATCACGCATGACCACTCGCCAAGCATCCGCATAAAGACCCACCCATGCCCCTTCTTGCACACCACCTTTAAACCACTCCAGACCCTCCCCGGGGGGGAGTAAAACCCCCGACAGCACTTGGAGAGGTTGGACTCAGGAGGTTCACGGTCTAGCCCTGACTTGTAAGTTCCCTGTTTGACGTAGTTGGGAGGGCCCAGAGACAGCAGCCGACGCATCCGGCTTTTTGGTGAAAAAACCGGCGCATACGGTACATGTTGTAAACAATTTCAATTTCAATTGTTTTAAATCTAGAGGTTTGCAAAACTTGCTTAATGCTTATATATGAGACCGAACGCACACCCTAGCGGTTAAGCGTTATTGTAAAAGCGGGGCGTCTTACCCACACCTCGAGGTAACCCTCGATGACTGGGGAAACGCCTCGCGCAACGCCCCAAGCCATGCCTCCAGCAACACTAGCTAGCGGCGACCCATAATCAGCGCTAGCCATAATCAGCGCTAATCTTCCCCAGGCCAGGCCTGTGGTGGTCTTTTGGCCAAACTGTAAGCAATCTGACATATTTTGCAAAACGTGCCCTCGGGTAGATATATGTTCATGTACCCGTACTCAACGCCGCGAAGGCGGCGGAGGCGGCGGCTCGAGCAGCAGATCAGTCGGCGCACCGTTTCCGCAGCTCTCCGGCGAGCACAGGTGCGAGGCAGAGCGCGGGAGATTGTAGCCGCCTAGATCACCCACACACGCGTCTCGTTCTTTGCGGCCACGGTGTGCTGGAACGATAAATTAGCAACATGGCAGGTGGGAGACCGGCTTTTAAAGTCCCGGAGGTCGTTGACAACACGGACGGATGGGGCCCGAGCGTGGTTCCGTCCCACCTGAAGGAGGTGCCTTACGCGCCTTTTGGAAAGGGCGACAAGCTGGGCAAGGCCAGTGACTGGACCGGCCAAGGGTACCAGAGGTACAGGGATCGCTTCGCGCAGCCTGGCGGAAGCAACGCCGTGTTCAGTTTCTTCCATGCCGTACGCCCCATCAAATCTCTTCCCCGTTTTTCCGTCTGTTAACTCAAAATATATTATGGTGCTTTTCCGATTTATAACACAACAAGCGGCAGCAAATGAGCACTCTCGGCACCCCAGTAACCGATTCAGGCCCAGGGCTCTGTTTCCCCTTCGGGTTATCCAAGCTTTCTGTGCGCATGTATTTATTCTGTTTTTTATTCAATTTTGCAGCAGCTCGCATGGATGCAACTGTCCTCCCCTCTTTCCCATTGTCGTTAGCCCACTTGTGTGTTTTTGTGTGTGTGTGGGGGGGGGGGGGGTGAGCGCGCGCGCATGTGTGTGTGTGTGTGTGTGTGTGTGTGTGTGTGTGTGTGTGTATGAGATGGAGAGTGTGTGTGTATGTTTGTTGTGTCGCTAGTGTGCGTTGTGTGTATGCTGAAGTTTGCCTTCTGTGTGCAGGATGAGGAGGATTCGTTCCACCTGGTGGATAGCCGTCCTGTGCGCCCACAGCAGTTCAAGCCTCGCCGCTTCCAGCCTCGGTTCAACCAGAGGCGCGACCGTGACACTGGTGCCAACGAGAAGGACGGCACGAAGCAGCCCGCTAAGGCGCAGCCCAAAAAGAAGCAGCAGTGGGGCTACTTCCAGCGCTATGACAACCGTCAGCCGGTGTACAGCTGCAGCGTGGAAATCCGTCCGGAGTGGATCGTCCATGAGCAGATCCCTTTCGCGTCCCTCATGAAGCTCAATATGCAGATTGGAGAGCCCACGGATGTGGTGTCCTGCGGTAGCCTGGCTCACTACGACAAGCTCTTTGACAGGGTCACGCCTAAGATGGAGAAGAAGATGGAGAAGACCAAGCGGGTGTTCCGTAACGTCACCACCTCTGAGGACCCCGTCATCCGCCGCCTCGCGGACAGTAAGACGCCGGTAGCGCAGGTGTTTGCCACGGACATGATCTTGGCCACCCTGATGACTGCTCCCCGCTCCGTGTACTCTTGGGACATCGTGGCCACGCGTGTGGGAGACAAACTGTTCCTGGACAAGCGCGAGGGCTCCAAGCTGGACCTGTGCACCGTGCATGAGACCGCGCCGGATCCCATCCCTGAGGACAAAGACAGCATCAACGCCATCCAGCAGCTGTCGGTGGAGGCCACCGCCATCAACCAGAACTTCAGTCAGCAGGTGCTGGATGACCGCACGCCCAAGGTCGTCCTTGGAGAGCCGCACCCCTTTGCCGAAGCGAACGACGGGCAGCCTGTCGCAAGCGGGAGTTACAAGTATCGCAAGTGGAAGCTGAGCGAGGGGTGCAACCTTGTGGTGCGCTGCGAGTTGGACGCGGTGCTGGAGTTGAAGGGCGAGAAGCAGCTGTGCTCTGTAAAGGCGCTGAACGAGTTTGATCCCAAGCTTACGATCAACTGGCGGAAGAAGCTAGAGACGCAGCGCGGTGCGGTGTTGGCGACGGAAGTGAAGAATAACACGAACAAGATGGCCAAGTGGACTGCGCAGGCCATCATGGCGGGCGCCGATCTCATCAAGCTGGGCTACGTGTCGCGCACCATGCCCAAGCTGAACGGCAGCCACGTCATCCTGGGCACCCAGCAATGCAAGCCCAAGGACCTTGCGCAGCAGATGAACCTGAACATGAACAACGCCTGGGGCATCGTGCGGGCGGTGGTGGACCTGTGCATGAAGCTGGGCGACGGGAAATACCTAATTGTGAAGGACCCCAACAAGCACCTGCTCCGCCTGTATGAGATCCCGGAGGACGCGTTCAAAACCGACTACAGTGAGGAGCCGATGGTGACCACCGACGAGGCCCCACCTCCGGAGGCACCCAAGAAGGCGAAGGAGGAGGACGTCTAACTCACAACTCTGGGTTTCGCTCGGCGGGTGGGCTAGACAATGCTTTGTTAATGAATGTAATGATTATTATGCCACCGCCGCATTACCTCTCTTCTCATTATAGGCATGTTCGAATGCTTACTTATAATCTTTTTGCGACCCATCAGCTTTACTGGGAAGGGTTACACTCCGCCGCCATGTTGTGAGACCTTCACGTTGTCTGAGAGATTGCATCGTTTGGCGCTGACGCGATGTTTGGACAAATCAGTATGTACCACAAACTCGTGCTATGGATGAAGGTAGTCGAGGGTAATGGCGGAGCGATTTTCCAACGGCTAGTACAAACTAAATCGTTTAACTTGGGGAATTGGACGGAAGGGTTCGAAGTGTGACAACAACCGCTTAATACACTGTGTCGCAGCCATTCATTTATATTGGACGCTGGCGTGACTACACCCGAGTGCATGAAGATGCACGAGGCACACGGCTATGTCCTTGTAACGCACCAACCGGAAGAACGTGTGCCATGACACGGAAGTGACCCAAAAGAATAGAAGGTAGCCGCAAAGCCACTTTGGCACTTCATTTGTTGAATCCGGCACACCCCAATCGCAGTTCCACAATCCGCACTCAACGACCCCATTATTTACACCACATACAAAATCCAGAGGTAGAAAATTCTTAATCGCATGATCAACAATCGCCGACTTAACAATCACAATGTTCATGCACTCTTTCTCCCTTTAACATGTAGTTTTGGTCTTGCATGCTCCTCGTGCCTTGTATTAGGGCTTTCGTGACGGTCTCAACAAACTGGCGACGTAGCCACTATGTCTCGGGAAATCACACCATAGCGTCGTGTAGCATGTTAAATTAGTTGTGCGCAATGTACTTACTGGGAGGTATTGCTAGCACAGTCCTTGAGAGCGTCATCGAGATGTAGCAGTGTCGACGTAACCGCGGGTACGTCCTTTTGATGAAAAAGTACATACAAAATTAGTAACCAATACATGCAAAGTATAATAATGTAATGTAATGTAATTTTACATGACCGTGCTCGTTACAATCGGCGCGGAGGGTGGATGGAGATGTGATGCTTTTATTCTACAGTCGAGATATATGGTGTACCGGTGCGGCTCGTGATAATGGAGAAGATTTCTACGGTAATACTTGGCTAATGGTGGCTTAGGGCGGAGGCGAGAGGGGCATATATATGGTATGTATGATCGATGCGCTGTCGAGAGGTTGTAATATATCGGTGGATTATTTTCATTCTACGGCTTTAATCTGTCTAATCGAAATGGAGTCATGGCGTTTGTTGTAAGCGCGACCGACGAGTCGGGATTCGGTTAGGTGAATGAAGACGGAATTATGGGCGCGGGCGGGTCGAACAGCGGAGTGAGTGAGTTTCTCCGGGAGGGCAACTAGCGGGGAACAAAAATTATATAGAGAAAGTACCGATGATATTGTACGGTTGCTATCTCGGGGCCCTCCCGCAACTGCCGTTTAGGTATATCTTTAAAATGTAGTCAGCTAACCTAGGTATGGAACATCAAGGTCTTCATGCTCAGTCTCGTCGGTGCAGTCAATGGGGACGGGTTGGTCGGAGGGAGTATGGACCGTTCGCCATAGTGCGATGCGTGGAGGATCGGGGATCGTAAACGGTTTGCGCGGGGGAGGCGAATCACTTCCCCATCTAACTTCTTTCATGGAATTTCCAAGGCGTGCACTAAACGACCATGCAGTTATATTACACGACACAAACGCGGGCACCGAGAACTATGGTAATGAAATTGAAGCCACCGGTAGTATACTTCCAACTCATGGTGGTTGCACCATCTATAGAGCCTCGACGAACCCGACCCGAGGCCGATAGTCACTCGGGGCCGCATGCATGGCAACGCTGGCACGGTCGCACGATCTATGGATTTCAGCCCATAAACCGATGAACCGCTAGCAATTCGTAATTCGCCGGAACTCGGGATCCCCATTTATGAGTAGAGAAGAAAACGCAAGAGCACCGCACACACCATTGCTAGCACTAGCATCCCGTTGCCTAGTACTTATGAACAAGACAACTATCTATCATCCTAATACTTAGTGTTATGCTATTGGCGGTTCTCTATTTCCTTGTTAGTGGCAGTCGGACGGCCCAACTAGTGCCTTCGCCGGCTGCCATCTCTCTAGTCTACTTTCACTTCTTTAGTCTCCACAGCCGCCTCCCCTTGTGGGGCTAGCACGACCTAAGTGTAACCATCGAATTCCATCTCATCCAACACGTATAGCCCCTCCACAAGCAAGTTACACAAGAGACGAGCGCGCCTTCCGCGTATCCGGGGCCGCGCTAGTCCTACCTACTCCCACGAAAAAAATAGTGCAACGTGTGTAAAGCGCTCAGCGCCACGCTAGTAATTCATCGTCCAACCGACACCACGCTTCGCGTTTGAGCTTGTTTTCCGTGACCGTCCCACCATCTCCTACGTAAAAACTAAAAGAGCGTGTGTAAAGCGCCCGGCGCCACGCTCCCCCCACCCATCCTTTAGCCTACCGATGATCTCGAAATGACCTAGTTTTCTTACTAACCCCCGAAAATTCGGCCCGCGCGCACTTTAATTAGTAGAGTTTTCCGAGGCAACGCCGCAAAGCTCACCTAACTCAGCGAGGACCCCATCTTGCCCACGGCGAAGGGGGGGAGTCAACACGAGGAGTACCCGTCTATGCTTTTGCGTTCCTACACGCTCTTGACAACATTGTGGGCTTTGCTCCTTCCTCACCGGTCGCTCTCATGCGTCGGTTGATTCGCCCGTGGACAGTTTTCCCCGCTATGTGTCAGATAATGTCGGAATCGGGAACGGATAGTTACACGTAGGTCGTGCCGGCCCACAAGGGGGACGAGTGTGGTGACTAGAGAAGTGAGAAGGAGAGAGATGGCGGCCGGCGAAGGCACCGGCAGGGCCGGCCGACCGCCACTAATTGGGAATAGAGTACCGCTAATAGCATATCATTAAGTACGAGGATAATGAATAGTTGCCTTGTACATAAGCACATAGGCAACGGGATGCTAACACCCCCCCTTAGGGCAGCCGAGGTCTTGACGTCGTCCTAGCTTGCGTCGAGGAAGGTGCCATCTTGTTCGAAGGTGAAGTGCTTGTAGCGTGTGTCTCATTCCGGGTAGGTTTAGCGACATGTAGCTACCGGCGAGCTGCAGATAAGAAACGGTTCCAAATACACTGCGTAATGTACTAGTCTGACGTGCAGCGGGAAAAACTGTCCACGGGCGAATTAGCCGACGCATGAGAGCGACCAACGAGGAAGAAGCAACGCCAACATGGCTATTAGGAGCGTGTAGGCACGCAAAAGCATAGACGGGCGCTGATCGTGTTGACTCCCCTCATCTTTCGCCGTGGGAAAGGTTAGCTTCTCGCTAATTTAGGTGAGCGTTGCGGCGTTGCCTCGGAAAAAGACAATAATAGTACTAATTTAAGTACGCACGGACCGAATTTTCGCGGGTCGGTTCTAAACAACCATATCCGGTCGAGAGCATTGGTAGGCTTTAGGCTAGGTGAGACTGAAAGCTGGGTGGGGCGAGCGTGGCGCCGGGCGCTTTGCACACACTCTTCTCCTTTTTACGCGGGAGATGGTAGGACAGTCGCGGATGACCAACTCGAAGGCGAAGCGTGGTAGTGTCGGTTGGACGATGAATTACTAGCGTGGCGCCCAGAGCTTCACACACGCTCTACTCTTTTTTACGTGGGAGTAGGTAGGACAAGCGTGGCGCCGAGCGCTTTACACACGCTCTTCTCTAGTGTAACTTGGTGGAGGGCCCATAACCTATCGGAATCGGGAACGGATAGTTACATGTAGGTCTTGCCGGCCCCACAAGGGGGCCGAGTGCGGTGACTAGAGAAGTAATAAGAGAGAGATGGCGGCCGGCGAAGGCACATGCATGGCCCGCCGACTGCCACTAATAGGGAATCGAGTACCGTTAATAGCATAACACTAAGTACGAGGATGACGAATAGTCGCCTTGTACATAAGCACTAGGCAACGGGAAGCTAGTGCTAACAAGTACATTACTCGGTACATTTAAAATCGTTTCCTGTCGGCAACTCGCCGGTAGCATCACGTTCATGTGAGCACCTAAGACACGCGCTACCGGCACAATACCTACAACCAAGATGGCATCTTCCTCGACACAAGCTAGGACAACGGCAAGACCTCGGCTACCTTGAGGGGGTGTTAGCACTAGCATTCCGTTGCCTAGTGCTTATGAATGAGACAACTATCTATAATCCTAGTAGTCAGTGTTATGTAACTACCGATTCTCTATTTCCCCGTCAGTGGCGCCCGTGGTGGTGCCTTCGCCGGCCGCCATCTCTCTAGTCTACTTTCACTTCTCTAGTCTCCACACCCGCCGCCCCCTTGTGGGGCCGTGTTGTAAGTAATACCGCATACGTATTAGTTGCAGATAGCTATTGTAAGCTACTCTAGATATGATTAGTACATGTCTAGATCGGACATACCGATAAACTGTTTGACTCGGTATAGAGCAGTCGCTAGGCTACAGCTCTCTCACTTCTGTTATCCCGACACCACGCATGTAGGCTGGTTGTCTCTGTGACTATCCCGTTTGCGAGACTGTGACTGTAACTACGGTTGCGTGAGTTATCTTCCACACTAACCGTGTTTGCATGGTTCAATAGGTTATGGGCCCTCCGCGTTTACGCGGGGTTTACTAGGGCACCGGCCGGAGTTTGTCCATTAAGGGGGAGTGTTTACATATCCCTCGTAGGACTACTAATGGACACATTTGTACACTAGACTCCGGGGGAGTCTTAGCCCTCCACCTATAGGTGTTCGCTATAGGTGTTCGCCGCTCAGTCGCGATGCGATGCGATGGGTCCATATACACAATATGTTCCTATCGGGTACCGACTTTTGGCGGTACTTGGATAAGGCGTACAACTCCGTTCCGGGAAGCGGCGGTTCTAACCCCCTTCATGCCATGCCGTGTGTACATGGATTAACATGTTATGGGCCCCCGCCTCACGTCACTCACGCGCGACAACATGGTTTGGCGAGCTGCGATCGACAGGTCTCCCGCAGAAGGCAAGTTTCTATAGACACTTAGTACTTTCACCCTGTAGTCGGCGGTATCGCTAGTATAAACTGCGATTTAAAACCCGCCACCACCTCTCTTAAGTCAGCTACTCGACGGCGATGGACAGCCACCCACACCGACGCACTCGTCGTGTGTGGACAAGGTGCACACAGGTCCAAGCTGGAGAAAGGGGGGGGCGCACTATCGGGTGAATACGCATCCACATGTTGCACGACAGCCCTAGCGTACGTTTTTATCTTAATATTATCTTAGCGACTCAGCCGCCAGCGCAGCGCTCCACCTGTCCTGGCCTTGGCCTCGACTTGTGCCCCACACTGGGTGGAGGATACAAAAAAGGTGCTTTGAGACACCCCGGGGCGTCATCAGGCCGAGGGGTCGGCGGGCATCATGCCGTCTCTCTGAAACCACTGTTAGTCACGAGTCCGGCTAGCGGTTTTTACCGCTGCCTGTTTTTTATCCTGCTCTTTCTTTTTCGCCCTCTGTCGAAATGGCGCCGAAAACTCGCTCTGCCGACTCTCCGCATGTTTCGCCTCCTGATTCCCCTGACCCAGGCTCTCAACAGAGCACTCTCGATCCCCCACTGATACTCTCGCGCTGGTCCTTGCGCAAATGGCGCTCATTAACGCTCGCCTCGACTCGCAGTCGGCCGACGTTGCTGCTGTTGTTGCTGCGGTTGCTAATTCGGACACCCCTGTCGCTCAGCGCCGCAACGATGCGCAGCTCGAACTGTTTCGGGACGGCCACGACGTGCACGCCGTGCTTGAGCATCCCTAGCCTGGCTACGCCCCACCGGACGCACAAACGGCCTTCGCTGATGCTACCGATGCAGCTCATGTTGGCGACCACACCTTCACACAGCACCGTCCCGATGCGCACCGCGAGCCCTCGCGTCCCCATGCGCACCGCGAGCCCTCGCGTCACGAGCTCCATGTTGAACACGACCGAAGTGTATCCATCCAATTCCATCATCAGCAACCATAATGGAAATAACGCGTATGATGTAACTACACTCAAGGGCAGAATTTCGAAAACGGAATTCAATAGCATAAGCCTTTTGGGTATGTAAAATCCCTCAATTTGGCCTAAAATACACCAAATCGCGAGGAACCCTAGAATTTTGCATGACGAATCCAGTTCCCGTCGTAAACTTGGCCTTCGACCGAGATGGCAGCACAATAAAATAGCAAAAAGGCGCGCTAAGGAGTAACGCGCTGATATGTTTTGTTGCGTGATAGTTGCACAAAATGCGCGCATTTGGCCAAGCTTCAAACTTCTGGCGCGTTGTCACTTAGTGCCTGCTACGCGCATCTAGTCACTCGAGCGTGACGGCCCGTGCAATGCTCGTGCAACGCCCAAGTACGGGAAGCCGTGGTTGTTGCTTTTCTAAGGTTTCAACTTCGCGAAGTATGCACGTAACAAGGTGCCATGCTACATGGTCATGGCGACGCTCGGCATCTATTGTGGGATATTTTGGCTCACACCCCGCTTTGCGGGCATCAAACCACCGAGAGGGCAAGCGTCGTGGCGTGCTTATCACTTCATGGCGCGAGCTTCAGTCACCCGCAACAACTAAGTATGATGGCGGCGTGCGTTAAACGAAACGGGTCAGGTTGGGTGCGCATATATTTGTATTTTACTCGCAAGCCAGGCGAGGGCGCCAAATACGCCAAGTGCTACGTCATACACTGTCAAGACCACTCGTGCATGGTGAGGCTCGTGGGAGGCGGACGCCGTCGGTGGTGTGAGCAATGGAGGAGTCTGGTGTGGGGCAGCGACATGCACGGAAGGGAAGGTGGTGGTATGCTAAGGGACTCGGAGAAAACGGGGCATTACTTTTCGAGGATGTAACGAAATGCAATTCCGGAAACTACAATAGAAATTTTACTTAGAATGAAAAACTGGCAGTTTCCTAGCTTCCCATCTTGAGGACGTATGGCGATGTCATACTTTTATAATTACTTGACACCCAAATTTGAAGCACGTCAAACGTAGTTCGCACGTTTAGGCCCCCTAACGAGCCGCCGAAGTTGGAATGCCCGAAACCACGCGCAGCGCCGACAGTGAAGCCGCTGAGGCGTACCAATGACTTTGCCCCCCATGCGCGTCCCCAAAAGGAGGTGGGTGTAATCTATTTGTCACTCATGCTATTTCGGCGATGCGAGCTCCAACGGCAAACGCGCGACGCACGCCCCAATTATGCAACCGTTGTGCGCGACTCGCATGGCCGTGTCATGCCATACCCAATGCATGGACGGTTCCGCCCATAATCAAGCGCCCGTGATGCCCGGGACTACGACCGCCTAACACGAGCCAATGTGTGAGCGTCACCAAGTATAGCTACAAAAATGGTTGGCTCGACAGCCCGGGCCGCCGGGATCGACAGTTTACATGACAAGCAACATACGGCTAAGCCTCCGCATCAAACATCGATGTATTCATGGCCTCATGATGCGTTTGCCGCATAAGCCGCATCAATGCGTCCATACATTAGTGCCCTATTCAATCGATGCATCCATCAATTAGTGCCGTATTTAATCGACGTGTCCGTGAATTAGTGCTCAATTCAATCAATGCACCCATGAATTAGCGTCCTATTTAATCGACGCATCCATGAATCATTACCCTAATTAATCAATGCATCCATGAATTAGTCATGTATTTGATCGATGTACAACGAATTACCCATACAATTTCGGGACATCGGTAATATCGATGCATCCCATTTGAATTCTTAAATAAGATTATTGTAGAAGTCAATAGCAATATTGTCCTACTGAACTATGTACACGGCGACCATCCGGTAATAATCCGGCTCACACTCTTTTTAAGATTGTATGTGTGAGGAGACCGATGTTGATGCATAAATGCATTCGTCCCGCATGACCCTCATCAATGCATCCATGAATTAGTGCCCCATTTAGTCGATGCGTCCATTAATTAGTGCCCTATTTATTCAATGCGTCCACGAATTATTAGTGTCCTATTTAATCGATGCAGCTACGAATCAGTGTCCTATTTTATCGATGCGTCCATCAATTTGGGAAATAATAAAACGGATGATGCATCTAAGTTTGATGCATTGCAGTTGATGCTTTATCTTTAATTTCAAAGGTTGATGCGGAGGCTTACATATGGCCAACGGCATGTTATACGGGCGGGCGCTGATGCCAGCCGCACGCGCGGGGGCATGAGTTAAACGTTAACCCACCGATAGCCCCGTCGGTCTCGCCTCGATGCTATCACGGCGGAGTGGCTTTGCACGTGTACCGTCGGAAACGGCACGGATGTGACGAGTACAGTCCTGCAACAGTACATTGCATGACATTGTACAGGTACTCGTTACTAATTCCAATTCGTGCTTTTCCATCGGACGGACGTACAAACGTGGGTACGTCGCTACTGCAATATTCATAAGGGTGCTGATGCTACAGTACGACCAGTACCTCCCGGTACGTACAAATACGCATAGTTAATCTAACTAGCTAGATGACGCGCCTAAGCGAGTTCTTCGATGCAGAAGAGGCCGCGTCGTGAAACCCAATGCTAGGCACGCCGCGTCTCAGGACAAATGACGACGGTTAGACAGCCCTAACGCGTGACACGTAAGCGCAGCAACCAGGCGTAAGTTATTTGGGCAGAAACCTATTTAAGCCCAGTGCAGTAGAGGGAGGTGACAGAACCATTTAACAATTCTATTGTTCACTTACAACATATACTGCTAAAGTACAGCAGTGAGACATCTTTCACTAACATCCTTCGACAACAACATCTTGCCATCTTGCAACGACAAAACTAGACAGATTAGAACTGATTTGTGCTAGCGTTTAGCTTGAGGAGGCTAACCGCCACACTGGTTTCGGAGCTCTTTTGGTCGACGCACGTTTTCGCTACCTTTTGATTCGCTCGACGTTGCCTGATTGATTCGAGATGGCTTCTGTTGGACCTGGACATTACGTGGTGGTTGTAATTCATGTTGGAGGGACTAAACTGTCGGACGTGAAGCTGGTATTACAACGTGAGCCTCGTACCGGTAAAACTTGGTTCCCGGTTGGCTCTGTCTTACCTAACGAAGAGCCTGCTGACGCTGCCGTTCGTGAGTTACACGAAGAAACATGCCTTACTTTGACACCGGAAGATTTAACGCTGTTGAGTGACGCTCATGTCCGAGTTGCGTTACCTGAAGGACGACAGCTTGTTTACGTGTACTCGGCTTTTGTCCCTGTCCTGTTTGCTACGAGCCACTTACGTACACCTGCTCAGGTTGAGCATGCTGTTACAGCGCAGTCGACAATTAATCCGGATGGTACTTACGTCGTCCCGGAATCGATTAACATTGACGGTCTGAATCTTACGCCCGCTAAGACATGGTTACTTCCTGCTGTGAAGCATAAGAGCGAGTTACTTCACTTCGGTTACGTGACTCAATGGGAGACTTTTCGTCGTGCAGTCTACTCACACAGCCCGGTCTTTCAAGATGACACATCTATTCCGAGACAGTTCTTCATGTACTCCCGGTTTACGACGGTCGACTCTGGTCATGTCTGGCTATTGATTTGTGGACACATCAGTCAGCTGCGTGGTGAAACGCCGACAGATTTACGTGTGGGAAGGCCGATGCCCACCCGGAACTTGGCCGGACTACCTGTTACCCTCACGGAGACACAGAATAAAGCTGCGATTAACTCACAATTACAAACTGGTCGAGACGCTAATGAACTGGAGGATTGGCTTGAAGCTCAGCCTCGTCGTTTTCTAATGCTCGGAATTACGGCTGACTCTTACGACTCGGTTATCTGGGTTACGTTACAGTTCTCATGACATCTGAATGGGTGGTGGCTGAACCGTAAAACCCAAGCTCCTATTCCGTCTACATATGACGAGCTTGTCGCGGAGTTACGCAAGACTACGTTTCTTCCGAACATCCAAGACGACGCAATTAATGCTTTGCTTAACCTTATGCAGAGCAACACGATGAGTTACGCCTTCTACACCAAGCAGTACAATGACTTCTTACGCCGGTCTCGTCTGAACCTGACAGCCGATGTACAGTGCGTACGCTTCATTAACGGTCTGGCAAACTTTACATTGAAGAATCAGGCGAAGTCACACCGAGCTCAGAAGGGTTACCGAGTGACTTCTTCGACAGTCTGCGATGTTACTTTTGAGTTGGCTCGACACGAATTTCACCGGAATTTTTACGTCTTACGTGATTTACGTGCAGCTAATTTAATTCTCGGTTTACCATGGCTTGATGACGAACATGCCTCTTTACAGTTTGGTATAACCAGAATTTTTACGCTAATGGACGGCACAGCAGTGGAGACTACACTCGAGGAACGACGCCCTGAGTGTCTGTTACTGTCGTCTACTAAAATTCAGAAACTCATGCGCAAAACGCGCCGCAGCGGGGGACTTCATGCTGAATTTTACGTCATTGAACTTACGTCAGCCGCTGAACAACCAACTGACTTTCACACTGGAGAGGAGCTAACTGCAGAACAACGTGACAACTTCCGGTCGTTACTCTTCGATGACTTTCCGGAGTTACTGCAACCTGTCGACTCTCCACATGTAAGCCGACAGTGGGATCATCCCATTGAAACAATTGGCCCGATGCGACGCCAACGGCTGAACAGATTGTCACCTGCAGAGCGCGCCGAACTAAATCGACAGCTCAAAGACGCAGTGGAGGCTGGTCTGGTCCGTCCCAAAATTGAAATTGAAATTGAAATTGTTTACAACAATACCAGTAAGAACCGGCTGCTGTCTCTGGGCCCCCCCTTTTGCAATGCCATACAGGACTTAGAAGCGTGAGGTAGACCGTTAACCACTGATCCCAACCTCTCCAATGGCAGTAACAGCTAATAATTTTGTAATCAAGAAAAACAGATCGAAAAATAAATCCACTTGTCGAGAAATGCAAAACTAAACTGCTGCTCGACCTTCACGATGCACGGCCCGCTCCCGCCGAACCGGGGTGTCGACCGGCCTAGGCCGGTCGGCGTTCGGGGGGACGACGGGCCAGCCTAATCTAGCCCCCGCGTGACTTCGGTCTTGCCGAAGGTAGGAGGGGAAAGGCTGGCAAAAAACCCCTCCTCGCGCGGTCGCTCGTCGATCCCGCCGCTCCATCCCGTAAATCCCGCCCCAAGGTCTTGCCGCGTCCACCGACGCGGCGGTCCTCCGTGTCGAGGTCCCCCATCACCTCGAGGACAGGTGGGGGGGACCTAGACACACAGACATAGAAAAAACTAGCGCTCCTGCCTCCGCGCCTGAATTTTCCCCGCTCATTTCCCCGGTTTTTTCTCAGTCTGGTACCCGGGTACCTGTCGGTTTTCCGGCCTTTGGCCGTACCCTCCCCCCTCGGATCGCGCGTCCACCGAGCAGCCTTTTCTTGAGCGGGGGCCTCCGCGCTCACCCGGGCCCACGCTCAAGGACCCATATGAGTAGTAAGGTCTGTCGGGGTAGTGGGTGTCGAAGAGGGGGGGGGGCAGGTCACCGTAGCCGGATCCGGCGGGCCGCGGGCGCCCGGAATTAAACAAAACCCTCCGTGCCGGATTTTCCGGCGGCGACGACCCAAAGGGTCGTCGCCGCCAGATCGTGTCGCTCCTCCCAACGCGACTGTCCTCCTTGCCGTCCCAGCTTACTTCTCCCCCCGGGAGATGACGCTGGACGACGTAGCGACGCGCTAGTGAGCGCCCTACTTTGGTGCTGCTCCCCAACTAGCTCGACGCCGGGTACGGACATTATTTTTAGTATCCAAAAAAGCCCTCCGTACAGGGCTTTCCGGCGGCGGTTGATCCTAAGGATCGCCGCCGCCTCCTGTAGCCGCTCCTCCGTCTGCGACTCGCCACCGTCCTGTGTCATGTCTTGCCTCACCCCTCGGTAAGGTTCGACCGGCACAAGGCTGGTCGACAGCTAGCGAGCGCCCTTTCCTAGCGCTGCTTCCCGGCTGGCCACCGCCAGCTCCAACACCCGCCTCCCACCGCTGATCCGGCCGTACCCTCCTCGCCATCAAACGCTGCCGTAGTACAGGCCCCACTCCTAAAAAGTAAGCCTGTATCTAGGAGTATCTGTTAGCACTAGCATCCCGTTGCATAGTACTTATGTACAAGGTAGCAATTTGTCATCTTAGTACTTAGTGTTATGGTATTAGCGGTACTCTATTCCCTATTTGTGGCGGTCGGCCGGCCTTGCCGGTGCCTTCGCCGGCCGCCATCTCTCTCCACTCACTTCTCTAGTCACCACAGCCGGCCCCCCTTGTGGGGCCGGCATGACCTCCGTGTAACTATCCGTTCCCAACTCTAACAGGTTATGGGCCCTCCACCAAGTTACACTAGAGAAGAGCGTGTGTAAAGCGCTCGGCGCCACGCTAGTCCTACCTACTCCCACGTAAAAAAGAGTAGAGCGTGTGTAAAGCGCTCGGCGCCACGCTAGTAATTCATCGTCCCACCGACCCCACGCTTCGCCTTCGAGCTGGTTGTCCGCGACTGTCCTACCATCTCCCACGTAAAAAGGAGAAGAGCGTGTGTAAAGCGCCCGGCGCCACGTTCGCCCCACCCAACTTTCAGTCTCACCTAGCCTTTCAGTACTTTAATTAGTACAGTTATTGTTTTTTCCCGAGGCAATGCCGCAACGCTCACCTTACTTAGCGAGGAGCTTAACTTTCCCACGGCGAGAAAGGGGGAGTCAACACGAGCGCCCGTCTATGTTTTTTGCGTGCCTACACGCTCCTAACGGCCTTGTTGGCTGTGCTTCTTCCTCGCCGGTCGCTCTCATGCGTCGGCTAATTCTCCCGTGGACAGTTTTTCCCGCTATATGTCAGAATAGTACATTACACAGTACATTCGGAACTGCTTCATATCGGCAACTCGCCGGTAGCGGCACGTTCTTGTGAGCGCATGTCGCTACCCCTACCCGGCCGGAGACACACGCTAAAAGCACTACACCTTCTACCAAGATGACACCTTCCTCAACGCAAGCTAGGACGACGTCAAGACCTCGGCTACCTTG
Source organism: Tetraselmis chui (assembly GCA_026401115.1). Lineage (NCBI taxonomy): Eukaryota > Viridiplantae > Chlorophyta > Chlorodendrophyceae > Chlorodendrales > Chlorodendraceae > Tetraselmis > Tetraselmis chui. The sequence continues at coordinate 46,182 of JAPMLY010000038.1, forward strand.
AGGGGGGGGTGTTAGCACTAGCATCCCGTTGCATAGTACTTATGTACAAGGTAGCAATTTGTCATCTTAGTACTTAGTGTTATGATATTAGCGGTACTCTATTCCCTATTTGTGGCGGTCGGCCGGCCTTGCCGGTGCCTTCGCCGGCCGCCATCTCTCTCCACTCACTTCTCTAGTCACCACAGCCGGCCCCCCTTGTGGGGCCGGCATGACCTCCGTGTAACTATCCCGTTGCATAGTACTTATGTACAAGGTAGCTATTTGTCATCTTAGTACTTAGTGTTATGGTATTAGCGGTACTCTATTCCCTATTTGTGGCGGTCGGCCGGCCTTGCCGGTGCCTTCGCCGGCCGCCATCTCTCTCCACTCACTTCTCTAGTCACCACAGCCGGCCCCCCTTGTGGGGCCGGCATGACCTCCGTGTAACTATCCGTTCCCAACTCTAACAGGTTATGGGCCCTCCACCAAGTTACACTAGAGAAGAGCGTGTGTAAAGCGCTCGGCGCCACGCTAGTCCTACCTACTCCCACGTAAAAAAGAGTAGAGCGTGTGATCTTGGCGCCGGTAGTGCACAGAAATTATTTATTCAAAAGTCCTCTGTACAGGGCTTTCCCGACAGCTCCTGATCCCACGGATCGAGCTGTCGGCCCTCTTAGCCCCCTACCGTGCCAGGCCTGGCACGGCTACGGGGTTTCCAGCGCCCACCACGGGGAGGTGAGGGGATGCCGACGGGCCTGCGAGCGCACCCCCCTCCGGGGCCGCCGCCGCTGCGCCGCCGGCGGGCGCCTGGTCCGTCCCAGCTACAGTGAGTTCGGCTCGCCAATTTTTTTTGTGCGGAAAGCTGATGGCTCGCTACGTCTGTGCATTGACTACCGTGGCCTTAACGAGGTTACGCGTAAAGATGCTTATCCACTTCCGCGTGTGGACGACACGCTTGACGAACTTAAGGACGCGAACTTTTACACTCACCTCGACCTCGCCTCTGGCTTCTGGCAAGTTCGAGTGCGTGACCAGGACATTCACAAGACGGCATTTCAGACCCCTGATGGCTTAATGGAATGGGTCGCCATGCCGTTTGGCCTGTGCAATGCCCCGGCTACATTTCAGCGTATGATGAATGACATACTTCGCGACTTTTACATAAGTTCGTTACATTCTACCTCGACGACTTTTGTATTTACAGTCGAACTCTGGAGGAGCACCTGGAGCACTTGCGTCTCGTGCTACAGCGATTTAAGGAGGAGGGCTTGAAATTACGCCTTAAGAAATGCTTCTTCGGACTACAAGAGATGGAGTACCTGGGCTATACTGTGTCAGCCGGTAAACTTTCGGTTTCCACAAAGAAAGTCGAGGCCGTTGCAGACTGGCCAGTGCCCAAGACGCAGAAGGAGGTTCGCAGTCAGGGACTGGATCCGCCATTTTTCTGTTGGGTTCGGATCCATGAGTACTTGATTTTTTAGGATCCGGAACTAGTGAGTACCTCTAAAAAAGGGATCCGGATCCCGCGATTACCTGTGATTCTAGGGTTCGGACCCCGCGCTTACCTGTGATTCTAGGGTTCGGATCCCGCGATTACCTGTGACTCTAGGGTTCGGATCCAGCGAGTACCTGTGATTCTAGGGTCCGGACCCCGCGATTACTTGTGATTCTAGGGTTCGGATCCAGCGATTACCTGTGATTCTAGGGTTCGGATCCAGCGAGTACCTGTGATTCTAGGGTTCGGATCCAGCGAGTACCTGTGATTCTAGGGTCCGGAACCGAGTACATGAGTACTTCAAAATTTTTGGTTCCGTTGGATTCGTTGGGTTCGCGACTCCAACAAGTACTCGAAGTACTCATGCATATTGATACAAATTGCGCATTTGGGGGAAATTTGTACTGCAAATTAATTTTTTACATCTCTACTAGTTCTATTGCGCCTGCTCATGCTTGGATCCCATACAATAGATACGTACAATTCACTTCCCATACTTTCTGCCCGCTGCACACATATTTAGTACTTTACAGTCAATCCCATACAATTTAGCAAAGCTTTTGGACCCTCCGGCAAGTGCCACAAGCAACGTATGTGAGTTTATAGCCCTCCGGCTCAAAAAAGACACTTGCCATCACAGGGAAACAGATTCCGATGCAGTACCATTTTTCACATATGATGTGACAAGTAATGCCAAATGGTGTATCGCATGGCCAGTGCGAGTCCACCAAATGAACATTAAATGCACAAAATATGGATGAAAACAGGTTTAAGACAACCATTTCTTACAGTTTATATAGACTTGTGACAACCATATTCCTCGCGCATACATAATTCAACAATTACATGAGACTAACAAGGCATCCTCTAGGCTATCTTCCTTGGTGTTCTTCTTGAACGCGTCATGCATTCGCCCCGCTTTGTTGAACAAACGCTCGCATGCAGCAGAGGTAGCAGGCATAGATAAGTACTGCCGCGCCATTAACGCCAAGTCGGGGTACAGAGCTGCATGTGTTTTCCACCATGTCAACACACAAATGTCTTTGTCCGTTTCTTGGGGCAGCTCAAGGTAACGCTCTAAGTCATCCTTTTCCACGTGCTTGGCTATAGAGGGCGTCACACGCCCAGTCAAATCCCCGGAAAGGAATGCAGTGAAAGACTTACTCTTCGACGACATCAATTGCTTGCCAAGCTCTGCAGCTTGCATGCTTGGATAAGCACCGCCTTCTGCCTCGCTCTCTTCCGGCTCTGTGCGCCACTGCTCTCCAAATTCTCTTCTTGCAGCCGCCAAAATTGTAGGCGCAAAGTCGGGACGAATGCCATTGAAGTCCAGATTCTTAAACCTGCACAATTCACATTTTTAGTTAACATAGGAAATGCAGAAGTAAATTTGCATACACACACACAAACACACAGGAACACGTAGAGAGCATACAAAATAGGTACACAAACGAACACCACACACACATTCAGAAGTAGATGCACATACAAACCAACACACACACAAGCAGATAAACACAAACACATCCATAAGACATAAACACACATGCATAAGACACACACACAAACACACATGCAAGCACTCACTAAATATGCATAAGCAAATACACGCAAACACACACACACATACACAAGGACGCTCAGATACAATCACATCTATTTATCAACATTTAGTATATTTATCAGGTATATAATAGAAACAAATGTGCAAAATTTAAACACATGCACACACAACTATTACAAGGTACTTACCGAATGTCCAGCAATGTCGCAATCCCGATCTTGATGTAATCGTTCTCTCTTATGTTCGTGAAAAAACGCTCAATGATTCCGGCCCGCAGACTCTCCCTTGCCTCCGCCATATGAGGCTCCATGTCCTCCGCTTCGATGGTGTACAAGTCCATATCCCTCCGCTCATCTTGCAATGAAACGGGCATGTGTGACGACAGCTGCTCTAACAAAGTGCCTAACATAGGGTAAACAAGTGATATGGTAACATAGTCCCCCTGCAGCAAATTCACGACTTGAGCCACTGGCCACAGGATCGCAGCTAGCTCTCGAATAGTCTCCCAATCCTCAGTGTTGATGGCGAAGTCTGAATACACCTTCCCATCGTCATTGGCAACGCAACCATTGGGTACCTAGTATAGAATTAATATCTCAGTAAATGAAAGTAATGCAACTTAACAATAATGCAATGAAAACACCGCAAGACAGTACTTACTTGTAACATATACTCGGTAATTGCTTCAGCGTTCTGCACAAACCACACAGCCTGAGGAAACAAGCCTAACCAACGAGTGGCTGACTTGGTACTTGGCTTACTTGTGGGAAGACCCATCCGAGTTTGAATCTCCGACAGCTTGGCAGCGCCCAAAGTGCTCCTAGAAAAGTGGGCACTCTGACCTTGCATTGCTCGGGAACAATCCTTGATGTGCGGCTCCTCCACGAACTTGTTGACACACAACTGAATGCCATGAGTAACACAGGTATGTCCATCCAATGCACCCCATCCTTTCTTCATATTTGCTCCATTGTCGCACACCTAGGCAACCGTCAAACCATCTTCATTCAGAAACATACATAACAAGCAAAAACAAAAAGCCAAAATCTAAACTAACTCTTACCTTACTGAATATTGATTCATACACAGTGTCCACAGCTTCGACGCCTTCCAAGTCGTCTGCTTCGACAAGCTCTCCCACATTCACTCCAGCAAGTCTGCGCTTTGTCGTTTGCAAAATATTCTCACCTGTGTGGGAAACCTTTCCGTAGGGCTCGCAAATAACCAAGCGCTTCATAAGTTGCCACGATCCGTCGATCCAATGCACCATTACCGCCAACAATGAAACAGAATTCTCCCCCCAAATATCTCCAGATATGCACGGCTTCAATCCGTCTTGAAACAACCCGTTCATCATGACTCCTGTTTCAACAAGTGACTAAACAAGAAAAAAATAATTACCTTAGTTATTTTTAAAGGCAACCCGCAGTCAGACATTCAAAAACCAACAGCAATTACCTTTTTAGCCAAGGACGCCATGCAACGCATTACCGTCTCACGACATGGACCGCTATATGCGCCTCCCGAAATAGCAGACATCACATCCTTGAGCTTTGTGTCCGACTCCATAATCCCGAATGGCCGACATCGCTTGACCACCCAAATTGTTATCAACTCGTCAAGGTACTGTTTCCTTTTCGCAGAAATCTGCGAATAGAGTCAACAACGAATGAAAGGTCAATAACATGCTATCATTAAGTCAATAACATGCTACTACACATTCACAATGGGACATGACTTACCTCTGCCTTGATCACGATGGGGACAGATACATCCCCAACTTGGATGTTTTCACCAGTAGCCAAGTCCTGTCTGTACTCACCTTTATGCCGACATCTGAGGTGCTTGATAAGATTTGAGGTCCCTCCGCTGTACTTGAGCTTGAATTCCTTTGGACACAACTTACATACGACATACTTCATACCATTGGGGAACTTCTTTGGCTTCTGGAAATGATTCCAGCATTGAGCATTGTAGATCTTCTTCTTCGGCGGCGCCAAGTCGTCATCCACGATGACCTCTTCATCGCCTTCGTTATCTTCTTCGATGCCTTCTTCAACCTCGTTTGATGTTACAGTAGCTTTAGCTTGCAGCCGGTTCTTCCTCTTTCTGCTTATCCGATTCGCCTCTCGTTTTCGTGCCTCCTGCAGAAACACAATGCACCCATCAAAAGTTAGTAATGGAAACATGAAATTGTCGCGAAAGAACAGAAAATAACACAAAGAACAGAAAAGCATAACAGAAAAGCGATAACATAGTGTCGACAAGCTCAACTGCAACGCTATTACTATGGCTTCGATAGAGCACATAAACATAGACATAAATGTGCGGGCGGAGGCGGGGAGGGGGCGCCATGCGGCGCTACCGAACAGCACATTGCAACAATATGCTTAACGACAAAGTAACCTTTTATGTGGGAAAGCAAAGAACAGAAAAGCATCACAGAACAGCGATAACATAGTGTCGACAAGCTCAACTGCAACGCTATAACTATGGCTTCGGTAGAGCACATAAACATAGACATAAATGTGCGGTCGGAGGCGGGGAGGGGGAGCCATGCGGCGCTACCGAACAGCACATTGCAACAATATGCTTAACGACAAAGTAACCTTTTATGTGGGAAAGCAAAGAACAGAAAAGCATCACAGAACAGCGATAACATAGTGTCGACAAAGCTCAACTGCAACGCTATAACTATGGCTTCGGTAGAGCACATAAACATAGACATAAATGTGCGGTCGGAGGCGGGGAGGGGGCGCCATGCGGCGCTACCGAACAGCACAGTGCAACGGTATGCTTAACGACAAAGTAACCTTTTATGTGGGAAAGCAAAGAACAGAAAAGCATCACAGAACAGCGATAACATAGTGACGACAAGCTCAACTGCAACGCTATAACTATGGCTTCGGTAGAGCACATAAACATAGACATAAATGTGCGGTCGGAGGCGGGGAGGGGGAGCCATGCGGCGCTACCGAACAGCACAGTGCAACGGTATGCTTAACGACAAAGTAACCTTTTACGTGGGAAAGCAAAGAACAGAAAAGCATCACAGAACAGCGATAACAAAGTGACGACAAGCTCAACTGCAACGCTATTACTATGGCTTCGGTAGAGCACATAAACATAGACATAAATGTGCGGTCGGAGGCGGGGAGGGGGAGCCATGCGGCGCTACCGAACAGCACATTGCAACAATATGCTTAACGACAAAGTAACCTTTTATGTGGGAAAGCAAAGAACAGAAAAGCATCACAGAACAGCGATAACATAGTGTCGACAAGCTCAACTGCAACGCTATAACTATGGCTTCGGTGGAGCACATAAACATAGACATAAATGTGCGGTCGGAGGCGGGGAGGGGGAGCCATGCGGCGCTACCGAACATCACAGTGCAACGGTATGCTTAACGACAAAGTAACCTTTTACGTGGGAAAGCAAAGAACAGAAAAGCATCACAGAACAGCGATAACAAAGTGACGACAAGCTCAACTGCAACGCTATAACTATGGCTTCGGTAGAGCACATAAACATAGACATAAATGTGCGGTCGGAGGCGGGGAGGGGGAGCCATGCGGCGCTACCGAACAGCACATTGCAACAATATGCTTAACGACAAAGTAACCTTTTACGTGGGAAAGCAAAGAACAGAAAAGCATCACAGAACAGCGATAACATAGTGTCGACAAGCTCAACTGCAACGCTATAACTATGGCTTCGGTAGAGCACATAAACATAGACATAAATGTGCGGTCGGAGGCGGGGAGTGGGCGCCATGCGGCGCTACCGAACAGCACAGTGCAACGGTATGCTTAACGACAAAGTAACCTTTTACGTGGGAAAGCAAAGAACAGAAAAGCATCACAGAACAACGATAACAAAGTGACGACAAGCTCAACTGCAACGCTATTAAAATGGCTTCGATAGAGCAAATAAACAGTCATAAATGTGCGGGCGGAGGCGGGGAGGGGGCGCCATGCGGCGCTACCGAACATCACAACGCAGCTAACTCGGGGGTGAGGGCAAAGCGGAGGGGGGGGGGGGGGAAACTCTTGCTTACCTCTTCAACTTTCTCTTGCTCGGTGTGAAAATCTTCCAGCAGGGTGGACCAATTGGCTTGGCGCCTTACGTTGAGCTCGGTTTCTGAAGTGGCGGCTTCCTCCGGCAGTCCTTCCCACATAACTTTATACGTCAACATTCCACACCTTTTTCCTTCGCTAACAATTTTCTTAACTACATACTGCCCTTTATCACTATACGGATCTCCACCTGTTTTTGACTGAGGTGTCCTAAACACCCTATCTGAATTCCCAACAAGCTCCTCTTCTGTACGTTGGATAGCCGTCGATGACAAGCTCTTCCCTGATCTAGACGGTCTACTACTTCCCGCTTGCCCCGCCATTGTTGCTAACTATGAAAGGATTGGATGTGGACGGGCAGATTGTGGTGGATTTCAAGCGCGTACGCACCGTTTAATAGCCTTTGGGTGGGCTACAACCGATTCAAGGCTGCGGAATGACAACAATCATGGCTATTGAACCAATCCTAGACATACACCTCAGCAGATTTGTATTGCCAAATACCTCCCAAAAAACCATCGTGTCACTTCGGGCAACCACAGAATCGTGAGATACTCGGAATCGTGAGTACTGATTGGGTATCACGATTCCACGTCGTTTTGCGAGGATGAGGTACTCGCGATTACCGCGAATCCATTAAAGTACGATGAATACCGGATCTAACGATTACTTACAATAACTGGTACCGGAACCAACGATTACTTACAATAACTGGTACCGGAACCAACGATTACTTACAATAACTGGTACCGGAACCAGCGATTACCTGTGATTCTAGGGTTCGGACCCCGCGATTACCTGTGATTCTAGGGTTCGGATCCCGCGATTACCTGTGACTCTAGGGTTCGGATCCCGCGATTACCTGTGATTCTAGGGTTCGGACCCCGCGATTACCTGTGATTCTAGGGTCCGGATCCCGCGATTACTTGTGATTCTAGGGTCCGGACCCACGAGACCAAGTCCGAACCCGAGTAGTCTCGTGGATTCGCGGCTCCGTAGGATCCGGATCCAGTCCATGTTCGCAGTTTCGTACAATTCTGCAACTTCTACGCCAGATTTATACATCATTTTAGCGACCTTACGGCTCCATTGACGGACTTACTGCGGAAGTCCCAACCACAGAAGGTTACGCTGACGCCTGCCTGTTTGGAAGCCTTTGAGACTCTCAAGCTACGGCTCATTTCCGCGCCATGCCTGATCCTTCCGGAGGTCGGCTCGGACGCGATGTTCACCGTGGCTACATATGCTTCAACAGTGGGGATTGCATCAGTCATGTTGCAAGACCAAGGAGGAGGTCTTCAACCAGTCTCTTACTGGGCGCGTAAGCTGAATCCAGCTGAGCGTGGTAACACTTACTCTGCGAACGACTTAGAAGCTTTGGCCGTATGCGAAGCTGTCAAGCATTGGAGGTGCTATCTTGAAGGATGCTCTAAGCTTCTTGTCGTAACAGACCACGACACACTGCGACATCTGCTCAGGCAACCGAACAATAGGTTGAACAAGCGGCAAGCAAGATACCTGCGGGATTTGCAACCGTTTGGGGGCTCGATGACACTTGCATATCGCAAGGGAGCTCTGAACGAAGTTGACCCGTTAAGTCGGCGTCCAGACTTCGTACCTCAGGCCACACTTCCATTATTTTGGGATGGCGAGGTTCCGTCAGATCGAGAATTACGACGGAAGTCCCAGCTGCTGTTCGAAGACGCGCAGTTAAATTTACTTATTGTTAACGCGTTGCAGCTGTATCCTGAGTTCGCTGATCTCATTCGCGAGGGGTACTCCCAAGACTCGTTTTATGGGGGCGAGGGTGAGTGGATGAAAGACAGCCGGATTGAAGCCAGAGACGGATACTTTTGGCGCCTCAATCGCCTCTGTATACCACAGAACTCTGAGCTCCGACTGAGATTGATCACAGAGCTGCACGAAAGTTCGCCAGCTGGTCACATAAGAGTTGCTAGCACTCTTGCTAAAGCACTCGACAGATTCTGGTGGAAACGAATTCGCCAAGATGTGAAAGATTTTTGTGAGCGTATGTCGTATGTCGTATGTCGACGAGCAAAGATTCGACCACAGATGGCTGCGTCTCTTTACCCACTGCCTGTTCCACCCAGACCGTGGCATACATTTGGTCTTGACTACTTGACACACTTACCTGAGAGCAATGGCTTTAACAGTGTGCTGATTGTAGTAGACCATCTAACTCGAATGGCCCATTTTCTGCCGTGTACAAAGACGGTTACTGCCGAAGAAACTGCAACTTTGTTTTTACATGGAGTCTACTGTTTGCATGGACTGTCCCGTGTGCTGATTAGCGACCGCGACCCGAAATTCGTCAGTGCCTTCTGGCAGACACTTTGGCGACGCCTCGGAACGCGTCTGAACATGTCTTCCAGTCGACATCCAGAAACGGACGGACTAACAGAGCGCGTGAACATCACGTTCCAGCAACTTCTTCGTTGTTTCTGTTGCTATGATGGCTCTGATTGGACAACGATACTACCACAAGTGGAATTTGCGTACAACGCTTCGCGTGCACTCGGAATTGAGCACACACACTGTTTGAGGCTAACTTCGGATTCTCTCTTGAGGAGCCTCCTGATCTGCTGTTCAGCATGCGACCTTCAATTCCAGTTTCGCAAGACGCAACAGAACGGTTGAAATTGTTACAGGACGTACATACTCTGGTACGCTCAGTGTTACAACTACACAAAGATGAGATGCAAGAGCGCACATAACCGTCTATAGCGCCACACTTCGCTAGAGGAGACAAGGTGTCAATCGTAACAACAAACCTTTTTCTACGAGGACAGCCGAACCGGAAACTCAGAGACAGACAGCTTGGACCTTTTTCAGTGGAGGAGCAAATTGGAAAACACAGTTACAGATTGAAACTTCCAGCGACAGTACGCTTACATCATGTGTTTCATGTGAACAATTTATGACCTTGTTCTACCGCTCCACTTCGACCAGCTGTCCCAGTAAGTGTACCTAAAGGAGACGAGGAGGAGTTTGATGTCTCACTCATCTCTGCTGTGTACATCAAGTTGCTACCTAGGCGACGAGGCAAATATCTACTCTTCGTGACGCACTTCAGCGATGACGACATTCCACATGTCTGGCACCGGTTGAACGGAGTACACCGGACCACAGCGTTACAAGATTTCTTGGAGACGCCCCAATGGCACAAGTTTGCCAAGACTCAGGCGTACATCGACTTCATGCACGCTCACCCAGCGCGCATTCCTGAGTCCCAGTAACTGCTTCAGTAAAGGAGCTTAGACCACGGAGGTCTGCCTCGCGGTGGCCTCATTGATCTGTCAAGAGGGGGAGGGTACGAGTGTGACGAGTACAATCCTGCAACAGTACATTGCAGGACATGGAACAGGTACTCGTTACTAATTCCAATTCGTGCTTTTCCATCGGACGGACGTACAAACGTGGGTACGTCGCTATTGCAATATTCATAAGGGTGATGATGCTACAGTACGACCAGTATCTCCCGGTACGTACAAATACGCATAGTTAATCTAACTAGCTAGATGACGCGCCTAAGCGAGTTCTTCGATGCAGAAGAGGCCGCGTCGTGAAACCCAATGCTAGGCACGCCGCGTCTCAGGACAAATGACGACGGTTAGACAGCCCTAACGCCTGACACGTAAGCGCAGCAACCAAGCGTAAGCTATCTGGGAAGAAACCTATTTAAGCCCAGTGCAGTAGAGGGAGGTGACATGACCATTTAACAATTCCATTGTTCACTTACAACATATACTGCTAAAGTACAACAGTGAGACATCTTTCACTAACATCCTTCGACAACAACATCTTGCCATCTTGCAACGACAAAACTAGACAGATTAGAACTGATTTGTGCTAGCGTTTAGCTTGAGGAGGTTAACCGCCACACGGAGCGCCAAGTTGGGGACGCATGCCCCGAGCAATCGTCTTGACGCTTTTTCAATGGCAATCGCCGATAAACCGCGGGGCCGGAGGACGGGATCCCCAAATCACCATGAGATGTCGCTGCAAGCGGCCGGGGCCGAGGTTATGGACGCCCGGATGCTGTCAATTTTTGCGCGTTTTCGAATTTTTGTCACTGGGTGTATTTACCTGCTATAGGCATAAATGAAAGGTTATAACTACTGAATCTCGTTATGTAATCAAGGTTATTATATGATGATATTTTGTTATTATGCAGATACATATATGAATTGATTACAAAAAGAACAACATGAGCACGGACATGGAAAGTGGGAGGGGAACCAAAAGGGACACACACACACAGGTATACACTAGACACGTATGGGTACACATTTTGCCATCATCTGGATGTCGCATGCCTGTCCTCGGGCCCGGGCCGGGTTTTCTCCTCTTCAGCATTTTTTTGCTTGGTGGCCTCCACTGCTTTTTCTTGTAAGAAATATTTTGTTATCTAAATGTATTATTAATCCAGAATAGTGTACGGGTACGTGTGTATCGTCGGCCTGTCGGCATCGTTCCCGTGACGGCCGATGACAATCCACACTCGCGCGCCGCCGCCACTGATGTGCACGAAAGCTCCCAAAACAGCGACAGAGGCGCCACTCAATCTACTCGCGAGAGGCTGTTTAAGGAATCCCATCCAACGCCCCTTGTAAAACTTACGCGAGAAGCTGTGTCACCCATCGGATAAGCGCCACCGGTTGAGTGCGATGGGGAAGGGTAACAAGAAGAAGCGGGGCGGTGGCGAGCTTAGCGAGGAAATTCCGGAAGCCAATAAGGCAGCCAAGGTGTCGGAGGGGGGCGAGAAGAGCGGGTTCCGGAACAAAGAGAAAGTGCTCATCCTGACCACTCGAGGTATTACGCACAGGTGTGGGGCGTCACTTTTTTGCTAGCGCCTCGTTTGTATGTCGTCCCGTCTTTTCACTGTTACGCGTATGTATCGCCTCTGTCTTTTTACTGACGCTCCGCTCCGCAGACACCGTCACCTCATGCTGGACCTCTGCCAGCTCATCCCCCACTCGAAAAAAGATTCGAAGCTTGATACTAAAACCGACCGGCAGGTGATCAACGAAGTTGCCGATCTCTCGGTAAGTTCTCCCAGCCCCTTGCGAGTGCTTATGTCAATTGGCACCTCACACTTCCGGTGATGAATGATACATACATGGCGACCGAGGGCTCAGTGATTTGTCGCGTGCTTGCAGGGCTGCACCAGCTGCTTATTCTTTGAGGTACGCCGCCGTCTCTTCTTTGCTCAGAATATGCAGGGCGCACACTCACATTCCCCCAACTGCCCAGCTGCTTTGCTTTCTCTGTCAGCAACGGTATCATCTGATCTCAATATCGGTCGCCCTCCTAACAAAAGGCAAGGAAGCGAAAGGACCTGTATCTGTGGATGGCAAAGTCTGGCGCTGGGCCGTCGGTCAAGTTCCACGTGAAGAACAGTAAGCATCCCCCTTCCGCATCCAAACATATCGTCATTTCTCAACTCGAGAAGCATCCGACTGTGCAGAGTCTCCTCGCGAAAGAAAGGGGCGCTGAAGCTAAACACATGTAACAGATACAAACACACTCGCGCCCGTGCCCCTCCCCCCCTCACAGACACACACACACACACACACAGACACACACACACACACACAAACACACACACACATACGGGCGCGCGCGCGCACACATATACACTTGCATAAATCCATGCAGTCATTCACCCCCAAGTCATTAATGCACTCTGCATTCATTTACTCAGCTCTTTCGCTCGATCTATCCTTATTTGCTGGGCTGACATCAGCTTTCCGTCGACACCTTCATCTCTGCAGTTCACACGATGGACGAACTGAAGCTGACGGGTAATCACCTCAAGGTATGTTACATACTCAAACGGAGGATGATATCCCCACAGCCCTATCAGTAAACTATGACGAGTGAAATGTGTTGTTCTGTCGGTGCTTCATTCTTTGAGTGGCATGTCTGCAGGGGTCGCGACCAGTGCTGAGCTTCCACGCCGCGTTCGACCAAGAGCCACACCTTCAGCTCTTGAAGGAGATGTTCACACAGGTTGGTAGCCCTCACCGCGCAAGCACATCTCCTCAGGCTTCATATCAACATGAATGTCCTGCGCAACCAGCTGCTCATGCGGGAAGTGTTTGGCGCAGGTGTTTGCCACCCCAAAGGGACACAACAAATCGAAGCCATTCTTTGATCACGTGATATCGTTTTCTGTGGGCGACGGACACGTGTGGGTCAGGAATTACCAGGTGGGTGGGCGGGTGGTCATCCCACCGCAGTGCGGATCAGGAGTGCGTTTGCTCTGAATGGTCCACCCGTGGTTTTTCTGGCTGTTGAGAAGCTGGCCCAATATTGGCTGCAGACTGTGCTGCCTCAAGATAAGCCCAAGAACGCGAGGGAGATGTCGCTGGTGGAAGTGGGGCCGCGCTTCTGCCTGAACCCAGTCAAGATCTTTGCGGGGAGCTTTCAGGGGGTGACATTGTATGAAAACCCTGCGTATGTGTCGCCAAACACGGTGGGTCGCCGGGATGTATGGATCTCTTTGGATGTTTTAGTAGTCGCGGTATTCAGGTTTGGTGAATTGTTGGGCGTGCCCTTCGTCATACTCTTGCGTCCTCACTGTTGACTGACGTGCTGAACACGGGCTGCCCTGCAGATACGCGCGCTCGAGAAGAAGCAGTCGCAGAGTAAGTACAAGAACAAGGTGCAGACTGTGAGCAAGCGCAAGGAGCACATCGCAGCGAATAAAGCGCCTTCGAACCCATTGGACGACGTTTTCCGCGGCCGCCGCTGATTTGATTTCTGTTTCGGCCAAGAGGTGCATTCAAACTGTGCGATGGTCGCAGTGGCACGAGCAATTTTACGCGCGGATCACCAGCAGGAAATTCGTAGAGCCGAACGAAAATCGTCCTTAACACTCAAGAAGTATAATTATGGGCTGATAGACTCCGGGAGACCTCGAATCACTGCGCTGGCGTTGTTCAGTGCTTCAGACAGATGTCCGCCTCGGCCGCACCTTTCTCTCTGAAGGACATCGAGCTCGTGCTACTACGACTTTTTGTTTCGTTGAGTTTGGCCTAGTAGGTTTCTGACTACCCCGTCAGATTCAACTGTACCTAGCCCGCTATGTGTTTTAATCGGAGAATTTTCAGTCAACCCGACCCGGAGGCACTTTGTCCGGTAATCAGTCGACCACCCCCTTTGCGCGACTCCACATGATCGTGACCTCTTCCTGCTACCCCGGAGCTTGCGCGCCGCGGCTCAGCGAGTACAGCGACGCAAAAATTCGCTCGATTCCTTTCCTTAGGCCGCCCTTCCCCTCAGGGGAATTGCTTCCTCCTCAACGTGGTCAAGCGCGTGCTGCACGACCTGACGACCGCTTGTCGACATCCAAAGATGTTTTCCCCCATCTGAACGCGCTGTCTGACACTATTCGCTGCTGAGTAATTATCCCCGGTGAGCTCGATGCCATGCAATGAGCACTGGATAATGTGAACTCCCATCTATCTACAAGCCACCTGGCACAATAATCAACGATGCTGCATGTCAAAGTGGGGATTAATAACGAAAATAGATATAACGCTTTCATCTTTTTGGTGGCTCGTCCTGCATATAAATGGTTACAAGAAGAACAAGATGAGCACGGACAGGGAAAGTGGGAGGGGAAACAAGAGGGCAAGAGTGACAAGAGGATCACGGAATCCAAAGCACGGCAAAAGGAAAGCACTACATTCATGTCATGTGTCATATTATCTCGTTCTTTGTATTTTGATTTTTATTAATTACATCCAATTTCTACATTATATTGATTTTGTCCATTGTTATCATTGAATGCCCAACAGTTTTCCCTTGTGTCTTATCTTATTTTGTTTATCATTATTCAAAACTTTCGTGACCCTCCTGCCTTCTTGACCCTCTTATTCACTCTTACCCTCCAACTTTTCCTCTTCTCTCTTGCCCACGTGTCCATAGTTTTGCATTTCATGTAATTAAGAGAAATACATTCAATACGCTAGTCACAGATTTTTGTATGACAAAGTGCAGGACTACAGTGTAGTGTTTTAGATTATTGCCTATCCAAACACTGAAAGACGAAATCAACGCGTTACGTATATATTTTTACTTGAATTGATTTATGTAACTGAATCACTTTTATGACATTCGCAATTTATGCGTGAAATAATTCATAACTTAGAATTTAGAAAGAGAAACATATTTTATGCGTTTGACAGATTATTCATCTTTAGCATGTTTCAAAATACAGATATCGGTATATGTTTCAGTTATTATATATTCTTCCGCGAATTTGTTTATAGGTTGTATTTGATAAAATTAAATTCCTTACAAGAAAAAGTAGTGGGAACCACCAAGCAAAAAGGAAAAAACAAGGAGGAAAACCCCCCATAGGCCTAAGCCCGAGAATAGGGGGGCATGCCACAGCTTCAACACTGCAGTCCTCCAACGCATCACGAAGATAGGAACCCAAAGTACCATGAAGAGTAACAAGAAGACTTTGCAATTATAATTCTCGCCGCACATACACCCCCTAAAAGGTCGAAAGGGAACACAAGCAGATCGACGAACGAAATGTTGCATGCGGACATAACTATCAAAATGCAATGAACGAGAGTAAGCAGCACCCATGCCATGGAAGCGACGAACTGCCACGAAAATAACAAGGCGATCAACCAACTCACCCGCCATAGGCGCCAACCGGCCCCCATCGTCCATAGCGAAGGGATAGTAGTCATGGACCGACAGAACCGAAGGCGTGCCAAGTAAAGCGGAAGTGCGGAGGTCCGCATCAAGTTTCCCCTGGTGAGCTCCCAATGCAAAACTGCCCGGGAGTGGGAGACGAGCACCTATATGGGAACTATGGTGTTCGTGCGAGCACTTGTGACCGTCACATAAGCAACAAGATGACGGTGTGGAGCCCTAAAGTCTAGCCACACCACATCCGCAAGTCGATCTCGAGAAGCTCCCGACCGAAAACGGCGGACCTACAACCGCAAGTTCCGCCCCTTAGTAGCCCCCACTTCAAGCATGAACTCTTTAAGCACATGGGCAACCCGATCGTGGAGCTGAATAACATACCAAGAGCACGGGCACCGGGGGATGTGGTCCACAAGCATTGCAATTGTCGAGCGCTCACCCGACATAGAGGTACCCAATACCATCGACGAAGATCATTGCTCCGTGGGAACTTCCGAACATGAGAGGCGCGCTCCGCAGTCAGGCCCAACACACGGAGCACTGCAATCGTATGGCAATCGGATAGCACCTTGAAAATCGATTCATGTGAAGCGGAAAAGAGGTCCAAAGCACAACGACCCGTATTCGAAATCACCCGCATACATTCCGGTGGGGAAGGTATGCAAAACGCCAAGAGGTCAAGGTAGGCCCCTACAAGCTGTATTTCAAGCATAATACGAGTACGTCATACTGAAATTGCTTCGACTAAGAAAAGGCCATGGGCCGCAAGCGTCCCCGTGCTTCCTCGAGCGGCGCGTGAGGCGCCGCTTGTCGCCTCCACGTGTTGCGTTCTCAACGTTGCCTAGGAGTTCCCTTAGTTTACTCAAATATATAGATGCACATTGTAGTGCTTCCTTTTGCCGTGCTTTAGATTCCGTGATCCTCTTATCACTTTTGCCCTTTTGGTTCACCTACATGTTTCCATATACGTGTTCATGTTGTTCTTGTAATCCATTTTTGCTATGACTCCCATATCGCCATGCATGATGGGGGCCGGTTGGCGCCGATGGTGGCTGAGTTGGTTGATCGCTTGGCTATTTTAGTGGCTGTTCGTCGCTTCCTTGGCATGAGTGTTGCTTACTCTCGCTCCTTGCGCTCTGGCAATTATGTCCGTATGCAACATTTCGTTCGTCGATCTACTTTTGTTCCTTTTCGGCGTTTTTGGGGGGATATGCGACGTGAATTCATGCAGCGTCTTTCTACTGCTCTGCATGGCACTCTGGGTTCCTATCTCCGCGATGCTTCTCAGGAGGGCAGTGCTCACGCTGTGGCATGCCTTCCTGTTCCTCGGGCTCAGGTTTTTCCCTCTTTTCTTCTTTTTGCTTGGTGGCCTCCACTGCTTTTTCTTGTAAGAAACTATTACTATGGTAATACTTGATACCCGTCTCTTTGTGCTGTCCGCAGTTCGCAAATCAGTGTCAGCATAGATTCATACTCGTGTACAGTCTAAAAATATATTAGCTACTCGCTATCTAGATAAAATTAAATCAATAATAAATTTATAGTAATCAATGGATCAACATAGAGGAAGTGCTGTGTAAATATTGAATATATACTCACTACATTTGACCATCGTTGAATTAAATCACATCACATCATTGTTACTTCCATTGTCTTAAATTCATAAATTTGGGTCGTTTCTCCCTTTTTTCCCGCCCGTGCAAGTTCCTGACCATTCGTTCAGTGCTGTTTCCTTTTGCCGTGCTTTGCCACCTTCCGCGAAAGATGAGATGTTTTGCCGTGCTTTGGATTCCGTGATCCCCTTGTCACTCTTGCCCTCTTGTTTCCTCTCCCACTTTCCCTGTCCGTGCTCATCTTGTTCTTCTTGTAATCAATTTTATTCAGTGCTGTTTGTAATACATTTTACACTTTTTTCTAATAAACAGGAAGCTAAAAATGCTTTGTGGTTTATGCTTCTTTTTCTTGTAAGAAGATTGAATATTAAGCTAAAAACACTGCGTAAAGTACGGGCACAACCGCGAAAGATGGACATGTAATACATATATATCAATTTCGGGAACAAGCAAAATGTACAGAGTCGTCAATCTCCTGTCATCACCCGCCGCCGGCGCTGCTCACCGCACCGCGCGCGCGGATGGTCGATGGCGGCGATATGAGCGCCCAGGCTGCCAACACGGTCCCCTTCCCTTCGCCACGCCGCCGTCACCGCTGCAGCCGCTACCGTCACCATGGTGAAGTACGCTCATGAGCCGTCGAACCCCACCAAGAGCGCCAAGGTAAAGCTTTGGTTACTTGTGCTGTCACGATAGCGGGGTGGCTCTTACACTTCGCCCGCCGCCACTCTGCGCCGCCGCCGCCGGCGCTTGCAAAGTACAGCGGAGGCCACCGACCAACTCCGCGACTTGGCGCCCGTTGTCGAGCCCCTTCTCCCGTATTGAATCGGATAAAGAAATACTGGCGAACCTCGAAAGGATCTGCGATATGGGCTTACAACTAGCGGTCTGGTATCAGGGTGGCTGCGAGTTGTTGTGTGCGCCATGTCGCGCTACTGTTGCTCCACCTCGCCGAGTGCGACTACAGCCCTGTGGGGATGAGAGGGTTCGAGTTGCGTTGGGAGTGGGGGAAATATTCGAGTAGCCTGGGACACGATTCGACAGAATTAGGTGCTTTTATCGTCTGAGAAGAGCAACCGTGAAGATTTCACCGAGCAGCGAGGCAGCCGTCAGCGGGAGACGCGCGTGTCAGCGGCGACAGAACAGTTTGTTTTCTTTGTTGGGTTGATGAATTGTTATGGTCTTTTGGCGCTTCAGATAGGTAGTTGCTTGGGTGACTCAGCTAAGCTGATTCCGTGGCGGGGTTGGGGGGAGTTGGGGGTGAGGAAGCTGGGGGTGGCCATTAAACGGCGCTCTTTCAGAGAGGAAGGGTTGGCTGATATGGGTGGGTGGTGCTTTGTAGGCGCGTGGCTCCGACCTGCGGGTGCACTTCAAGAACACCCGCGAGTCTGCCATGGCCCTGAAGCAGATGGAGCTGGGCAAGGCCAAGTCCTACCTTGAGGCTGTGATGGAGCGCAAGAGGTGCATCGTCTTCCGCCGCTTCTGCGGTGGCGTCGGCCGCACCGCGCAGGCCAAGAACGAAGGCTCCACCAACGGCCAGGGCCGCTGGCCCGTGAAGTCCGTGGAGGTCCTCCTTAACCTGCTGAAGAACGCGGAGAGCAATGCCGAGGTACCCCTCTCACCCCCTCAAGATACTCCTCCCTTCCACTTGGACCTTACTTCACAAACCAATTGGGGCTCACTGTGCCTCGGCCATGCACTGCTTCCTTTGTTTATGCATCAGTGGCATTCATTCCACATTGACCTTCATATTTTGTGCTGATATGCCCCCCTGTGTCTGTGTTACTCCAACAGCTCAAGGGTCTGGACACCGACAACCTCGTGATCTCCCACATTCAGGTCAACAAGGCCCAGAGGCAGCGCCGCAGGACCTACAGGGCCCACGGTCGCATCAACCGTAAGCCCCCGCCCCCCCGACCCTCTTCCCATTCCCAGCTGACCCAGAGTCACCTTGTTCATTGGTAGCTGAACAAGAGGGCACAGGGAACTGATAGGCACATGTGCTTGAAGGTCTTTCGGGAATGCAGACACATCGCACGGATCTGAGTGTCCCTTTGTGTTTTCTCTCCAGCCTACATGTCCTCCCCCTGCCATGTGGAGCTGACCCTGAGCGAGAAGGAGTCCGGCGTTGCCAAGGAGGCGGTACGTTGTCAATGCCATTTATTGACGAAACAAGATATTTTGCGGGATGTCGCATCGGTTTTGCTGATTTTTTCTTTTCAATTTGGGTTTGTAGGAGGCCACCCAGGAGAGAAAGAAGTCGAAGAAGGAGCTGGCCAAGCTGCGCTCCGGCGCTGTGTCCAAGTCCTCTTAGATGAGTGGACCAATGTCGCAGTCCTTTATCCATTGTAAACACGGCGCAGATGCTCACTACCCTTACAGGTCACCCTCTTCCCTCGCTCAGCATCGCACACAATACATTTTCGTGGGAAGGCTGCCACTGAAAAGCTTACTCTAGTCATCCGCGACAGTCGCATGGGCATGCACTGCTCTTGCAGCGATGGGTGGAGGGGTGAGGTTTCACGCATTTGCTAACGCTTTCATTCACTTCGCTGACAGCAGCGCATGTCTTCACTGGTGCTGACGCGCGATTTGATGGCGTTTCACACTAATCCAGCGTTCTTGTATTCTGAAGGGGCAACTAGTTGTATAGCCACAAAAATGAAAAATGCAGCGCACCGAATGCAGAGTTTTTGGTCGTTCATCTATCACAAACTCCCAAGTATTTTCGTCAGCGGATTCCCTCTCCGATTTCGGTAGAGTTCAGACATACAATCTCTTGAAGTTTATAAAACATGCGGTCTCTCAGGATCGGGATTGTTGGCTGTTATCCGTTGTATTGGGGCTGGCTGCGGAAAGCCGGAATCCCTCTCATGCACTCTGCCAAGACGGATGTTGTCATTCCCACCGCCACGTCATGCCAGGAAGATGCCGACTGTAGCATAGATAGGAAATTTACCAACGGGCACTTGGTTGCTATGCCTGTGACGTGAGTATTTGACGAAATGCGGGTGCCGCCCCCACAAAGCTTGCTCCCATTGTTATTCGAGTGCCGTTTCAGATAACCCCCCGTTGCGTGTCGCCCAGTGGAGCCATTGCCCCACCAAACACTCACTCAAACATCGTCACATCTTGATAACAACCACATCTTGTTCGGTCTCACGTCCAACAGCAACCCGAGGCCGCAACCCGTTTCAACACCTATCAGAAACGTTGCATCCTGTTTCGCTACCCATTTACTCACACGTAAACGCAGCGCCTCTACCGCAGGCTCACTGTACGGCTGTAGCACCCAGTTCGCAGCGCGTGCACGGGCACCTCACACGCCCACTCTCGCCCTCTTATGCCCAACCACTGTCAAGTCGAAGTGGGCAAGTGGGTAGCTCAGCGTCTGGAGCGATCATTGCGGAACCGCTTTGGGTTGGCGCCCTTGCGGTTCCCCTTCCGACCACCTCCTCCACCACCGCCGCCGCCACGCCCACCTTGACGCCGGGCGCCATGCCTCCTCACCTCCTGCCACCCCTCCTCCATCAGCTCTTCCTCCTCCTCGTCATACAGGCTGAACGACTCCTCCTCCTCGCCCACCCCCTCGCTAGGCTGCGCTGCCGCGTAGTCCGCCTCGCGGTACTCGTGCAGCCGCTTGCGCAGCTTGACGCACTCCGCCGCCACAGCATCGCGCAGCGGAGGGAGCAGCGCGGCGTGCGACCCCCAATCGCGCCGCTTCTCCAACCCTTCCAGCGCGTTGCTCAGCTTGCTGCTCAGCGCCACCAGCCCCTCCGCCCCCTGCATGCACTCATGCTCGCGCTCCAGGTTGCCCCCCCGCCGCGCTACCTCCTCCTCCGCCGCCAACTTCAACAGCAGCGCGTCCTTCCCGGACAGCGCGTCGCACACATCGGAGCGGTAGTAACTGTGGAAGGCCTCAAACGTGCGCAGGGCCTCTCCATGCGCCGCGCTATCCTGGTGCAACAGCCGCTGGCCGTTGTCACCCACCACCCACTCCTCATCCTCATTCTCCTCGCCCCCCTCCGAGTCCACCTCCTTCACCACCACCGCATCCTCCGCTCCCTCAAGCGCCTCCCGGAGCGCCGCGCACACGGGGCACATTGCCCAGTCCGCCTGGCTGCGCAGCGTGGCCAGCGTCAGGTCCACCCAAGCGAAGCGCGCGGTGTGGTTGCCACTGCGCGCTTTCTCCAGCTGCGCCTCCAGCTCCGCAGTTCGCCGCTCAGCCTGAAACGCACCACACAAATGATACTCAGCACCCGCAAGAAAGGGACACGAGTATGAAGGGTGTTGGCGGTGGCGCCCTCTTGCGCGTGGCAGTGGTGTGGGCGGAAAGGGCAGCACCTCCTTCTCTGCCTTCCTCCTCCTCAAGAACGCAACCACCGAATTTGAAAAGGATGGCGACCAGAGGCGGAGACGGGTGGTGAGCATCCTGCGGCGCTTGTAGCTGCGGTAGAAGTCCTGCAGAGCGGGCGAGGGGGGAACCAACCCATGAGCGTAATGCAACCCCTCCCGTTTAACATTCTCGTTCAATCCCGCCCACCCCGCAACATAACGCATGCACCCAAACTATAATCTTTTGAAGATTCAACAGAGTCCCACGCACTCAGGGCAGGAAACTCGTGGGGGTGGTGATGGTCGTGCCGGTGGAGGGGGGGAGGGGCGAGCTAGTGCATAGGGTGGACTTTCACCTGGATTGTCAAGACTGCAGCCTCTCTCTGCTCTGAAATGTCAACGGTGTCGCCACGCTCGCCCTGCTGCATCTGGATTGATAATGGCCACGGACGGACGGGTGGGCAGTCAGCAATCTCTCCACAGCAGCGGTTCAAAAGTTCGAAAGGGGCGAGGGTGGGTGGGGTACAGGCCGCCCTCACGCACCTCCTTTGAGATGTTCCACTGCGACGGGGCTTCGGTGCGCACAATGGGGGCGCCTGGCTGAGAATGCCAAGCAGCGGGTAGCCCTCCCCAGTGCACCAACCGGGAAAAGTGCGCATCCTGCGTTAAAATCCGGGCAAAAGATCATACATGTAAGGGGTCAGTTGGGAGGCTGAAAGGGGTGGGGAGTACATGCGAGGTGGGCGGAGAGGGGGTTGGTGTGAAGAGTCCATCCTGGCTAGTGTGCGCGGCTGTTCAGGTGACTGATCAAAATTGGCCACGCACCTTCTCACTCCGGCGATCCCCCTTCCTGCGAACTTTGTCCGGCCAGCCCGTAAACTCGGTGCACTTGCCATTCATTCCGCACTCATACAGCTCTGTCCCCATCATCAACACCAACTGACTCAGCGCGCTAAGCACGCCTCGGACAGTCTTGGCGTCCAACAGGCTGCGGATCCCCCCCACCAGCTCATTGCTTCCCCTTTCCTCCTGGATGATGCCTAACATGCGCCGCTGGATGGTTGTTAGTAGACCGTCCAGCTCGCCATGCTGGAGGCCCTTGCGTCGCCGCCCGCCAGCTGATTGACCACTCCCTACTAGACTAAGCATGATGTTGGCTGCAAGAACTCCCAGCTGCATGACGCCCCGCATGCGGAGGTACGACTTGCGGGCGCCGTCGATACCGAGGCGGGCGTCCATGGGAGGCAGGTCGGCACAGCAGCAAAGGTGCACCACCTGGTTGATCAAAGGATACAGTTGACCCCTGTCCGCGAGCTCCCCCCACAACGCCAGGATCTGGTCCGGCAGACGAAGGCGGGGGGCGTCAGCAGGGGAGTGGACGAAGCGAACAAGGCGAAGCAGAAGCAGAGGAGTGAACGTTAGACAGGTTTGAGGGGGGCGGGGGGGGGGGGGGGCGACGGTACCTTGAAGCCGCCATGGGTGTGAGGTATGAGCCCCGCCGTGACTTGGCTGTCCATGAAGGAGCGTGGGAGAATGATAGGCGGCGAGCGGTCCTGCCTCCCATGGATGCCTTCCAGTAGGAGGGAGCTGCATAGCTCGAGAAGCTCCAGGTAGGACGCAGGCTCCAGCCTCATCTTCTGCCCTGCACACCACCCAGCCACACCACAGAGACACGCCTAAATCCCAGCGAAGGCATTGCTGCACCCACGTCAGAACTGTCTGTTGTACGATGGCAGAGGGGAGGCATGAGATAAGGAACAGGAGCTGTCGGCGTAGCTGTTGTCAGGACTGAGAGAGGTTGCCGGTGGAAGTACCCCCAGAAATGAGTTGGCCTTGAAGGCAGTGCTGCATGAACCGCAGCACCGTCTCCACTCCCTTCTCTGCCTTAGTCAAACGCAGCTGATCCGATGCAGTCCACAGGAGCCCCGCCAGACTCATATGCCGACCGTACATCCAAAGTGGTGGCCTCATCTCTGCCCAAGCTGCCTCAAAACATTTTCTCTCCCCTTTAACCATCCTATACAACAGCGCAAAAAAGCCGCAGCGCGGCGTGACAACCGCGATGGTCAAGGAAAGCGAGAGAGGGGCAGCCACTGATGAGAAAGGAAATGAAGCTGGGGATTGATGAAGCAGCCATTACGACATAGGCAGCAAATCTGGTTCATGAGGGCAGTGAACCTTTGGTGACAGAGTCTGTTCTTCAGTGGCGTTCGCTCCTGGTTGTGAAGGAACGTCTGCCGACTCACACGCCACAATGTCATGGCCAGGTTTGGGTCCTGCACGCGATCGTGCCACTTGGCGCTCTGCCACATCTCCAGTGAAACCTCGGGCAGCAAGCGCTACCCAACGAGAGAAGAGGAGGGCAAGGGGGGGGGGGAGGAGGGGGAGGGAAAGAGTCAGACTACACAAGGTGTTTCTGCCAATCTAAATGAAATAGCGGCAGACATATGCAAACAGCATCTTTAAGGGCTGCTGATGACGCATGTACGCATAGTTGTGTGTGTGTGTGTGTGTGTGTGTGTGTGTGTGTGTGTGTGTGTGTGTGTGAGAGAGATAGAGACAGAGAGAGGGGGGGGGGTTGCTGCGAGTGCATGTGGAGGTAAAAAAGAGACCTGAATATTGACTGCGTTGGTGAAGGTCTTCTGCGAGTAGGAGATCAGAGTAGTCACTCGGTTGGCCGCTGTGTCAATGAGAAGAGGAGGGTACATGGCATCAACCAGAGCTCGCACAACTCTCTGCCGCACAATGGCGATGTCCTGGTTGCGGACTCGACGGTCCTAGGAAGGCAACCAAGAATATGAGGGCAACACGGATTGCAAGCCTCGTTTGGTATCCAGGATGGGTTGATTGGAAGGGGGGGGGGGGGGGGGGGGGGGGGGGGGGGGCTGTGAGTACAGAGGATATGTCAGTTGATGATCTTACCCGACCCAGGTTATTGAGCAGCGTTGAGGCAGTGGTAATAGCGACCCAAGCCTGCAGCAGGGCGTTCAGCTGGTGATCGTGCTGTGCCGTGAGCATGCTTCCTTTGACGGGCACCGAGTAGCAGTCCTGCTCACGCAGCATGCCCCTCGCGCCGATTAAATTGACCTCCACCAGATGTAGCAGCGCCTCCACCGTGCTGCACGCCAGATCAATCGCGATCGACGTCCGCACGGCACCGTTCTTCACCTTGACCAACATCTCCTGGGGCTCACGACGGCTGAGCCCCTCCTCCTGCTTCATCTCAACTCCCACTGCTGATGCTAACTGTTGCTGCTGAGGCATGACACGCTCCATCGCCGCGTTGTCGCGTCGGTATTTCAGCTCTGAGGCACCACTGGTGGCGGAGGCCAGCCCCGGCAGCTGAAAGTGGGCCTCCACCGGCGCCAACACCTGCCAAAAACGACACCCATCATCCACATCAACCCTCACTCTACATACTGCCGTTATGCGTACGGGGGGACGCCTGTCGGGAAAGGCAGTCAAACAGAGAAAGAGGGAAGCCGCACCGCGGTCTTTTGGCTAGAATTGAGGGAGCGGACGAGGTTGCTCAGCTTTGACGTGTGGGCCAGGATGGACTCCAGCGTGGCACTGCAGCCAGGCACGTCGGGGTCCAGGTCAAAGGAGGTATCTCCCTCCGCAGCAGCCGCCACACCGGCGATTCGCTGAAGCGCGTACAGCCCCCCAATCATGTCGTCCACCGCAGTGAATTGCGCCTCAGCCGCGCGCAGCAGCTTCAGCTGCTCCTCCCGAGCTGCGGGGCTCAGTGTGGGCGGCGGCCGGGCTGCCTCAAACGCCACCAAATCATTGGCCTCACGGAAGTCTGACTTGCACTGAGTGCAGACCTCCAGGCCGTGCTTCAAGCAAAACACCAGCGGCCCATCCAGCACAGCGCCACGCGATTCATCCACTCGATACACCGTTTTTCCCATGTCAATGCTCCGCCCCGCAGGTGTACCGACAGAGGTGGGGTCGGACGCATCCGCAGCGGCGGTCAGCTCCGCAACCGCAAGCAGAGCGACGCCCCTCTCGCGACAAGTACGCCCCTCCCACAACGCCAACGCTTCCTTCGCTGCCTCCAGCGTTCCAACCTGTCGCGCCAATCACCCTTGTCAGCCTCCCCATTGTGGCCCACCACAAAAGCAGCCACTCTTATCTGCAGTCAAGACACACCCACATTGCCCACTCCAAAACACTTGACCCTCTGCGGTAGCCGCACCTTGAGAAGGTACCCGTGCATGCGGTCCCTCACCAAACCCACTGACGACGTTTTCATTGACTTCTTCAGTCGTTTGGCCGCACCAGCGTAGTCACCCAGTTGCGCCAGCAGCTCAGCTGCTTCGAGCGGGTCAGCCATCACCTGTTGCGTCGCCAAATATACGTAAGCTTCATTGTAAGCAATGTGAACACCCGCCGCGACATATCCTCACACTCCACACATGTCCAACAATAAAACCATGAGATGGTTTCCTTAAAGCAAGAGAGGACGACAGCCGCGGGCTCACCTGCGACAGCTCCTCCCAGTAGCCAAACCTACGAAGCCAGTTCTCTCGCTCCTGCGCACTGGCAATCAGACGGGAGATCTCCAGCGCCGCCTCCCGCTTCCCTCTGTGGTGCAGGTTGATCAGCTGCACCTGGACGCACTTCTCTGCCTGCTGCGGCAACCGCTCGCGCAGCTCCGGGTGCTCCTTCAACAAGTCCACAGCCGTCGCGTAGTCCTGCGCAAAAGTAAGCCAACAGCCACCTCAGTTCACAAACTAACAAAAGGGCACGACGGTTTGAGATTGGCGGGTCCGTATCAGCACCCAAAAGCCTCAATCGTGACAAGCTAGCAAACGAAGCTGACATCCCAAACGCCACTGCTGCACAGTGAGCAAGAAGCATCATGTAGGGAGAAAAAAGACTGTTCAGAGGATATTGCCTCACCTTGGCATTGAACAGCTGAAGGAATGCCTCAACCCTCCACTTGGACGCCTGCTCTGGCTGCCCTTCCGCTGCTGACTTCTCCGCAGCCTTTACAGCGCACTCGGCTGCCCTTTGGGTGAGCCCGCTTCGCGCCAGGAGGCGGCACGCTACGTCGTGCTTGCCAAATGCCACCATGATCTGGCTGGCCATCGCGCTTTCCCCTGCACGCGCAAACGCCTGAGCTGCCAGCTTGAGCCATTTCTCCTTCTCGCGGCGTTCCACAGGATGTGGCGCCTTGGACGCCTGCGCATGACGCACCCAGACCATTGCATCCGTCAGGAAAGTAGCAGCAAGAACAACAATACAATGCACTCGAATGCAACGTAACGCACCTAGCGCCGGACATTCGCAACCATGAAAGACTTGTCTGGGATACAGGGTAAGTAAAGCCACAGGCAACGCACCTGCGCCACGGCTGTAACAAAGTCGCAAGCAGCCTTTGAGAGAGCCTCGCGCGTCGCAGCCTTGGAGGCAGCAGTGATGTTGCCAGACGTCTCATTATGTGCGTACGCCACAGCGGCCATCGCCTTGGACATCAGCGCCCGCACCGGGTCGCCCGCAGTGTTGTAGCTCTTGCTTGCGAGGTCGAACAGGCTATTGTCAAACAAGTTGTCCGCCCGTTTACGCCACTCCTCCGCGCTGCTGTTCCCTTTGGTGAGGCCAAACACAGCCGCATCCGCGCCATCCTATGTGCATGCCAAACAATAAAGGCAGCTGATTCAGCGAGGTGCCGAAATGGGGTGCACGGTGTGGAATGGCAGAGTCCATGCAAGATAACAGCCACGCACCACCAGCAGTGACTGCCGCACATCACGGGCAAGGCCGCAACGGCGGAGGTAGTGGTAGAATGGGGCACGCTTGGTTGGGTTCTGGTCAAAGATGACGACGTTGTTCTTGGCGCGAGTGATGGCGGTGTACAAGTGCTTCAGCTCCTCGCAAAGCAGCACGTGCTTGTTTTCACTGAACTGCAGCGAGCGCAGTGCGCCCGGAGGCAGCAGCGTATCCTCTTCCACATCCTCCAACAGCTTCCCACTTGGCAGCTTCCTCGGCTCCTCCTCAGCAGTCTGTCAAAGTGGATCGCAAGATGGCAAGGGAACAAGAACGAAATACGTTGATTCCGAGGATACGGCACATACGCCTGTGTTTGGCGTGTGTTTGTGTGCGCGCGCGCGTGTGTGTGTGTGTGTGTGTGTGTGTGTGTGTGTGTGGTGTATGAGAGAGAGAGAGAGAGAGAGAGAGAGAGAGAGTGCGTGTGTGTATGTGTGTGTGCCGGGGGGGGGGGGGGGGGGGGGGGGGGGGGGGGGTTACTTCGATCTCCTCCATGAAGCTCATCAGCAGGCGCCACTCCGCCTCTGCCGGGCTATCGTGGAAAAAGTCGACAAGAAACACATCATCAAACTCCAGACCCTTGGACTGACTGACCGTCATGATGATGGCGCGGCTCTCCTGCAATTCCCGCGGCAGCTGGTGGAAGCTCTCCATACTGCGAACGAGAATAACTTGGTGCGCGCCAAATTCGACCTGCGAGGTGTTGCGGTCGCTGCCTGACAGCAGGATGGAGATGTCGTCCACGGACAAGGAGGACAGCAGCAGCGGTGGCGGTCCGTTGAAGAAAGCGCGCTCGCGGGCCAGGTGGTCGATGTGACGAGGGAAAAAGCGCTTCATGAGGTCCACAATGCTGCTGGCGACGTCGATGATGCCGCTGTGCGTGCGGTAATTCACCTGAAGTACCCACCGGATCGTCAAATACAATAGGAGGCAGAAATAGAGGAAGGGGCAACGCAAGATAAGGCTTGTAAAGTGGTGCTACTGGCAAGAAATGGGCTTGTGAGCTGCAGTTGCGATGCAGCGGAGCGGACCTTGAGGTGCTCAATGGACGGCATGCCAACTCGGCCCCACTGGCTGTTGCTATCCTTCTCAAGCTCCTTCTGCTGCTGTGCCTCCTCATAAATCAGAGTACGGATGTCGGCGAAGCGGAAGCCGATACCGCGCGCGATTGTTTGACAGGTGTCGCCACAGTAGAAGAGGCTGTGGTAGGGGTTGGCGGGGGAGAGGAAGGTTGGGGGGGGGAGGGGGGGGGGGGGCAACCACTCAGATTCTGCATCTACCGCGAATTGACAATTGATGGGTTGCTGGCTCCTGCACAAAAGAGGTCTATGACAAACCTGTTCGCGTCCACAACGCAACGCATATCCAGCAGGAGCTCAGCCTGCGTGAAATCCTGCACCTCGTCTCTGTACAGGCTATCGATGACCGGGCCTTTGTAGCCCTGGGGGTGTTGCCACCAGCGCAGTGGAAACAGTCAAGTAAGACAAGGATCGATGGTGGTAGATGAACTAGAACACAAACCCGAGTAATAGGTGCAACGTGTACGCAGGCCCGGGATCAGAGGTGGCGCCAGACAACAGGGACAAGGGGGAGGGGGGGGGGGGGGGGGGGGGGGGGGGACCTCGGTCGCAATGGAGCGGAAGATGTGTGCAACTAGGTCCATGTTGTCAAACCGACCATTCTGAGTGCGGAATTGCTGATACCGTTCAAAAATGGGATAAACTTTACACCGCTCATCGTTGCTGAAATTTGGGGCTCGCTTCTGCCCAATGGAGAGATAGTCCTCCAGGCTGAGGTAAAGAGACGGCGAGCGTAGAGCCTCAGAGGAGCCCTGTGAAGGGAGCCACCAACCTTCTCAACGCGTCCTTCCACAACACACCGCTGCTACCCCATCTGTGTGAGGACGCGCTCAGGATAAACTGCCATTGCAATGAACGTTTGCCACGGACCCCACACCTTAATGTATGACATGATTTCTTGGTAGATGAGCGAGGGTTTCATTTCCTTGTCCTCCCTGTCCTTGGTGATCTTCTTCCACATCGTGTTGGTGAAGTATTGGTAGGTTATCTCCCTCTTCCCACGGCTCGTAGATTCTGCATGTACAGCCCAACAAACAGGGCCACTGTCAGTGAGTGGAAACGGAGCAAAAGAATAGCGCCCTCAGAAGGTTCAGTGGGACGCATCCACAATCGCTTGCAGACACAAGCAACAAGCCAGAAGGGTGGCATGGTAAAGTGGCAAGACTAAACGGAAATGAGTCAAAAGCTATCTCTCTGCAGCAGGTAAAGACAAACACACCCGGTGACTGACTGCAGCGTCTGCAAGGAATTGAGCTGACGGATGGGTAGAAGGTGAGTCTTACCAGGGAGGACATTCTGCATGCTAGACATGAGCGAGGCTCCGTCATCAAACTCGTCCCCAAACAGATCCTCCTGCCCTCCGTAATCCAGCGCGATCTCAATAGACGTTCCGTCGGTGTCTAGGTCGTCCATGTTGGAGAGTATGCTACCGTTCTCGCGGCGAGGGAAGAATGGCTGCGAGGCATGGCCCACATATCATCGACCGTGAGTGCCAGGATAGGGTTTCAGGGTTTAGTAAAGCAACGGATGGAATTGGCAACTGCTCAGCCAGCGGCATGGGAACCCACAGTACTCAGTGTCCCGTCCAACATCTGCAGGAATGTCTTAGTAGTAAGGAAGAGCGGATAAGCTGCTTCCGGAACTTGATTTAGAGTCGCATACTCGCCGTGGGACGCCTCAATGTATTCCGCAAGTTCGGCAGGGCTCGATGCGAACGCAGCCGCCTGACAAACATGCCACGAAATGTCACGTCAGTGCGTGAAATGTTGGCAGAATATTTCCTCCATGCGCCGCTGCATTCTGGTTCAAGGAAGGGAGGAAGCCACAAGCTACACCATGCTACACCACCCGACGGATCCGTGTACATGTGAGAGGGCACTGACATTCGACCAGAGGAATACGAAGCGGGAGTTTTGGACAAGGCCACGGACCTGCAGTTTGCGGAATGCACGAGCGACCTGCTCCTTGAGTGTCGCGGATGCGGTGAGAAACACCTGGTGGTAAGGCTTGCTCCTACCTATCCCGTGATGCGCCACCCAGTGGCCCCAGATGCGGTAGACCGCGCAGGTGGTTTTGCCGGTGCCGGAGCGGCCGAGGAGCAATATCGAGTGTGGCGGGTCGGGGTGCATCTCGATGACCTCCTGCTCTTTGGGTGAGAGTCGGAAAGGGAAGTCCACTTCGCCATCGTCCATTCCCTACAATAAAAAGTATCAGCATCAGCAGATTGCAGCCAGGCCGTAGCAACACGACTCCTTTGCAGCGCTGCCTATCAGCGCGCCCATCACCTGAATCACGGTCTGGAGCAGAGTCTGGCTAACTCTGTAGAACTTGAGGAGGGTGTAGTTATCCTGCTTTGAGGAGGCCGCGGGGGTGTGCTCCACAAGCTCCGCGGGCTCACTCTTCTCCGCCTTGGCCTCCGCCTCCACTAGCGCATCCACCGTCCGTTCCTTATTCCGCTCGTGGTAAATGCGCGGCAGCCGCTGCTTGTCCATCGGCAGCCGCGACACCGGCCTAACACCGTCCTCCTCTAATTTAACCTGCAGTGACCCCGCATGCGAAAAGTCAGACCCGTTAGCTTCAACCCCTCTGAACGATCGCCCGCCTTGCTTGCCAAGCACCTCACTGGTGTAGTTACCATTCTTACGCGTACAGAAAATTGGGCATGCCCACCTTGAGGTTAACATGCTTGGCCCGGCGATGAGAGGCTTCAATCTCTTCGACCCGGGACTCGTAGCGGTCATGGTCGAGGGTGATCACCCACAGGCGGAGGTTCTCACGCCACACCTTCAACCGTTCGCTATAATCCACCGCCACCTGTGCATATTCACGGGGAGTGTCTTCGGTGAGGAATAGGGGATATGCACCACAGACTGCTTAACAGGGAATGGCATCAGCAAGGGGAATACGAGGGTGAGAGGATTACCTCAAACACGATGCGTCCACTCTTTGAGAACTTGGTGCGCCAGAGCTCGAGATTCAGCGACTTATTCGCCTTTATGCAGGTTGTGTTTCCGTCCTGTAGCCACAGCCCCTCGCCGATGCGCATGAGGCGGCGCAAGACGTGCGAGCGGTAGGGCTCATCCATCTGCGCCCACTCCTGACGCGCCTCCCGCGTGATGGCAAATTCCCACTCCGACTCCTCCGACATTTTCTGCGCACCAGAATAAACAGCATTCAACTAACAGCCCTCCCCTCCCACACCAGTATCCAGTTCCTACGACATTAGTTCAAGTTCAGACGACAGTAATACCGTCAAGAAGCATGAGTAACCGCATCCACCTGAAGCATGTCCTCTATAGATGATGGTTCCCCAACATCGTCGTCCTCCACCCCCACCACATCTGTTGCTTCTTCCAGCTTGTCATCCTCCCGAAGGTTCTTGTTTCCATCCACATATTCGTGCTCATTCTTCAAAGGGTGCACCACGTTTGACACCGCTCGGTGGATGATTGCTGATTGGTCGGAAGCACTTTTCGTCTCTGGAATGCTGGGCACAATCTGTTTACAGCAAAACGCACTTTTCATGGCGTTGCCATATGTCAAGTGTGAGGAAACACAAACAAGGGACATCTTGCATGAGCTACAGCATTACGGATATAGTCCTGCGTGAGTTTGTGTGGGTGTGTTTTTCTTTTTCTTTTTTTTTTGGGGGGGGGGAAGGGGAACCTTAGGCTTATGAGCCGCCTTGGGATCGAAGAGGGTGGCTTCAGGGTTGAGGGAAAGATCAGTGAGGATGCGCTCTA
The DNA here is from genome assembly GCA_026401115.1 of Tetraselmis chui. NCBI lineage: Eukaryota > Viridiplantae > Chlorophyta > Chlorodendrophyceae > Chlorodendrales > Chlorodendraceae > Tetraselmis > Tetraselmis chui. The sequence goes on from JAPMLY010000038.1 coordinate 78,538, forward strand.
TGCGCTGCTTGCGGGCGGCGGGTGTCTCTTTCTTGGAGAACAACGCTTTCTCGTCCTCCTCCTCCTCTGGCCCCTCTTGCGATGTCATCGCATCGTCCGCCGCCGCGGCTTCTTCTTCTACCTTTGCGTCTACTTCTGGCTTGGCGACAGCTTGCGACATCGCCTTACCCTTTGCTATGCGCTCCTTTGACTGCATAAAACATACACAACAAGCCCGTTTGCAAAGGCTACAAATAAAAACCTGGACACTCCTCCCACGCCCCACATCTACTACGCCTGACAGGTGATCCAACGTCTCACCAAACCCATGGTTTGAAGGGATCCCGACATAGATGATCAAATCATCGGGACATGTGAGGAGATGTGTCGAGGGAAGGAAGATGGTAAAAATGCCTGGGCCACCCACCTGGAGGAATCGCTTAGTTGCTTGGTTTTTACCGTAATAGCTTGCGAGGTTCCCGTCCTTATTCCTGATGAGGGTAACACTGATGTCCCGTCGGGCTAGGAGATCGCACATGAGATCGCGTCTGCGCTCAAAATTGCTCTCTAAACGGGCAGCTATATGCAGTGGAGTTTCGCCTTCATTGTCGCAGGCAGTGACGATCGTCCCCATGTTGCATAAGTGTGTGCATACTTCCACATCACCCTACACACCGAATGCCCGGACACTCCGTCAGCCCGTCACTCACTCAAACACACAAATCCACACACACACACACACACACACACACACACACACACACACACACACACACACACACACACACACACACACACACGCACACACGCACACGCATGCTCCGAACTTCCCATAGGTTAAACATTACATTACCTTAGTAATTGCGAAAAAAGGTATGAAGCACGAGCCTATGTCATATATTATGTAACTGGCGAGTTGAGTTCAGGATGAATACCCCGCAAGCTGGCGACCTGCAGCACATACCTCCAGAACGGCAAGGTGCAGTAGCGTTTGGCCTGTGACAGGGTCTGGCGCGTTAACGTTCGCGCCAAGCCTGGTGAGCATCTCAATGAGCGCCAAAGGCGTATCCTTCCCCTGAATCAGAGTGTGGAGCTGTAGCCCTTCCGCTGTAAAGCCCTCCAGACTCATCAGGAACTCCAGCAGCAGCGGGTTGTTGTTGCTTAATGCTCCCTGGATCAACAGACATCATACATACATGTCAAAATGAAGTTTACGTTATATCAAGTCTCGATACAATTCTGTTGTATTGCAACAGCATAAGCAGCTGGCATCCGTAGACAGCAATGCACCGTCCCACGTGCAAGACAAGCAAGGCGGGCACAGAAACACACTTGCACGACTTGGTTCAGCGCTTGACTGTCATTCTTAACGGGTTCGAGAATTGTTTCCGCGTGCTGCTGCAGCCATTGGTTGACGCGTACATGATCTTCTTTGCCCATTCCCATCACAAACATGCTCTGCAACATCCCGCAATTCCATTCCTCTGAAACTTTATCCAGGAGGCAATCCAGCGCCTGGTGGCCTTCAGCTTGCTTCTGTGGTAGGGAGGTGAGGTAAAGCAATGAGCTAAACTGCGTAGGTAGGGGCAGCGCAAGAACAAAAAGGGGAGGCGCAGTGGCAGCAGGCGCGTATGCATGTGAGGGGGTGGGGCCCAACCTCCAGCGCAAGCATTAAGGGTGACCGCAGCGAGTGGTTGACAGTTAGAATGCTGGCGCCTTGCACCATGAGGTAGCGTGATAGACGGGGGTAGAGCAACTCCACAGAGCAGTGCAGAACAGTGTTGCCTTCTGTGTCGACTGTGCTGTTCAAGATGCCTGGCCTGGAATCGGGTGGGACTTGCCGGATCATTGCCTGGCAGGACGAGAGAGAACAGCTTCAGAACAAGGTGGAATTCGTAACTTGTTACACTGCCGTAGGATGCAAAGACAGTGAGTAAGGCGGGGATGCGCACCTTGAGTATGTCAGAGGGGCTGTCGTTCTTAGATTCCGTGACAGCGAGGTGCAGCACTGTCATGCCAGAGCTCCCCGTCCCCATAAAACTCGCACCAGCCTGCATCAACTTGAGCGCAATCTCATTGTACTGCTCCTTCACCGCAAGGAAGAGTGGCGTGTTCAATTGTATTTTCCCCTCCAGAAAGTTGGTCATCTCCTCGCTGCTCAGCCCCACCCCGGCTGCCGCATCCAACAGGATGCTCACCTTGCGCAGACTGCGCACGAAAACGGCGTAGTAGAGCGGAGACACGCTGGAGAATTCTGGAGCCGAAAACTTCATCAGAATATCTGTTTTTCCTACAAGTAACTCCAACCACTGACGCACAAGGGGCAGCAAAACACAGGGAGCAGTCAGTTCCATAAAATCTGGTCGAGTAGCAGCAGACTGGTGCACAACACAATATGGTGCAGCTGTAAGTACACTATGCGGGGGCGGGCACACCTTTGTGTCACTCTGCTGGAGTGAGGCCCCAAGGGGAGTGAGGTCACTTGGGCTGCGCTCGTTGCAAGTGCGCATGAGCTTAGAGTAGCCGTCGAGGATGAGCGACACCAGCCCCATCGGCGCACCGCGGTGGATGGCCGTAGTCAACGGCGCTGTCTCCACCTTCAAACTGTCCAGCGCAGCTTTTTTAAGCGTCTCAGTGCCCATGCTAGTCGCCTTTAGCCCGCCTAGGACAGCATCTGCCACCTTGAACTGCTTGCGCTCCAGGGCGCCTCCCAGCAGAGTCTTCATCCCCTTCCCTCGAGCCTCAAACACCTCCGCCTCCCACTGCACCCCGAAAAGCTTGCTCAGGTAGCGCAGTGTGTCGACATTGCCCACCTCCGTCCCGGCAATCCACAGCAACCTCTGTCTGATACCCTTATCCAGGACGGTGGCCAGCTTAGCGGGATCCTCACATTCCAGATCAGCCACACATCTTTTGCACCTATTCTCTTTCCCCTCTGTCACAGCTACCTCCAGAGCTTGCACACATCTGCGCAGCCGTATCATGTCTCTGTCCGGCGGTGTTGCAGCGGATCGAGGCTTCACCGGCTGAACAGTGGCAGCCTCCGACTTGTTGGCCTTCTGCTCGGGAGCTGCTGGAGGGGCAGGGGCAGCTGACTCTGCCGAAGGCTTGTTCTTTTCTTTCTTCTGCGCCGCTTGTTTCATCGTCGCCATCTGCTGCTTCGCCTTCAACTTCTTGAACACTTCCTGCACTCACACGAGTCACCACACGCTAACCTCCACAGGATATGTTCCGGAGGTTCAGAGCTGCACATCCATATCTGCGAAAATGGGAGCGCAAATTCGGCACACCTTGAAGTATTTCTGGGCCTCGGGCGACGTTTTGGTGCCCGCCATAGCCTTCGCCTCTTGAAGAGGGGATATCTTATTGTGACCACAGGCTGTTTTCCATGCATCTGGAAAATCAGACGGGCACAGGATGTCTACCATTTTGAGCCCCGCGCGCTGCTTCAAGGCCAGCATGAGCGGCGTCCAGTCACCCTGCCGACCAGGCAAAAGCACGCAATAGGTCGATCAGTGGTGTGTGGAGTTTGTTGGTTGGTGGGGTTTGCTGGGGAGTCACTGCTCGCCAGCTGATGGGAAAGGGGACATGGGTTGGGAATGTGACCTGCGTGGATGTGATCCGCTCCAGCAGTGCCTCCCGCCGAGTTTCAACAATGAATGCCGTTATCTGCTTTGAATCCTGCATAACCGCCTCGTGAATGATGCACTTCTCTTCCACATGGTTGTCAGGGTCCGCAGGAATCCGCATCTGTGTCCAGCACTCCTCACTACTCCACAATGGGAGCAGCACCTGCAAGTGTGACCCACGCAGCGATCACAACATCAAGATACTCATACGAGCCTTATGATGTCTCCCTTTTCCCACCCACAGCTAAAAGTAAATGAGTGAGCACACTGCGAAAATCAGGCTGCTGCTGTACCTTTAAAATGTCGACGTTGGGCACATCAATAGCTGCCATCCAGACCAGCTGCCGGACCATCTCCTGAGGTAAGGCTTCTCTCAATGCAGTGAGAGCAGCTTGCAACGCCTTTACATTGCTCGAGTCGATTGCATCCAACACCGCCTGCTTACCCTTCGCAGCGCAGTAGACAGGTTAAACTCAGCAATGTATTCTTACCAAGAATTTTTGACAAATACAAAACAATACTTAATGTTGGGGGTGAGGGTGGGGAGAAGAGCACCTGCAAATTTGCCTTTTCGTTCTTATTGTTCTGGAAACAGGTACGTGGCAGTGCATTCATTCAGAAGCTGTGTGCTAACGGTTTCAGAGGGATGAAAATGCGAGGGCTCAAACAATTCGCTCAAGAAAGGAAACACGAAAAAGCGTGTTGGTACTCAAAAGCCAGGTATGCCAAAGATGGACCAGGGGTTGCAGCGGAGGGGTGCACTACCTGCTCAGATATTCCCAGCATGGCTTCCTTCCGGCACAGCTTTGCACTCGCCATCAACTCCTGCAACTCCTGGGCGCCACCAAGACCCACCAGCCCCACCGCCGCCCTCCATTCCAATTGATCAAGAGTGCCGATCGCTGAAGACACCAAAATACAGCCACGGAAGCATAGGAAGTTCAGGTCACGATCAACGCGAAACTACCAAATAGACAGTTTGACGGCAGTGGAACTGTGGCAGTAGACTGTGGCAGTGGAACGTACCTTCCGATAGCTTTTCCTCCCGCCGCAGCACCCACGCCTGATTGATCAAGTCCTGCAAGTTTTCCAACACAGCCATGCCTGTATCATCCAGTTCAGGAACAGGTGGACTCTCCTCCTCTGGCTCTGGCTCTGAGCCCCAGTCAGCCTCGGATGGCTGCGACCTCCTGCTGCGCTCCTCCTGCTCCGCCGCCAGTGCGTCCTCTGCTGCCTTTTTCGCAAAGTCTGGGCGCCGCAGATCCTCCTCGCCATGAGCAAAGTTGCAGCGAGCTCCGCGAGTGCACTTGCCATAGCTCTCGTAGTAAGTGCACAGCTTCGTCTTGTAGTTCCACGCCTGGCTTGAATCCCCTGGATCTATCGTCTTCGCTGTAGCGGAGGCTCCCCCATAAGACCGCAACTGCTGCTCACCGTGCGCAAACGTGCAGCGCTTGCCCCTCGGGCACTTTGTACCCAAACTGAACTCTCGGCACAGCTGCATTTTATAGTATCGGACCTCGGGGTCGGCGCTCTTGGGCTGAGTGGAGGCAGAAGGGGGGACAGCTGAAGTATGCTTCGCTTTTGGGGACTTTAGGAACGCAGGCGGAGGCCTCGTGTGCGCCACTCTGGCCCAGTCCTGTCCTGACTGCATGCCACCAGCTATGGCTGCAGCATTCACGTCGTCAGAAAGCGCAGGGAAGGTGGTCTCACTGACAGCGAGTTCAGCTGAGCTCGCGGGCACCGGGGCAGCTGCAGCCCGGAAGGAGGGGGCGTTCCTGCGGGGTGGAGGCGGCGGTGGTGAGATTACAGCCGAGGGAAGCCCACCCCAACCTTCACCACCCTGTGGAGATGAGGATGCCGCTAATCCGGGGAACGATGCATCCCATGTCGGCAACGCCCACTCCTCCTCTTTCTGTTGTTGATACAAATTGTCAATGTAAGGCTGACTGAGAACAGCTTCTGCTGCTTCTGCTGCTGCCGCTTCAGCTTCCACTTCCGTCGTTTCTACAAAAACCTCATTGTGCTGAATCTTCAGACGCTTATTGCTAATGTCAGCCTTAGTCCCAGCCCACTCCTGATTGACAACGGCATCCACCGCTGCTTGGGTAGAGGGAAAAGGGGTAGAACACTGAGACGTCATCTCCTGCGACACCTGCTCTGAGCTGTGAAAGGGGGGAGCAGCTGCTGCATACTCCTTAACTGGCTCCACCTGCGGTGCCGAGACGGCATCTGTGTAGTAGTCACCCGCCCAGGGCTGCCCCGAGCCTCCACCATTTGACTGCCACTCCACAGAGGACGCGCTCTGTCCAAACAACATAAGATTTTGAGAGCACAAGAACTGGGCGTAAAGGAAAAGCCGAAAGGGCTGCCATTCCTGACCTTTCCAGCTCAGCACAGAAGGATAGGTTCATTCAGCAATACGTTCAAACGAGTTTCCAGTGAGTAAAGGCGCGCTTAATGGATGTAATTGACAAAACAAGTGATGGGGAATGGATGCAAGATGCGAATGGATGGATGATGCACACGGCCAAGCCCTCTTAACAGATAACCGTTTGCACCTTGCCGCCCATCCTGCATTGCCTGCTGCTATCATCATTAGTAGTTCCTAACCTTTTATACAGACGGCTGCACTGGCCAACAGCGCTGCGCACACTCCAAAGCTTGCTAGCGCAGCTCGGCACAACGGTTTTGTCAGAGGCGGTGTGACTTTAGTGAACTCTGACTTTCACAACGAGTTCGAGGCGAGGCTTCGCAGGACGCCGTGATGTCAACGACGGTATCGAAGCTGAGCGGGAGAGCGTACGACCATCACCAGAAAATGCGATATGAGATATGTCGGGGGGGGCGAGCGCTGGTGTGTATATAGACCGTGTGGAGTTTCTTGCCGCGTCGCTACTAATCGGGGACGAGGTGGATTGGCGCGGAACGGAGAGAAGATCAGTGGCGGGCGGAGGAGACACTCCAGCCAAGGGCAGGCCGATCACCTCGACGTGGGAAGCCCGATTATTCAGTCCATCCAGCAGCATGTCGGAAAGCTCTTCAACCCTGACACCGGGACTCCTGGGTGTCGAGGCGCCGCCAGGGGACCTGCTGTCCGAGTCTGAGGCCGCCTCGGGAATGAAAAACTGATCAAAGTTAGACGGCATGCCGACTGGCACCATAGGCGCAGCCGGGGCGTCACCGCCATCGCCGCCCGCCATGATTCCCAAAATTCGTCGTGTCAAGTCCTGGGCGTTGTCTGCGGATATCCACAAAGCCTCTGAGAGCACCGGCGCGACGCCCTGGTGATGCCAGCGGATAGGCTGACAGTGCACCGTCTCGTCTCTCGTTGCTGAACAGCTCATATACATTCACGTATAACGGGTCCGCTTCACAAAAAAATGATTTACACTCCTCTGCAAAAGTCTGGACAAGATTTCGCACCTTTGCGAGAAGCAAAATGTAACCATGCCTAAATTGTATTGACAAATCTCCTGAAATCCCAGGCAATGCTTTGGCGCCCAAGATGGCATGCGTCGACAACTACGGGGGGCGAATTCGAGCACTACTGGGCTGATGCACTTGGGATTATCGCGCCTTCACCCGTGCGGCACGCTCTTACAAGCAGTCGCCGTGCCGGTTAGACGAAAAGAGTGACTAGCGCATAGCGCCGCAATATGGATGCTTATGCGAGTGTCGCGCGAATATAATGCATAGGCGACGAAGGGAGGAGGTGTTGGACAGGCCGCTGTGGTGGAAACGCACGAAATCGCGTATCTAGACTTACCACCGATATGCGCGCAACCCATGCTACTTCCGGCCACAATGTTCAAACTATCATAACTTACTCCAAAAATGTCAAAACATTTTAAAATAGGTAAAATTTTAGCCAACAAAGCCAACATGGCTACTAGGAGCATGTAGACACGCAAAAGGATAGACGGGCGCTGCTCGTGTTGACTCCCCCCCTTTCGCCGTGGTAAAAGTAAGCTCCCCGCTGAGTTAGGTGAGCGTTGCGGGTTGCCTCGGGAAAAAACAATAACATTACTAATTAAAGTACGCACGGGCCGAATTTTCGCGGGTCGGTTTTAAACAACAAGATCCGGTGGAGAGCATCGGTAGGCTCAAGGCTAGGTGAGACTGAAAACTGGGTGGGGTGAGCGTGGCGCCGGGCGCTTTACACACACTCTTCTCCCGTTGGATATGGTAGGACAGTCGCGGACAACCAGCTCGAAGGCGAAGCGCGGTGTCGGTGGGACGATGAATTACTAGCGTGGCGCCAAGCGCTTTACACACGCTTTACTCTTTTTTGCGTGGGAGTAGGTAGGACTAGCGTGGCGCCGAGCGCTTTACACACGCTCTTCTCTAGCGTTACTTGGTGGAGGGCCCATAACATGTTAGAGTTGGGAACGGATAGTTACACGGAGGTCGTGTTGGCCCCACAAGGGGGCCGGCTGTGGTGACTAGAGAAGTGGGAAGAGAGAGATGGCGGCCGGCGAAGGCACCGGCAAGGGCCGGCCGACTGCCACTAATAGGGAATAGAGTACCGCTACTAGCATAACACTAAGTACTAGGATGATAAATAGCTACCTTGGACATAAGCACTAGGCAACGGGATGCTAGTGCTAACAGTTTCCCCTCCCACTTTCCCTGTCCGTGCTCATCTTGTTCTTCTTGTAACCAATTCTCATATTTTTAAACAGGTACCGTTGGACGCGCCTTTTCAATGCGCGTCCAATGTATCTGCTCGCTTGTTCAAAACTTACAAATGAATTTCCTGTGAGCTATCACATTTTCCACAATATTCCAGAAAAGCTTGAAAGCTTAGCCGCAGTGCCAAGCAACTCCCGTCGAATTTGGCTGCACCTCATGAGGCGATTTGTGCGGGGTTTGTCGATATATATTTATCGATTGGTGCCCCTACCTAACGCAGGCGTTCTCTTCGCGGTCCGCAGAGCCTCATTCCAATCTGCCACTGTCCTCACCCCGCCCCCCCAGCTCATCCCCCCTATCGCCGGACTAAAAATCGTTCCCCACTCTGGCACCCCTTACCTCCTTATCGGTACCTACATGCCCCAGCTCTACACCCCCCAACTGACCCGCCTATATGCAGAAGTAGCGGCATGGGGCCTCCGCCTCGCTGACGACCACCCACAACACCGCACCCTCTGGGGAGGAGACTTCCAAACCACCACCACCACAGGTACAGGTCACCCCGCCCTCACCTCCCTACTCAAGTCCCACCTCCAACCCCTCCACAAACCCATCCCTACCTTCCCCCGCAGTGACGGCTGCCTTGACCACTGGCTCACTACGCCCCCTTCACCTCTCACCCTCCCACCTTCCTCTTGCTCGATATTCTCCTCCCCCTCCCACTTTACTGACCACTCTGCGATACACCTCGTCATTCCCGCCCCTTTCTCTCTCATGGCACACCCCCCCTTCTCATACCCACCCCCACACTCATCATACGACGCGCAAATTCAACTTCCGCCTTCCACTCACACCCGACCACATAAAAGCGTACCAATCCAGCACCCCCGACCTCATCAACCAAACGGCCGCCCTCCACGCAGAAATTCTCAACACCTCACACACCTCGGCCTCCCCCGACACCCTCGACACCCTCGCCTCACAATTCACTACACTCCTCTCCCAACACATGGACCACGCAGCCACGGTTTGGCCCCTCCTCCCCGCCAAAAAAACCCGCCCACCCCAATCGTCCCTTGACCCTACTTGGCTTACAAATAAAACACGCACTCACATACTCAAACTCCGCAAATGCAGTAAGAACAACGGCCCCCTCCCCCTCGCCCAAGCCCTCGTAAACACAACTGAATTTCTCTCCCATGACACCATCAAACAACAGTGCCAAGCCCGCATACGCAAACTCCTTCACGCCACCACCACAGATAAGATAACGAAAATAAAAACTCGAGCCATTACGGCCTACGACACCTGCCCCAAACTCTCCCACCGCCGCCTAAAAATTACAAGCGGCCGGCGCCCGCCGGCGGCGCAGCGGCGGCGGCCCCGGAGGGGGGTGCGCTCGCAGGCCCGTCGGCATCCCCTCACCTCCCCGTGGTGGGCGCTGGAAACCCCGTAGCCGTGCGAGGCCTGGCACGGTAGGGGGCTAAGAGGGCCGACAGCTCGATCCGCGGGATCAGCAGCTGTCGGGAAAGCCATGTACAGAGGGCTTTTGAAAAAATAATATCTGTGCAATACCGGCACCGAGATCTCCCGCTCGGCCCGTCCGATATGTTTTTTCGCGTACAGATACTACTAAGAACAGTCCTACCTCGAGGGGGTGGGACCTGTACTTCACGAGCGTCTGATTGCGAGGAGGGTACGGCCGGATCTGCGGCGGGGGGTGGGTGTTGGAGCCGGTGGTGGCCAGCCGGGAAGCAGCGCCGGGAAAGGGCGCTCGCTAGCCGCCTAGCAGCCATGTGCCGGTCGACACTTCTCAGGGGGGGAAGCAAGACATGGCATAGGCCGGTGGCAGGTCGCAGGCGGAGGAGCGGCTATGTGAGGCGGCGGCGATCCTCAGGATGAGCCGCCGCCGGAAAGCCCTGTACGGAGGGCTTTTTGGATAATTAAACTAATGTCCGTACCCGGCGTCGAGCTAGTTGGGGAGCAGCACCACGATAGGGCGCTCACTAGCGAGCCGCCACGCCGACGAGATACATCTCCCGAGGGGGGGGGGGGGGGGTAGGCTTGGGCGGCAAGGAGGCCTGTCGCGACGGAAGGAGCGACAAGATCTGGCGACGACGACCCTCCGGGTCGGCGCCGCCGGAAAACCCCGTACGGAGGGTTTTGACTAATTTCCGTGCACCCGCGGCCCGACGGAACCGGCTACGGCGACCTGACCCCCCCCCCCCCCTCCTCGATACCCACTACCGGATAGACGAGACCCTTGCGGGGGGGGGCGGGTAAGCGCGGAAGCCCCAACCTCAACAAAGTCTACTAGGTGGACGCGCGATCAGAGGGGGGAGGGTACGGACGCAGGCCGGACTACCAGACAGGTACCCGGGTACCAGACAGAGAAAAAACCGGGGAAATGAGAGGGGAAAATTCAGGTGCGGAGGCAGGAGCGCCAATTTTTTCTATGTCTATGTGTCTCGGTCCCCCCCACCTGCCCTGGAGGTGACGGGGGACCTCGACAAGGAGGACCGTCGCGTCGGCGGATGCGGCGGCGACCTTGGCGGGGCTCACGGGATGGGGCGGCGGGATCGACGAGCGACCACGCGAGGAGGGGTTTTTTGCCAGCCTTTCCCCTCCTATCTTCGGCAAGACCGAAGTCACGCGGGAGCTAGATAAGGCTGGCCCGTCGTCCCTCCCGAACGCCGACCGGCCTCGGCCGGTCGGCACCCCGGTTCGGTGGGAGCGGGCCGAGCATCGTGAAGGTCGAGCAGCAGTTTAGTTTTGCATTTCTCGACAAGTGGATTTATTTTTAGATCTGTTTTTCTTGATTACAAAATTATTACGCTGTTACTGCTTAGGCGGGGGGACTGTGGCAATTACTGCGGTTGCTTACAGTTTTTTAACTCCCGAGGAACATCGACACACATTGCAGATAGGTGTGTCGATAGGTGTACCTGGTCGAAGAGACCCGGGCTAAACTCGCTTATAAGTCATGTATGGCTTGGTAGAGAGGTCCGAGAGACAGCAGTCGGTCCAGTTTGCCGGCACATGTTGTGTTTAATTTCAATTTCAATTTCAATTTCAATTACAAGCGGCCTCCTGCCCCCCGCCGGCGCCGCCTCCACCCTCCACCGAATCACTAGACCCGATAAAACTACCGCATCCTCTCCCTCCGCCGTCATTGACGCGGTGCACTCTCACTTCGCCTCCGAACTCGGCCGCGCCACCCCACACGAACTGCCCGCCCCCCCGTGGGAACTCCCCGACAACCCCGACAACTTCACCATCGAACCCCGCGGCGACCCCTCTCTCACCCTTGCCGACATGATTACCCGCGACACTTTCGATAAAACCCTCAACTCCCTCGGCACCGGCAAAGCCCCCGGCCCCGACGGTATCCCCAACGAAATCATCAAGTTCCTACCTCCGGCGACCCGCTCCGCCCTCTTCTCTCTCCTCTCCCTCTTCGCCCACAAATCCTACACCCCTCCTGACTGGTGCCACAGCACAACTTACCTACTACATAAAAAGGGCGACCCCTCCCTCCTCGATAACTACCGTCCTATCGCCCTCATGAATAACCTCCTTAAACTTTGCACAGCACAAATCAAAGATGCAGGCTCGAAATACGCCGAAACCCACGGCATTCTCAGCGACCAACAAGACGGATTCCGACAACACCGCAGCATCCACGACGCCCTCTCCTCCCTCATCATGACGATGGAGGACGCGAAACTCCACAACAAAGACATCTACATCATGTACGCGGATTTCAAGGGCGCCTTCAACGCCGCGGACCACCGCATCATGTTCAAACACATGCGTCAACTCGGTATGCCCCCCACCTTTGTCGACACATGCGAACACCTCTACGGGGTCTCAACCACAGATTATATTACTCCACATGGCCCCACCCCCTCCATCGACATTAACCGCGGAACCCTCAAGGGTGACACCCTCTCCCCCTATCTATTTACCCTCTTCCTTGAACCCTTCCTTCGCTGGCTCACGGTGGGCAGTCGGGGCTATCGCCCAGGCCCCCCCGCCACTAATGTCGACCCCACAGAACCTACAGCAACATACCCAGGACACGGCTTCGCTGACGACCTCAGCCTAGCCACGGGCTCGACCCCCAACATGACCATCCAACTCAGGAAACTCTCCCTCTTCAGCGCCTACACGGGCATGACCGTCAACATCCGCAAATGCTGCATCACCGGCGCCCTCTGGCGCACAGGCAACGCCCTCACCCTCGCCAACACTACCCTCCTCGCATCCCGCCTGCAAACTCAGTTCATCACCCTCAACTCCTCCCTAGCCCTCATTCCCTCCATTGACCCCGCGGACACATACCGCGTCCTAGGGGTCGAACTAAACACCTCCCTCAACTTCACCAAACACTGGCACGATTCAAATGAGCCACTGCATCCCTCATCACCACCCTTTCTACCTCCCCACTAACACAATCCCGCAGAATCAGGGTCATCCGTAGACTCCTCATCGGCAAACATTTCACCCTCCAGCTCGGCCTCAAACATTTCACCGACTCCCAACTCGACTCTCTAGAAGGACAAATCTGCCGCGCACTCCGCTCCGCCGTCCCCTCGGTACGTAACCTTCCCCGCACCGCCCTCCACCGCCCTACCTCCGACCTAGGATACGGCCTCCCCTCCCTCAAAGCCCACGCCGCACAACTCACAGTTTGCCACCTACACAAAATCATGAACAACTCAGGCTATAGAGGCCACATGGCCCGCGCACACATCCGCACCTTATCCACCACGTACTCCCACTGGCCCTCGGAATCCATCATGTCAACGTGCTACACCCCACCCACACTCAAGTGCTTAGTAAGAGCTCAACGCGATGCGGGCACCCTATTCCACAACATCCCTCCACTCTCCCTCACCAACCCCATCGCCTCCACAATCCGCGCCCACTTCACCACTCAAGACAACACCCTCCTCGCCTCACTCCGGGACAAAGCCACACACATCACTGACCCTCACACATACAAACAAGCCTACTGCGACTTCTCTCCCCGCAAAACACACGCCTCCCTCCTCCCCCGCCTCACCCCCCTTTGGAAAAATAACATCACCACGTGGCCACAAGTCCTCCTCAGAGCCACCTCATCATCCTTCATCCGCAAATCATGCAAATCCATCACCACACTCACGGGGTCCACCACCCCACTCTCAGTTCTCATCCGCCTCCTCGCCGCAGTCCTCACCGAACCCCTCGATACTATCCACAACCGCCTCCCCATCAACGCCTCACTTCCAAACAAGCATCCCCCCCCACCACTATACACCCCTCATGGATTCCCCTCCTCTCCCCACACCTCCCTCGCTCACCCCCCACCCTCTCATCCGGCATCTACACCTCCCGCACCACTCACCCCACCCCCACCGCACCCACCACACACTTAGACACAGAATACCTCACCCCCTCAGACCACCACTACCCCCCCCTGCGACGTTACGCGCATCATTTCCAAACACAAGGACACAAAATACGGCCAAACGCAGTACATGGTTGAATGGGCCCCGGAACACCTCACGGAATGGGACATTCAGTCACAACTCGACGACGGCTTCCGCCTCATCTCCTCCACTCCCACATCGGTATGCCTCCCCACCCCCTCCCCCACCGCCTGCTCCATCTGTCATGACCCACTGCACACAGAACCCACCTCCACCTGCTGCACATGCCCGCACTTTGCCATACATTCCCAATGCCGCCCAGCTCAGGGACCCGCCACATGGCAGTGCGAGTGGTGTGCTCGCGGCCAACAACACGACCTCACCCACCTCCACGAGGTCCAGTGGGCCCCATGCCTACAACTACACGACACCATCAGTGAGACCCCCTCTGACCCCACCGCCCTCGCCGCATTTAACTCCGGCTATGTCCCCTCCACCACACCCATTTTGCCAGAACCCGGACCCCCTCCGTGGTCACACCCCCTAATCACATTCAACCACGACCCCATCAACCCCGACCTCGACATGCTCCCCACCGGTAAATTCGCCATCCACACACACCCATCACTCCCCGACACAACCATACTATGCACTCCCGACGGCCGCGCGGTCACCACCCTCAACGGCCCCCGCGTCCGCCACCTCCACCAACTCTTTCGCCCCGACCTTTCGCAGCATACGTTCGAAGAGGAGGTCTACCACCTCCTCACTCGCCTAGGCTCCCGCTCAGAAATCCACTCACCCACACCCGCCACCACCACCCGTAACAGATGGGCCACCAAAGAAGACCTCCTCACAACTCTCCGTCACACTTTCCGCATCCAGACAGAACTCTACTCCGACCCCCTCAATAAATCCCTTCACTCCCACACCTACCATTCCCTCTACCCCGAAGACATAGTCTTCTCATCCAGCGGCAGCAATGCCCCACACACATGGCAAGGTACCAACATCGCCAACCCAGAATACGACCACGAATGCATGCGCCGCGCCATGGAACACGCAATCACCAGCGCACACCTCACAGCCCCTCACACACCCAACGCAACCATCCTCATCCTCCCCCGATGGGAACACACACCCTACCGCCACTCCAAATACATACACTCCCCATACACCCACCACCTTTACACCCTCCCCAACGACGCAAACACCTTCTTACCCCCCGACCAACACACTGGCAACCCCACCCCCACCCCATTCGGCACGAGATGGATGGTCGACATATACCTCGTCGCCAACCCCCTCGCACTCTCCACCCTCCCGCCACCCACAGCCATGACGGCACTTCACAACACCCTCGAATCTATCTACGACACCCACCTCCCCAACCCCACCATCACCCCCCTCCTCCCCACCTCTTCGACACATACTCACCCCACTCAGCATGCATATACCACCTCCCCCCAAACCCAACTCACCCCATCACATACCCCCTCCCAAAACGCTTGCAACTAACATACCCCCCCACCAGAGGTACTCTTGCTTGGAACCGGCAGGCCTTTGTCTACACAGACGGCTCGAAAAAAGGACGCTCGTCCCCCCTCGGAGCAGCAGCTACCCACCCCGCCTCGGACACCAAAATCAAAATCCTGGTGACCTCTACCCCTCCCTCGCACACAATAAATCGCGCTGAATTAGCTGGCATAGACATAGGCCTCCAACTTGGCCGTACCCACCTCCTTACGGACAGTGCGTGCTCCCTCCGCCTCATACAAGGATACTTCAACTGCCCTTCAGCTTACAGACACAACATCCACCGCGACACCCTCCTATCCATCACACACACCCTTAAAACCCGCTGCGACGCTGGCATCCGTACACACCTCGGTAAAATCAAAGCACACAACCACTCCTTAGGTAACGACCTCGCAGACACCCTCGCCAATCAAGTAACAGACGGTCACCCACCCGACACTACATACACCACATGTTCAGAGGTCTCGATAGGCCACTGGACCTGACCATACACCCTCGTTCCACAAACCCATGGGGAACCAGTACCCTGCAGATACACCAACCTCAAAGCCGACGCACACACCTACAACACCAAACACACACACACACGCCCATCTCGCAAACAACCAAACACGGTGCCCTCCTCGCCCGCGCCGCGGAGGACGGCGCCGATTTCTCTTTCCACAAAAAACACTCAACCCTCACAAATGTCCAGTTCACATACAAACAAGAATTCATGTGGGGAGTCCACAACACCCGTCTTCTTACTCATAACCCCACCCTGCGCTGCCCCCTATGTGGCCAATTCACTAGCAACGGCCACATGGCCGGCAACTGCCCCACCATGTCTGGCCTAAGACAAGACCGACACAACAGCGCGCTACAACTCCTACTCTCCCTACTAGAACGCCACAACGGAGGACGCTGGGAAACCATCACCGCAGACTTCGGTAACAAACCCATAAATTCATTTGCTTCCCCCACCCCTGCCCACACCCCACTTGACTGCCACCCACCTCACCCCACCCACATGCCCACCCGCCTTGTTGATGCTAACGAAAGTCTCTCGCCCGATTCCCTAACCTCGTGTCCCGCCGTCCTCCCACATGAGATTCTCCCCCCCGCGCTACGACCCCCCGCACACAAACCCGGCTTCATCCGCATCCTCGAACCTCGATTCGTGGGTCACTCCAATGGTCGCCGACGTTACGCATCCATAAAAAATATTCAGATCGGGGAATGGAAGTACTGCACAGACAACAACCTCTCCCACACAACTAACCTTATACGTGCCAAATACACGCCCTTTGCAAACGCCATCCGCAGCCAGTGGCCAGGCACAGTGGTTGACATCCTTCCCATCGTCATGAGCCGCACAGGTACACCGCACTCCTCCACCATCACGAGTCTCACCTCCCTACACACCGCCCGCACCGACCCTCCTGATAAACTCGTCTCCAAAGCACGCCTCGACACGTCTCGCATCCTTGCACAACTCCATACGCATACTGTCCAATGGCTGCATCACCTCCTCCTCATATACCGCATCAAATCCCGCACGACCTCCCGCCGCGCCCCCGCACATTGCCCCTTCGCACGCCCATGAATGCACACCACCATCACCCGCATCAGACCCTCCCCGGGGGGGAGTAAAGCCCCCGAACACCCTTGGAGAGGTTGGACATAGGAGGTTCACGGTCTAGCCCTGACTTGTAAGCTCCATGTATGGCATAGTTGGGAGGGCCCAGAGACAGCAGCCGGCGCATACGGCTTTTTGTTGAAAAACCGGCGCATACGGTACATGTTGTCAACAATTTCAATTTCGATTTCAATTTATCGATTGTTTATTTCTACTGATTTACAAGCATATTTCCCGACGTGTGCCACTGTTTACATATCCCTCCGTAGGACTTCTAATGGACACATGTGTACGCTAGACTCCGGGGGAGTCTTGGCCCTCCACCTATAGGTGTTCGCTATAGGTGCTCGCCGCTCAGTCGCGATGCGATGCGATGGGTTCATATACACAATATGTTCCTATCGGGTACCGACTTTTGGCGGTACTTGGATAAGGCGTACACTTCCGTTCCGGGAAGCGGCGGTTCTATTCCCCTTCATGCCATTCCGTGTGTACATGGATTAACAGCCACGCGTGGGGCGGGTGTGGTTAGCACAGTCATATACCCAAGCATTCCAAACACCACCGTTAGCGTGATGTTGGAAACGGCCAAGACGGACCAAGCCCCTCACCAAAGCCAATTGCCCCCGCCTATTTACATCGTTTAGTGTTTATCCAAACCTGCGTCATGTGGGTCTTTACTCGCTTGCTTTCCAAAAACATCACCCGTGCCTGCGGAGTGAGCTCCCGTGCTCTATTCACACACCCGCAAACCAAACCACGCGCGTTGAACACGGCACCCACGCCTCCAAACCCCCTCCAACAAGTCCCCAAAAATAGGGTTATGTGGAAAACTAATTGATATGCAGCCTAGTATGAGTGCTCGAGCAATGCCCAAGCGTGAAGCCTTGAACGACGTGTGTAGTATAGTCAATTCCGTGGGAATCTATTGGCTTAATTCGACAAACTCCACCGACAACACTCGCTTCCTACTCATGCATAACCATGCCGGATGGCTGCTACCTGCTTGCTTCCCGGCTCTCCTACACTTGGGCGGTACCTGGGTGTCGTCGTGCTTTACGTAGTGAGAGGGAGGCGTGATCTTGACTAGCTTATGCTTAACATTCTGCATGTCCATTGTTTTTTTGAGGAGTGTAATATATGATCATGATTCAGATTCGGCTTCTTCAGGTACGCAGTATTCATGACGTACATGCCAGTATCAATGATGTCGCCAAGATTATTCCTGTATTTTCAAATGGACGCTATGAAATTGAGAATTGAAAGTTGTTTACAACAATCACCGAGCTTACGTATGCTGTCTTCGGGCGCCCCTGTGATCATGCCCTCTATATCGAAAGACATACGCCAAGAGTCCACTAATCCCTACCTCTCCAATGGCAGTAACGATACCGTCAAATTCATGCTAGTACACAGTAATTGTACAGTAGTTATGAAAAATAATTTATCGCCATATTCTCCACGATGCGCAACATGCTCCAGCTGATGCGAGGGCGCTACACAACCAAGCTGATCAGCTGGGGCTCGTCGCGACGGGTCTACTTGACCTCGGCTCATGTGCGACTCCGGTCGGGCTGGAGCTAGAGGGGGGAAGGTAGGCAAAAAAGAACCTCGCACATGTCGTCGACGGTCCCGTCCCGATCCGCGCGCTCCCCCGTCCGACATATCGGTGCTCCTCCCGTCGCAGCTCGCCTCCTAGCCTAGACTTCCTTACCCCTCCGGGGGCTGGGGAGAAAGGAAGTCCATAGTTGCAGGTGGTGTTTGGCTAGTGCTCTTGCCTCCACGCGAGATTTTCTCATGTCCCTTGTCCGTCTCCGTATGTTTCCGATACACATATGATCGTGCGAAATCCAGCCGTACCCTCCCCTAGTGGTTTACGTTGTCACGGGGCCAACTCTATAAGCATAGTGCCGTTGCGATAACCCTAGGCGCTTTGCCTTAAGCAGCATGTCGATAATTGGGTACCGACTGGGGGAGGGGTTGGTCGAGCCAACTAATCGTGTCGCCACTCCACAAAAGACATCGGGTTCAGAAATATGTATTCAAAAACCCTCCGTACCGGGTTTTTCTTGGCGGCGGTCGATCATATCGACCTCTGCCGCTAGACCGTGTCGCTCCTCCGGATGCGACCCTCCTCCGCCATGCGTAGCTTCTAGCCTCGCCCCCAGGGGAAACTCGAAACTCAAAGGGTTGGACGACTTCTACCGAGCGCCTTGCCATGGCGCTGCTTCCCGGTTGTCCGTCGCCAGCTCCAACGCCCTCCGCCAACTCAGATCCGCCAGTACCTTCCCCGCCGCCCAAATACGCATAAAGTACAAGTCCCGCCCATGGGCATGATAGTACCCGAGGAGCATCCAACACTGAAAGAAATATCGGACTTGCAGAGCGGGTGATCGTGACGCTGCTATACAAGTAATATTTTGAAAACCCTCCGCACTCAGGCTTCCCGATAGCTGCTAATCCGTGGATCACAGCCCCCGGAATCACCCCACCTAGCCCCCAACCGTGCGCATCCCCAACCGTGGCATGGCACGGCTATAGGATTACCAACGCCCACCACGAGGAGGTGGGGGTGAGTGCCGACGGGCATGCGAGAGCACCCCCCTCCGGGGCCGCCGCCGCTGCGCCGCCGGCGGACGCCAAATGGGCACCACTATCTGCAAATAGACTAGCGATATATAATTATAGCAACGTTCATCATACAAAGCCCTCATCCTACCGTCACTAAAGACAGTAATAAGATCCAAAGTACTACTAACGTAATATTGAACCGCAAAACGGGAATGGGTCGGTAGCTCGAATGAGCAACGCCGACCGTCTTCGCTCAGGGCATGGCCTCCCAATGAGCGACAGACTGGTGGACATAGGGCTCGTTGAACAACAGGCACCGTCCACCTCTTCCCAACCGAGCTTAGCTCACCCAAATCAGTGGATCCGTAGCGACACCATACGGTACACACAGCAAGGCGCAGCTTTCCAAAATTCGAATTATGTCCCCCCGACAACCCTCGCGCCACCCACTTCGAAATCAAAAACATATCAGCCACAGTACTACGGACCCTCACATCCGCCATCGCTTACAAAAACCCCCTCCACGGGACCGGCGCACCACACCGCGCCCCTCCGAGCGTCCGGACGTTCACGTCCGCCGCCAACATCCACCAAACCCAAGTCCCATGAGACTTGGTCGTGTGCCGCCAACACACGCAACCACTCGAAACCACACTACAAACCCGACTTTAAAACCCAACGTGGTCAATATGTCCTCAAACACTAACCACCCTCCCACATACAGACATATGCTATTGCGGGATCGGCCGGCGCATGCGCCCACCGCGGACCACCACAACCTCCGGAGCTGTCACACGGGACGTCCGCTCGCTCCACTCAACTCTGTACCCCAACCACCCCAGCCGCCCAAGACTTGGACACGGCTTCGGAACCCTAACATGTCAGAGGACTCCAACGGCCTCTGTTCTCGCCGCCCCCAGGTCAACCACTAACATGGGACGGGCCGCTGACTTATCAACCCGCACAGACGACCCATACTGGTGCGATCGTCCCGCTCCGTCCCACATTAAGGACCAATCTAGCGCCCAACGTCCCCTCCCGTTAGCCTACGCCGATACAGTCGTTAGCAACGCACCTAATATGATATATAAATTAAATTGATACCCTCTCCCCACCTTAGTGCTTCCCAGCCATTGAACTATACACTTCGATCTATAATGCATCATCTTGTAACTTGAAAGTCGTTTGCTTCCCGAGCAAAATATTTTAAAGGCCTAATTCTTGCCCCTGCACTAACCACCGCCCTGATCAGTACCCCCCGATACCCCTCTTCCCCTCGCGCTACCATCCTACCTCAAAATTACACTAGTCTATTCGGAGCTGCACATGCTGCCTGGCCTGTCACGCCGGCCCTATACGCTCCCTCTCGCCCGAACTCGCCGCTCGCCGACCGACACGATCCGTACGCCGACGACTCCCACTCTCCTCACTCGATGCCATCAACGGACACCAATGCCCCGCCCGCCTTCTCCCCCCTACCTAACCCTTCTGTCGACGGCTGTCCTCCCCCTGCTTCCTCACTCTATACGTCGCTCGCTCCAGTCGCTGTGCCTCTCCGCTTTTTTATTTTATTTTTTATTTCTCTTTCCCTTTTTATTTACATGGTAGCCCACCGAACCCACCTAACTCAATAGACACTCGCGTTTACCTGCGATTATCACACCGTAGACCCTAGCGCACACGTTCTCCCTCCCCCCTTTTACACACTCCATGCTCTGCCCAACTCGCCCGTCGCTGTAATAATGACAACTCTCCCCCTGCTGAGATTAACCCGCCCGACTTGCTCTACCCGAATGATTAACCGATCACCCGCCCCCCCGCGTATCCCCATGCCCCGGAAATATCGCCCCCCCCCTTACGGAAACAATATGGCAGTCACGTACCCGTAACGTTCTCAGCGATACACGTATTCCCCCGCCCCTATAGTCCCCACTTCCTTTAGGCATGCTCCGAGACTTCTTTCGGAAGCCCCGAAGCATATTTGATACGATATCGACAGCCCCCTCTGTCACGGCAGCTCCCCCCCATCGCCCTCCTCCTAGTACCTACCACACATTGCTTACAACTTTTCTTTCCCCCCTCCCCTACCCTCTCATACTCTCACCGCCATCCCTACACTTACCACCCCCTCTTAAGCTCCGAACGACCACCCGTTTCAAGGAGCTTCTACTCGCCGACATGCGCAAGACCTCGACGAACGGACCCTCCGGAGCCTCACACCCTCGCCCTCCACAAGCCTCGGCCGGCAAGGCCGCTTATCGTTCCTAACTCCACATCGGATGGGCCAAACGGGCGGAGGTTAGACCCCGCAACCCCCCCCCCCCCCCCCCCCCCCCACCTCCCTACCTGACATCCGACAACATATAGTAACTACTCCGCATTCGCTTCGGTCCTCACTCCCGGCCCACTTTACCTCAACCACATTTGGCGTCAAATTACACAACTACCTCTTTGACTTAAATCTCGAACATGGCCTACCCACCCCCATTGGAAACCTAGACTCCTCCGCGGTGCTCTCTTTCCAATGGGGACACTACCAAGACCTCTCAAACTTATACTACATTGCTACCTCCCTAGCTAAACTCCACTCCACAACATCTGCCTCATATACCGTAATCACCAATACCGAAGTTGATAACTTCCACCGACATAAGCTCTACCCTAGCCAATGGACTAACCTCTCTAACAAAGGCTCACCCCCTCACCCTGGCACACCTAACCACTCCCTACTTGTCCTCACATGGCAACATTCTCACTTCGGTCTCCTCCACCTCACCCACTCCTCAGCAACCTGGGTGGACTCCCTCCACCACCCCCCCTCCTAACCTACTCACTCGCTCCCTCGCCCTTCTCGCCTCCTGGAACTCCTCCCTCCCCCTGCATGTTGGCGACCTACGCTTACTAAACCCCCCTCGCCAAAACGACACATCCCACGCGTGGTCGTGCGGAACACACGCCCTACTACATACCTACTTTATCACTACAGCACCCCCCGACCAAACCTATAACCCTCCCTCCTTCGACCCCCGCACTATTGTCTACTCCCTACACTCACTCTTGTGGCACCACACCTTCCGCTCCACTCCCCTCCCGGTGGAGCGCTCCCAACTACTTACCGCCCTCAACCCCCCCCAATCCTCCCCCCTCCCTCTACCCCAGCACCCCACCTCTCCCCCCACCACCTACCACGCACCCTCCCCATCCTCCTACCCCTCCCCCCCTCCAGCCGACTCTCCCCCCCAACCACGTCGCCCGCCCCCCCAGCGACTCTCCCAGCCCCCCCGCCCCCCTCCCCTCACCAACCCTTCCGCACCATCTAGCACAAACCCTACACCTCGTCAACCTCAACACCCGCGGCCTCCACACATCCATCATGGACGTCGAACACCTCACTACCACGCACCACCCTGACGTCCTCATCCTCGCAGAAACCAACCGCGCCACCCATAAATCACGTTGGCGTCTCGCCTTACCCCAATACCTCCTCAAAAGCTCTCGACCATACTACTCACCTGTGCCCCTACCCAATGCATGAGTTCTCTTTGAGGTCCGCCGGACCTCATTCCAATCCGCCACTATTTTGACCCCACCCCCCCACTTCATCCCCCACATAGTTGGACTAATCCTAATCCCACACTGAGGCACCTCCCACCTCCCCCTCGGCGCCTACATGCCCATCTCCACAACCCCCAAATGGCCCGACTATACGCAGAAGTTGCAGCCTGGGGCCTACGCCTAGCGGACGACTACTCGACCCACCGCGTCCTCTGGGGCGGAGACTTTCAAACAACCACCGCACAAGGTACTGGCAACCCGCCCCTCACCTCCTTACTCGAATCACACCTCCAACCCCTCCACCCCCCCATCCCTACCTTCCCCCGTAGCGGAGGGTGCCTAGACCACTTGCTCACAACTCCTCCCTCCCCTCTCGGCCTCACACCGTCTGAATGCTCGGTCTTCTCAACACCCTCACACTTTACCGACCACTCGGCAGCCCACCTAGTCGTTCCTGCCCCCTCCTCTCTCATCGCTCACCCCCCCTGGGCCCAAAACCCCCCTCACACACACCACACCACCCGCAAACTCAGCTTCAAACTTCCACTACACCCGGACCATATAAAAGCATACCAAAACATCACACCCTCCCTAATCAACCAAACGGCCTCCCTCCACGCAAACATACTCAATACACCCTCATCTACGGCCTCCCACGACACCCTCGACACCCTCGCCTCGAAATTCACCACACTTCTCTCCCACCACATGGACCACGCAGCCACCATATGGCCCCTCCTACCCCCGAAGAAACCTCGCCCCCCTCACGCGTCCCTCAAAACCACTTGGCTAAATAAAAAAACACGCAAACACATTCTAAAACTTCGCAGATGTAGCACAAACAGCGGCCCCTTACCCCTCGCCCAAGCCCTATTAAATACGACCGAATATCTCACCCCTACCGCCATCAAACAGCAGTGCCAGCCACGCATACGCCACCTCCTTAGAGCAACCACCACAGACAAATTGAGGAAAATAAAAACTCGCGCCAATACGGCCTATGACACATGCCCTAAATCCTCACACCGCCTATTGAAAATTAAAAGCGGCCTCCTCCCCCCCATCAGCGCCACCTCGACCCTCCACCGCATCACCAAACCGGATCAAACTACCGCAACCTCTCCCTCCGCCGTCCTAGAGGCGATACACTCTCACTTCGCCACCGAACTCAGCCGCGCCCCCCCACACGAACTGCCCACCCCCCCCATGGGAACTCCCAGACAACCCCGACAACTTCACCATCGAACCCCGCGGAGACCCCTCTCTCACCCTCGCCGACATGATAACCCGCGACACGTTCGATAAAACCCTTAACTCTCTAGGCACAGGCAAAGCCCCCGGCCCCGACGGCATCCCTAACGAAATAATCAAATACTTGCCACCGGCGACCCGCTCCGCCCTCTTCTCTCTCCTCTCCCTCCTCGCCCACAAGTCCTACACCCCTCCTAAATGGTACCATAGCACAACATGCCTGCTACATAAAAAAGGTGACCCCACCCTCCTCGACAACTACCGCCCTATCGCCCTCATGAATAACCTCCTTCAGCTATGGACCGCTCTAATCAAAGATGCAGGCTCGAAATACGCCGAAACCCACGGCATTCTCACCGACCAACAAGACGGATTCCGACAACACCGCAGCATCCACGACGCACTTTCATCCATCATCATGACGATGGAGGACGCGAAACTCCACAACAATGACATCTACGTCATATACGCGGACTTCAAAGGCGCGTTCAATTCCGCGGACCACCGCATCATGTTCAAACACATGCGTCAACTCGGTAGGCCCTCCACCTCTGTCGACACATGCGAACACCTATACGGGGTCTCAACCACCGACTACATTACTCCCCACGGCCCCACCCCCTCCATCGACATAAATCGCGGAACCTTACAGGGCGACACCCTCTCCCCATTTCTATTCACCCTCTTCCTTGAACCCTTCCACCGGTGGCTCACGATGGGCAGCCGGGGCTATCGCCCAGGCCCTCCCGCCACTAACGTCGACCCCACAGAACCCACAGCCACGTACCCAGGACACGGCTTCGCCGACGACCTCAGCCTTGCCACGGGCTCGACACCCAACATAGCCATCCAACTCAGGAAACTCTCCCTCTTCAGCGCATACACAGGTATGACCTTCAACATCCTCAAACGTGTTTTTCATCCGCACACACCTAGGAAAAACTAAAGCGCACGACAACTCCCTAGGTAACAACCTTGCAGACACATTAGCCAACCAAGTTGCGGATGGACACCCACCCGACACAATATACACCACAGGTTCATAAGTGTCAATAGGCCACTGGACTTGGCCATACACCCTCATTCCACATACCCTAGGGGAACCCGTACCCCACAGATACACCAACCTCAAAGCGAATGCCCACACCTACAGCACCAAACACACACACACCCCCCCTCTCACATACATCCAAACACGGTACCCTCCTAGCCCGCGCCGCGGGGCCGGCGCCGACTTCTCTTTCCACAAAAAGACATAGATCACTCACCAACATACAATTCACCCACAGACAAGAATTAATGTGGGGGGGTTCACAACACCCGCCTCCTCACACACAACCCCACCCTGCGCTGCCCCATGTGTGGCCAATTCACTAGCAATGGACACATAGCCGGTAACTGCCCCACCATGTCTGGCCTAAGACAAGACCGACACAACAGCGCGTTGCAACTCCTACTCTCCCTCATGGAACGCCACAACGGAGGACGTTGGGAAACCATCATTGCACACTTCGGTAACAAACCCATAAAATCATTTGCTTCCCCCACTCCTGCCCACACTCCACTTGACTGTCACCCACCTCACCCCACCCACATGCCCACCCGCTTTGTCGCTGCTGACGAAGGTCTCTCGCCCGACTCCCTAACCTCGTGTCCCGCCGTCCTCCCACCTGAGATTCTCCCCCCCCCGCGCTACGACCCCCCGCACACAAACCCGACTTTATCCGCCTCCTCGAACCTCGCTTCGTCGGTCACACAAACGGTCGCCGCCGATACGCATCCATAAAAAAGATTCAGATAGGGAATGGAAGTACTGCACGGACAATAGCCTCTCCCAAACCGCTCACCTCATACGTGCCAAATACACTCCCTTTGCAAACGCCATCCGCAGCCACTGGCCAGGCACTGGCCAGGCAGAGTGGTAGACATCCTCCCCATCGTCATGAGCCGCACAGGTACACCGCACTCCTCCACCATCACAAGTCTCACCTCCCTACTCACCGCCCACACAGACCCTCCTGACAAACTCATCTCCAAAGCACGCCTCGACACGTCTCGAATCCTTGCACAGCTCCACACGCATACTGTCCAATGGCTACATCATCTCCCACTCATGTACCGCACCAAATCCCGCACGACCTCCCGCCGCGCCCCCACATATTGCCCCTTCGCACGCCCCTAAATGCACGCCGCCCTCGCCTCGTCTTGCACAACTCCCCGGGGGGAGTAAAACCCCAAAACATCCCTAGAGAGGTTGGATTTAGGTGGTTTACGGTCTAGCCCTGACTTGTAAGCTCCATGTATGGCATAGTTGGGAGGGCCCAAAGACAGCAACCGGCGCAGACGGTGTTTGGTGTAAACCGGCGCATACGGTACATGTTGTAAACAATTTCAATTTCAATAGATCCATACATTAGGTTCTACTAGTAGTCTAAGGCTGCCAACTTAGCTTAACCAAATAAGCACCTCACACGTGGTTTCGGAGCCCTAGAATAGCTAGACGAAGATGTCTAACCGAGCATGTAAGAGACTACCAGAGGAAGTCGATGGTCGACAAGAGGGGGGCCTTTTGGGCCGACACAACCGACATCAACAGATGGTGGAAGACACATGCACTGCGAGAAGGATCGAGTCCCACGATGGAGCCTATGTCGGTACACTTCACCGAGATGCTACAACGTCTAAGTAACTGAGTTGACACTTTTTTGATTGAGCTATCTCAACCACGTGACCACGTCGACAACGGTTTCAGACATTTTGAAGAACGAGTGAACAAAAGCCGAGAGTCGGAGAACTTTCTTCGAGGAGAACAATTAAGATGGGGAGGACGCGAGACATGCCGAGCATGATGCCTAACGACGTCAAGCCAACCAAGATCAAAAGCATCGCTACGACTAACATCGACGAGCTGAGAAATTGGTTCCGACATGCACGAGGATATCTACGGTATTATAACGTTGATCATGAAGAACATAGAGGAGTGTATTGGGTATCTGGTTTTTTGGAAGGCCCACTATCGAAGTGGTGGCACTCCCAAGTTGCGCAGACTGGAGATGAAGTCGGTGGAGGATTTTCCGGAGTTTCTGAGATGGAGAGATCTTTAATTCAGGAATTCTGCGGAAGAACACCGGCGGAACAAGCGATATTGAATTTGGACAAGGCGCGATAGAAAACCACGGTCCTGAAGTATGCGAACTATTTTCGAGAACAATTATTTGAGCTTCCTCACCGTCATGAAGAAGACAACGTACAAGATTTCCAGCACGGTCTAAGATCCTCGAATCATAAGGAGGTTGCCCAGAAAAACCCTAAGACCCTATACGAGGCGATTCAAGCAGCCATGCGAGCGGAGGCAGCATAGACCAAGATTAAGACGACCCAACGCTCGACAGGCCGGCGGAACGTTATTGTGACGAGTACAGTCCTGCAACAGTACATTGCAGGACATTGTACAAGTACTCGTTACGGATACCAATTCGTGCTTTTCCACAGGATGGACGTATACTCGTGGGTACGTCGCTACTGCAATATTAAGGGTGCTGATGCTACAGTACGACCAGTACCTCCCGGTACGTACAAATATGCATAATTAATCTAACTAGCCAGATGACGCGCCAGAACGAGCTCTTCAATGCGGAAGGAGCCGCGTCGTGAAATCCAATGCTAGGCAGGCCGTGTCTCGAGGACAGATGACGACGGTTGAGCAACACCAACGCCTGACACGTAAGCGAAGCTTGCAGGCATAACTAGTCTGGGCTGAAACCTATTTAAGCCCAGCGCAGTAGAGGGAGGTGGCAGAACCTTTTAACAATTCCTTTGTTCACTTACAACATCTACTGCCTAAGTACAGCAGTGAAACATCTTTTGCCTCTCGACAACATCGTTTGCCATCTTGCAACAACAGAACTAGACAGACTAGAACAGATTTGTGCTAGCGTTTAGCTTTTAGAGGCTAACCGCCACACTGGTTTCGGAGCTCTTTGGTCGACTCACGCTTTCGTTGCTCGTTGATCTGCTCGACGTTGTTTGCTTGAATTGAGATGGCTTCTCTTGGAGCTGGACATTACGTGGTTTTAGTAATTCACGTCGGAGGAACTAAATCGTCGGACTTGAAGTTGGTGTTTCAGCGTGAGCCTCGTTCTGGTAATACTTGGTTCCCAGCTGGCTCTGTCTTACCTAACGAAGAGCCTGTCGACGCTGCTATTCGCGAGTTACACGAGGAGACCGATCTTGTTCTCACATCGGATGATTTGACGCTGTTGAGTGGTGAACCTGTTAATGTTACACTACCTCAGGGACGACAGCTTGTTTACGTGTACTCGGCATCTATTCATGTCCTGTTTGCTACGAACAACTTACGTACACCTGCTCAGGTCGAGCAGGCTGTTTTGGAACAGTCGACAGTTAATCCGGATGGCACTTACGTCGTCCCGGAATCCATCAACATTGACGGTTTGACACTTACGCCTGCGCAGACTGGGTTACTTCGTGCTAAGAAGCACAAGAGTGAATTACTTCACTTTGGTTATGTGGCTCAGTGGGAATCTTTTTATCGAGCAATCACACAACATGTTCCAGTCATGCAAGACGACACGTCTATCCCGAGACAGTTCCACATGTACACCCGGTTTACGACGGTCGACTCTGGTTCTGTCTAGCTGCTGATTCGTGGACACATCAACCGACTGACTGGAGAAGGACCTACAGATTTACGAGTGGGAATGCCGATGCCTACTCACAACTTGGCAGGACTATCTGTGACCCTCACGGAGACTCAGCGTAAGGCTGCTATTACATCACCGTACCAGGATGGTCGGATACCACATGTACTAGAGGATTGGCTTGAAGCACAGCCTCAGCGTTTTATAATGCTTGGAATTGCGGCTGACTCGTACGATGCAGTGTTCTGGGTTACTTCACAGTTTTCTGGACACCTTGGTGGGTGGTGGTTGAACCGGAAAAATCAGCCTCCAATTCCATCTACGTACAACGAGCTTGTTATGGAGTTACGCAAGTCGACGTTTCTTCCGAACATTCAGGACGACGCAATTAACGCTTTGCTAAGCTTTACGCAGAGCAACACGATGAGTTACGCGGTTTTCACTAAACAGTACAACGACTACTTACGTCGGTCTCGTCCACACCTGACAGCTGAGGTACAGTGTGTACGCTTCATTAATGGCCTAGCGAATGATGCGCTCAAGAGACTGGCTAAGTCACACCGAGCTCAGCAAGGATACCAGACTACGCTAGTGGAGCTGCAAAACTTTTTGAATAACGTCGTGACATATTCGCCAGAACTAGGCAATGCGAGGTCTGCTTCTGGACCTTTTGCCCAGCCTACACGCAAGCGCAACCTTGATGACCCTCTCGAGGATGCCTCTAACGTCTGGAAACGTAACAAAGGTGGCCGAGGACGTGGCCGCGGGCGTGGACGTGGAGGTGGCAACAATGGTGGACGTGGTCAGACATCTGGTCGTGAAGATTTTAATTCGCTTGCAAACGCGATGACAGCTGAGGAGCGCAAGCGACACATGGACGAGGGACTCTGCTTCAAGTGCCACAAGAAGGGACACCGTTTGTTCCAATGTCCGGAGTTCAAAGGCAAGGCACCGATGCAACCTAAGAAGCAATGATGGTGGCAAGGCTGTTCTACAAATGAACTGGAGCAGCCGGCTACATCTACTGTTCATTCTGAGACACTGTTAACGACAGAGGTCGTCGATACACCTTCGGCATCTCCATCGACTACAGTTGCGACACCTGTAACGCAAGTAGCAGGTCGTCGTCGTCAGACTAAGCAGAGACAGAGTCGTAAACCTGTAACCAGACGTTCAGTTGATTGGAAACTGGTTGACTCAGTCTTTGACCCTCTGCATGCACGATTCAACTTTACGTTGGAGGGATGTGCTGATGATGAAGGTCTAAACTCGCACGGTGACTTACCTCACTGTTCGCCGAGTGACTCGATTCTAGATAGAGACTTAACAGGAGAACGGGTGTTCATCAACCCACCTTGGGAGTTAGCTGAGCAGATAGCGCAGCATTTTGAGGATTGTCGTCGAACATCTCCGACATCTACGATGGCTGTATTTGTACTACCGAAGCGGGCGAAATTTACTCATGTGACTAAGCACTGGAAACTTTATCAAGAATTCCCAGCAAGGACACAACTTCTTACACGTCAGTCATTGGAGAACCCAGCGCAACAGGAGGTGGTTGCTCCAGCCCCTTGGCCTGTGCAACTGTGGTTAGTCGACGCAGCTTGTGCGTTTAACGACTCTTCAGAACCTACATCACCTGATCAACCCGACTCGGTACCAGTACCAACAGACGACTCGGAACAGTCCATCGCTACGCTGCAACAATTTTCTTCGCCAGCTACAGCACTACTGACTGACCTCACTGAAGCTCGCCCGTTAATTCGAACTGAGCTGACTGTGAAAACTCCTGATGGCGGACACCACATTTCTGGATTAGTAGACTGCGCAGCGACGCTTGACTTTGTATCAGAGGACTTTGTACGACGCTTTGCTTTACAGACTCGGAAGTCTGCAAGTAAGACTCCAGTTCGACTCGCTAACGGACAACGAGTGACTTCTACGACAGTCTGTGACGTCACTTTTGAGCTGGCTCGACACGAATTTCACAGGACTTTTTACGTTCTACGTGATTTACGCACAGCTGATTTAATCTTGGGTTTACCATGGCTTGATGACGAACAGGCCTCTTTACAATTTGGTACAACCAGAATTTTTACACTGATGGACGGTACAGCTGTGGAGACTACACTCGAGGAACGACGCCCTGAGTGTCTGCTGCTGTCATCTACGAAAGTTCAGAAACTCATGCGCAAGACGCGCCGCAGCAGAGGACGTCATGCTGATTTTTACGTCATCGAACTTACGTCAGCAGCTGAACAACAGACAGATTTCCACACTGGAGAGGAACTAACTGCAGAACAACGTGACAACTTCCGGTCGTTACTTTTTGAAGACTTCCCGGAGTTACTGCAACCTGTTGACTCTCCACCTGTAAGCCGACAGTGGGATCATCCCATTGAAACAACTGGCCCAATGCGACGTCAACGTCTGAACCGACTGTCACCAGCAGAGCGTGCTGAGCTTAATCGACAGCTCAAAGACGCAGTGGAAGCTGGTTTGATACGCCCCAGCTATAGTGAGTTCGGCTCGCCAATTCTATTTGTGCGAAAAGCTGATGGCTCGCTACGTCTGTGCATTGACTACCGTGGCCTTAACGAAGTTACGCGTAGGGACGCCTACCCACTTCCGAGAGTGGATGACACACTGGACGAACTTAAGGACGCGAATTTTTACACACACCTCGACCTCGCTTCTGGATTCTGGCAAGTTCAAGTGCGTGATCAGGACGTTCACAAGACGGCTTTTCAAACCCCTGATGGCTTAATGGAATGGGTCGCCATGCCGTTTGGACTGTGCAACGCACCAGCTACATTTCAGAGGATGATGAACGACATTCTTCGCGACTTTTTACATAAGTTCGTGACAGTCTACCTCGATGACGTCTGTATCTACAGTCGAACTCTGGAGGAACACTTGGAGCACCTACGTCTCGTGCTACAACGATTCAAGGAGGAAGGGCTGAAATTACGCCTTAAGAAATGCTTTTTCGGATTACAAGAAATGGAGTATCTGGGCTACACTGTGTCAGCCGGTAAAATTTCGGTTTCCACAAAGAAAGTCGAGGCCGTTGCAGACTGGCCAGTGCCCAAGACGCAGAAGGAGGTTCGCAGTTTCGTACAATTCTGCAACTTCTATGCGAGATTTATACACCATTTTAGCGACCTTACGGCTCCATTGACGGACTTACTGCGGAAGTCCCAGCCACAAAAGGTTACGCTGACGCCTGCCTGTTTGGAAGCCTTCGAGACTCTCAAGTTACGGCTCATTTCCGCGCCATGCCTGATCCTTCCGGAGGTCAGCTCGGACGCGACGTTCACCGTAGCTACAGATGCATCAACAGTGGGGATTGCAGCAGTCCTGATGCAAGACCAAGGGGGCGGTCTTCAACCAGTCTCTTACTGGGCGCGTAAGCTGAATCCAGCTGAGCGTGGTAACACTTACTCTGCGTACGACTTAGAAGCTTTGGCCGTATGCGAAGCTGTCAAGCATTGGAGGTGCTATCTTGAAGGCTGTTTTAAGTTCCTTGTCGTAACCGACCACGACACACTACGGCATCTGCTCAGGCAACCAAACAACAGGCTGAACAAGCGGCAAGCAAGATACCTGCGGGATTTGCAACCGTTTGTGGGCTCGATGACACTTGCATATCGCAAGGGAGCTTTGAACGAAGCCGACCCGTTAAGCCGGCGTCCAGACTTCGTACCTCAGGCCACAGTACCCTTATTTTGGGATGGCGAGGTTCCGTCAGATCGAGAATTACGACGGAAGTCCCAGCTGTTGTTTGAAGACGCACAGTTAAATTTACTGGCTGTTGACGCGTTGCAGCTGAGCCCTGAGTTCGTTGATCTCATTCGCGAGGGGTTCTCACAAGATTCGTTTTATGGGGACGATGGTGAGTGGACAAGAGACAGCCGGATAGAAGCCAGAGATGGGTACTTTTGGCGTCTCAATCGCCTCTGTATTCCACAGAACTCTGAGCTCCGACTAAGATTGATCGCAGAGCTGCACGAAAGTTCGTCAGCTGGTCACAGAGGAGTTGCTAGCACTCTTGCTAAAGCACTCGACAGATTCTGGTGGAAACGAATCCGCCAAGATGTGAAAGATTTTTGTGAACGCTGCGTCGTGTGCCGACGAGCGAAGATTCGACCACAGATGGCCGCGACTCTTTACCCATTGACAACAGCGCGAACTCTTACGGAGACAAATGGATTTAAAGTGAGCGAAACAAATTGACGCCTTTTAGGAACGGAGTCTTCCGGACAGAATAAGCGCTACGTGTATACCGCTCGCGTTCGACCCGGATCAATACCGAACGCAATGTCAACTTCTCGGGCAGTATGGGCTACCTGGAAGGCACTAGTTTCGGCACGGCGTACGGGTTATCTAGAACGTGGAGATCAGCAGTTCCCTCTTCGTTACGACACTTTTGGAAAGCCGATCGACGGGTGGATGAACAAGAACGTCCGACTAGATGACAATGTTCTTGCGACGCTACACGTATCTACGACCCAGTCTGGAACGAGTCTTTTAGTGTTGGAAGGCACCTTACGCGGGCATCGACGCCGTATTTTGGTGGATTCCGGCGCTTCGGAAAATTCATGTATGGCTGAGTGGGTACGGGAGCATCACATTCCGACGATTTCTGGAGAGAAATACCGGATTAAATTGGCAAATGGTAGTACTACTACGACTCCCCAACGGCTACGGAGTGAAGTGCTCACAGTAGGGACCCTGGACATACGTTTGGACGCAATCATGACAGAACTTGATAAATTCGACATCATTCTCGGTCAACCTTGGTTACAAGCCGTCAACCCGGATATAGATTGGTCTACTAAAACGATTTGCGACCGTAAAATTGGCGAAGCTATGGTGATTGGCGACGAGTACACCATACTTGTGGAAGTACATCACTTCGAGGCGGATGCGATGGCGAAATTGCTTAGACAACAAGCAGCTAACCTCTTTGTGTTTGGACTACGAGAAGTACAGGACGCGGTCCACGACATCAATACCGATCAACAACCCGAGTGGACGACTTCGTTGCGGGATTCCCTGAACGAGTTTACGGACATCATTAAGAAGCCTGACGGTCTACCACCAACCCGCGAGTGAGACCTCGAGATTAACTTGGAGTGCGATAAACCACCTAAGGAGCGAACGTACCGTATGTCACCGGCATAACTCCGACAGGTTCAGGTACAGTTACAAGATTTACTCGCAAAAGGCTAGATTCGTCCGTCTAAATCTCCGTACGGTGCCCCAATTTTATTTGTACGCAAGAAGGATGGTACCATGCGTATGTGCGTAGACTATCGGAAACTCAACGACCTTACGAGGAAGGACCGTACACCCTTACCCCGGATCGATGAATTACTCGACTCGCTATATGGGGCTCATTATTTCGTTACGTTGGACATGTATAAGGGCTATCACCAAGTTCGAGTTAAGGAGCACGAAATACATAAGTCAGCATTCCGAACTCATTACGGATTGTTCAAGTATTGCGTTCTACCATCTGGACTTTGCAACGCCCCAGCTAGATTCCAAGCGATGATGAATCAAGTTTTAGCCCCGCATATTGGCAAGTTCTGCGTGGTATATTTGGGCGACGTGATGATCTATAGCAAGACGGCCGATGAACACCTCTAGCATATTCGACTCGTGACACGAGAGCTGCAGCGACACCAATTGCATATCAAGCTCTCCAAGTGTTACTTCGGACGATCGAGCGTCAATGTCCCGGGAGATGTGGTGGAAGCTGGACATATCCGAATGGACCCCGACAAAGTGGAGCCAATACATAATTGGCCCCGGCCGAAATCAATGACAAAAGTACCGGGATTTTTGGGACCTATTGGATATTCCCGGAGGTTTGTCAACCAATTCGCAACCCTAGCGACCCCATTAACGGATCTGACCAAGAAGACACCAGAATTTCTTTAGACTCCTCAAGCCCAATCAGCATTCGAGCAAATTAAAGACGCGATGGAACGTGCACCAGTCTTGGTAATTCCTGAGATTTCTCCTAATGCAAGGTACACTCTGTACACGGATGCTTCTGGATTTGCAGTAGGAGTTGTGCTGTTGCAAGACCAAGGTATTGGACTACAACATGTTGCGTACCATGCTCGCCAGATGAACAAGCATGAGGTACACTATCATGTCCACGAACAAGAGGT
This sequence comes from Tetraselmis chui, assembly GCA_026401115.1. NCBI lineage: Eukaryota > Viridiplantae > Chlorophyta > Chlorodendrophyceae > Chlorodendrales > Chlorodendraceae > Tetraselmis > Tetraselmis chui. The sequence goes on from JAPMLY010000038.1 coordinate 113,575, forward strand.
ACAGGCAGTTCGCGACGCTCTACTGAAATTCCGTTGCTACATAGATGGCGCGGCGGGATTTACGGTCATTACGGACCACGACAAGTTGCGACACTTCTTTCGGGAGCGCGATTTGTCTACTCGACTGGTGCGATGGCTACAAGCTTTAGCGCCTTATCAGCGACAAATAGACATCGTGTACAAAAAGGGAGGAGTCAACCATGCAAATGCTTTGTCTCGCCGACCTGACCTAAAGGACTCATTAAAGAAGCTGCAATTGTTACGCGATTGGACCAACGACGAAGCAAAATACGAGTTACACGCGCAAATTTTTTCCCTGGAATCCCGGTTACATCCCGACTCTGGACTTCATGCGGATATCAAAAACGCTTATGACTAGGATAAATACATGCTTACTCGGAAATCTCTGCCTACTTGGCTGGTACGTCAATCGAATGGACTATTGTACGCCTACGGGACAAGACTATATGTTCCGAACGTTTCTACATTGCGATCAAGAATATTGTACGAACTACACGACGCACCGACCTCGGGACATCCTGGTATTATTCGACTACTGGCAGCGATGACCCGAACGTTTTGGTGGCCTAACATGAAGCGGACCGTACAACACTACGTACGCATATGTGTTACATGCCAACGTAACAAGGCAGCGCGTCACAAGCCCTATGGACTTCTTCAATCGAACGAGGTACCGACCAGGCCCTTTGAACACGTATCGCTTGACCTGATTACGGACCTTCTTGAGTGCGATGGATATGATGATGTTGTGGTATTCGTCTGTATGCTTACAAAACGGACGATTGTCGAGCCAATTACGAAAACGATTACAACGGAGCAATTAGCGAAAATTATGCACCGCGCTGTTTTCCGGCATTTTGGCTTACCACGGAAGTTTATATCCGATCAAGATCCCCGGTTTATGAGCGACTTCTGGCAAACTCTATTTAGGGCTGTTAGCACCAAGCTTAATATTTCTACGAGCTATCATCCTCAGACAGATGGCCAAAATGAACGAGTAAATCATACATGGGAGCAAGTCATACGTTGCTACGTGCACCCCTTGCACGACGAGTGGGTTCAACACCTTACCAACGTGGAGTTTGCGATCAGCGTAACGGCTTATCTACGTCGACGACGATGTCTCCATTTAAGGCGACACTGGGATTCGAGCCGACATCTCCCACGACGGCTACATTTTAAGATAACGAGCCCAACCGTACTTTACCAAAGCAAGTGAAGATTCTAGTTGAGATGCACAGATTTGCGCACGACTGCGTCAAGGCAGCCCAAGCATATATGCAAGAATTTGCAAATCGGCACCGGTTACCAATATCTTTTACATTTGGCGACAAAGTTAAGCTCAAGGCGGCAAATCTACGATTTGTACATCATCCATGTTCTAAACTACGCGACCGCTACATTGGCCCGTTTCTCATTACGGAGGAGGTTTCCCCGGTTGCGTTTCGGCTTAAGCTACCCCTTGGAGTACGAATTCATGATGTTATACACGCCAGTCTACTTGGAAAGTGGAATTCAGACACAAAACATGCCGACAATGCGCAGCCAATTCCGATTATGCGCAATGCGAAGCGATTTGAAGTCGACCGACTACTTGATGTGTCTTTCAACTCCAACGGCACTTTTCAAAGTTTTGTCCAAAGTTCGCTAGGCGACACCTTTCAATGTACCTAGCGAGGACACTTCGGAGCCGATGCGAGGAGTCGACCACTTAAACATCTTTTCCGAATTTCTTCGAACGGATGTTTATCGAGAGTTTTCTGCGACCCTTGACTTTCTCAGATTTCGCAACCGCTGGCCTGCAGGAACCCCCAAGATACCAGGACCCTGAGTGCTGCACAGCGAGGACGCTGGTGCTTAAGAAGGGGAGAGTGTCATATCATAGCCCATTTATGTAAGTGCTAGCATATGACATTATTTATTTCCTCTAAATAGTTCCTTTATCTTAGCGATATTCAGTGACTCTTTTATTATCATCACGGTAGTACCATTGTATCGCCGTATTTTCCCCGGACAATACAGAGCTACTAGCAGCATCTCTTGTAGATAGTTCCCTTTCTAGATAGTTCCATTCTCGATAGTTCTAAGAGCTTGTGCGATAAGGTTACATAGGACGGTATAGATAATCTCGGATAATCTGTATCGCTAGTAATAGTTTGGTTTAGTTAGCTGGCAACACAATATCTCTTGTAGATAGTTCCCTTTCTAGATAGTTCCATTCTCGATAGTTCTAAGACCTTGTGCGATAAGGTTACATAAGACGGTATAGATAATCTCAGATAATCTGTATCGATAGTAATAGTTTGGTTTAGTTAGCTGGCAACACAAGCTACAGGTTCTAAGGCTATTTCTAGAACACTTGAGGCGTGGATATTTAAGATGGGGACTTACTGGCCATGGGGAGACCCAGACCGGTATAGACAAGATTTACGCCACACCCAGATTGTAAGAAACCTTGTTCCTAAGACAATCTTTTCAATTCTCACTACGTTGTATAATTATATCCATAGATTAGGTTCTACTATTAGTCTAAGGTTGTCAACTCAGCTTAACCAAAGTAGCACCTCACACAAAACCCTCCGTACCGGGCTTCCCGACAGCTGTTGATCCCGCGGATCGCAGCCAACGGTACCTCGTTTAGCCCCCTACTATGCCAAGCTTGGCACGGTATGAGGTTAACCAGCGCCCACCGCGTGGAGGTAGAGGTACTTGCCGACGGACATGCGAGCGCACCCCCCTCCGGGCCGCCGCCGCTGCGCCGCCGGCGGGCGCCCGAGCGGGATATCTTATCCAACTACGAAAGGACAAGGGATATCTTATATCTTCGAGCGCGATATCTTATCCAACTACGAAAGGACAAGGGATATCTTATATTTAGTGTTGGTATACGGATATTATGATATTCCAAAACCCTCCGTTAAGGGCTTTCCGACAACTGTTGTTTCCACGAATCGTATTCACCATTCCTCGTGTAGCCCCTTGTAATAGTTTTTTTATCTGGTCAGATGATGTAAATCTAGAAGTTTGCAAACTTACTTACATGTGTGATATAACGCACACCATCTAGCGGTTAAGAGTTACTGTAAAGCGGTGCGTCTTACCCAAGCCTCGAGGCAACCCTCGATGACTAGGGACACGCCTCTCGCAACGCCCCAAGCCCTACCCTCATCAACACCAGCTAGCGGCAACCCTTAAGCCGGTGCAACCCCCAAGCAATGGCACTCTATGCTTTGTGCTCGCCCATCTGGCTCGCGCAAAATACAATATCGACTCTCGTAGTCGAGTAGGGTGTCAGTTTTGCCTTTCGCCCCTATGCGCTCCCAGCGTCACGAGACACTTCCCCTTTTGTTCATGTTACATCGCATTCCAACATGCCGCCTACTGATATTGCAGCTCGGCCCCATCTCGGCTATACCGTCGTCATCACGGCATGACCGAACGAATTCAAGCAGCGTGCACGGTTTCCGAGCGTAAATTGGTTGAGCAGATCGAGGCAAATTATGTTGCCTTACTCGCCCATCATAACACCTCGCAGAACATGCTACTTGTTTGAATATGTAGCAACCCATTCCCGCTCCCGCCACCATTGCGACAGAGGGTGGTTGTGCGGCGGCCCTTGCGCCGCTTATCGAGTTGCTGAACGACGACACCGAGCCTATAGAGCCCGAGGTAGTCGACTTTACCCGCCGTGGTGAGGTCAGCCCCACCGGTCCGGAGCGCCCCTTGCGCACAATCTGTGAGCCCAGCTTCGAGACGCCGAAGAAGACGCCGCTAACGCCTTGACCACACCAACCTCTTGCAATCGCCCCTCAGCGGTTGCAACGTGGTCAGCGGAACCCACGCCCACGCCATCGGCGTAGGTTCTTGAGCGCTACCGTCTAGACATGCTCTTCCTATAGAGTGCACCGAATTTATTTTGTGCGACCCGCGACAAGATAGTTTCACACGGTTGGCACCGGCGGCCGACCCTCCACGTGCCGCCATTCCACGACCGCGTTCTATCGCACGTCCATTAGCCGACCCCGACTTCGCGGGAGCCGACTCGCGTGACAATGATGCGGTACCGCCTTTGCGGGCGAGCCTGCAAGAGAGAGACGCTACACTCTTGCAGACATGGCGCTCAGCTGGCACACCCGACTCCGCAAAGCGAAAACCGGAAAATGGGCAACTTTACCGCATTGAGTTGGTGCCACCCCCTTAGTACGGCAAGACGTGGTTCTACGGCAGACCGTGCGCCATCGCGCGCTTTGTTAGACGTCAACGGCGAGCTTTATGCATGCGTTCGTCAAAGCTACACCGCTCGCGACTACGGTGATGGCTTCAAGGCCTCCAGCCGAGCCAGCTACCAAGCAAGCCAACGATCCCGACACTGCGTCGAAGCCTTGGCGAGCGAGCGTGCCGATGAGCGCCGCTGCACTCCTACGGGCCGGTCGCACAACTTGTTCGCCCTACCGCGCAAAAAAAGAACCGACTACGCGGCTCAATCAGTTGCAACCAATTGATGCCACCTTATGTACGACAGCAAGTGGGTATGCGGCCCCACCCGTGGCGCGCCTCGAGTTTTTGGACGGCCGCACCACGTCGGCGATGCTACCGACGAGGGCGTGGTCGACACGTCCGAGCAAGTGAACCCTGCCTCAATGTCGACGACTCCAACGCCGCGGAAGCGAGGGCGGACACACCTACCACCCTACCGCGTTACATCAGTCCTTAGTTCGACCCAAGACATGCCGAGGACGCTCGGACCATTGCGACCCCGCACCCGATTACCGTACTGCCCCAACACATGCCACTGCCCGTTTCCGCCATCACGGCGGCACGCGGGAAGCCGCCTACCGAGGGGCCATTCCACGACGACGAAAGTTCCAAGCCCCTGTCGGACAACCAAAACCCCGCGGGACTCTACTTAACTAGCGGGCTAGACCCTCGCCAAGATCCGCCCGGGAGGAGGGAGGCGAAGTCACACCCGTGACATCAAGTGCCTAGGCGACCGCGGCCAAAGCCACACGTACAATTGCCAACCCGAATGCCAAAAGGACTTACGAGACCGCTATTACTGTCGCTCCCCCCTCGCCACTTGCCGACTCTACTCATGGTGCCGGACACCTCGGCCAGACAATACTACGTCGAGCGACGCGCACTACTAGAGCGTTTCACTTTCGTGTGCCGATCGGGGCGTCTACATATGCCTTAGGCGGACAGTTGCAACACTGGCCGGTACCCGAGAAACAACAAGAGCCCAAGCCATGCGCTGCCAACACAGCGGCGCATGATGCCGGCACGTCGGTTCTGAAAACCCTTGGAGTTGCTACATCGGTGCTAGCAAAAAGGCGCTACGAAGCTACGGGTCAGCTCGTTGCGCCGAAAACGGCACCGGCGTCCTCTATACTCAAGCAACATAAACTTTTGGTACAAGCGGTCGGGCTAAGTCACCATCGACCCATCTCTGCTGCCGTCCCCGCAGCGGCAAGAGACAACTTCAAGACACCGACCGCGGACCCAACTACCATCGTCAGTAATGTCGCCTGAACGTGGCTACACGGTGTTTCGCCCACAATCAAAACCCGCGTTCAATCTCTCCGCGCAGTTTTCAGAATCACCGTTGTCTACTGCAAGTCACAACGTTTCCGCCCGCAACAAGCACTCCCGTTGTTACAACACCCGCGGTCAACGCGGCACAACGCGATGGCACACCTAAGCCATAAATACGGCAACGAGTTGGACACATATTGCTACTTGCAAGCACACCCTAACGGAAGAGCTCGGCGCCCGGCGCATCTTCATGCCACCCCAACCTTCCGCCGACGGCCGACTAATAGCACTCACCTGCTACTCGCGGGGCTTACCAGCGGTAAATGATCACACTCGCCGGTACGGGATCAAAGGGCAGCACACCGGCCCCGACACGCTCGACCCCGACCCAACCCGGCGCCTCACTACCAAGAACAACTCAAGCTACATCAACATCGCACAACCCACGTCCGGGCGCCGCGGCTCTGCCTCGTCGCATCGCCGCGCCCCCTTTCTCCCTCTGGTGACTTCCGCTGGCGGGGTTTTCAGCCCGCCCGGCCGCTGCACTAACGTAGGCTGCACAATAAGCCTTTGGCTCTATATTGTACTAGCAAAACGTGCCCTCGGGTAAACGGTCATATTGATGTAAATTTAGAGGTTTGCAAAACTTACTTACATGTGTGACAGAACGCACACCCTCTAGCAGTTAAGCGTCACTTTAAAGCGGTGCGTCTTACCCAGACCTCGAGGTAGCCCCCGATGACTGGGGAAACGCCTAGCGTAACGCCCCAAGCCCTGCCCCCAACAACACTAGCTAGCGGCAACCCTTAAGCTGGTGCAACGCCCAAGCACTAGCACTCTCTGCTTTGCGCTCGCCCATCTGGCTCGCGCATTCCACCCACCCAGCCCATAATTAGCGCTAATCTTTCCCCCACGCCTGTGTGACGAGTACAGTCCCGCAACAATACATTTGAGTAAATTGCACATGTACTCGTTACTAATTCGAATTCGTGCTTTTCCATCGGAAAGACGTACAACGTGGGTACGTCGCTAGTGCAATTTAGCAAGGGTTCTGATGCGTACTGTACTACCAGTACCTCCCGCTACGTACAAGTACGCACCGTAAATCTAATTAGCCACACGACGCGCCAAGCGAGGTTCCCAATACATAATAAGATTCCCTAGACTGGACGAGCCGCGTCGCTAGTATGTTGATGACGGTTGGAAAGCCCTAGCACTTGGTACGAGGACCAAGCGAGAGCAGGTGAAAGCTATCTAGGCGGAAAGCTATTTAAGCCTAGTGCAGTAGAGGGAGATGACATAACCTTTTAAAAATTCCTTTGTTCGATTACAATCTAGTGGTAAACACTAACACTTGAACATCTTCTCATCTCTCCCTCCATTTGCACTTCCACTTACATAGAGAGCAGCGAGAGACAGAATTTAGCATATGGTGTATTGGCTAAACTGTAAAAAAACTGACATGTTTGGCAAAACGTGCCCTAGGGTAAATTTTGGGCACGTTTTGCCAAATATGTCAGTTTGCTTGCAATTTGGCCAAAAGACCATCATAGACCTAGCATGGAGGGAGATTAGCGCTAATTATGGGTTGGGTGGGTGGGTTGCGCGAGCTAGATGGGCGAGCGCAAAGCAGAGAGTGCCAATGCTCGGGAGTTGCACCGGCTGAAGGAGTTGCCGCTAGCTATTGTTGCTGGAGGCATGGCATCATGCGTTGCGCTAGGCATTTCCTCAATCCTCGAGGGTTGGGGCAAGACGCACCGCTTTTACATTAACGCTTTACCGTTTAGGTGTGCGTTCTGTCACATATATAAGTAAGTTTTGCAAACCTCTATATTTAAAACAATCTGAATATTTACCCAATGGCACGTTTTACCAGTATCTTTGAAGCCGGAGGCTTGCGCAGCCTAGTCTTAAGGAAGCGGTTTGGCTGGGACGAGCCAGCCGAAGTATTGCCACGCCGCTGGAGATGGGGTCATGGTGGGGTCGATGTATTTACCTTCAGTCACAAAATTGTTCTTGGCCCATCCACCCATGTATTTGACGACGTGGAGTGGGATCCCGATGCAGCTAGGAGCGGAGGCGGCACCTTTGCGGAGGATGTGCGATGTCCATTTGAAATCTTTCGGAGGTGTGGCGCCGATGGCGGTGTAAGCGTCGAAGAGCTGGGCGGAGAGAGTAGCAGCCGCTTGCCACTCGCCAACATTCTCGTAAGGTGCGAAGCTCCACAGTGCGGTTGGCGGGGGGCTGTTGTAGAGTTTTTCGCAATAGGCGGCACGCTGCGCGCAATACCATTCCATGAGGTCAGCGAGGGTGGGGTTGGCCGTGATTGGTATAGCGAGGATTGGTTTGTCGGCCGCGCTGCGTCGCTCGTCGCCTTTTGCCTTTCGGATGAATACCCAAATTTGTCCGGATGGTCGGTCGACAATCAAGTCATGGGTTAAGCAACGGACTCCATATTCCGCTATGCAGAAAAATGCATAGTTGGTAAACACCGCTAGTAGCGCCCGGAATCTAGCGATCATGTGTCGCGATTGTGGCGTCCACGTGAGGTGTTTGCGGAGTTGGGCTGCTGCGTTGAGTAGCGAGAGCGCTAGGGGGGCCGACAACGGGAGGCGGGAGTCCGCGGCCAGTAGACGTTTTTGCTGCATTTCGAGCCCGCGTCGTGCGTCCGCTAAGAGTTCGCCGACGGCGATCGGATGTTGTTGGGCGTCGCGGAAGAACTTGTTTATCGCTGAGTAGTACTGTTGTAGTTATGCCGCGGTGACGGTGCCTTGTAGTCCTAGCCATGTTGTGTAGCGGACGATGGAGTGTGTGGTAGCTTGCAAAGGGTGTATGTCCTCCTCGTGGCAGAAGGCGGCGAACTGGCGCATACCGTTGTCGTAGTTTGCGTAGGTTGTCGGTGCGAGGGAGTTGCTCACCACGTGTAGCGTTGTGGTCCCGACCTGGTCGGTTCCTAGTAGCTGCGAAGCTGGGTAGTCATGGTAGATGTCCACGGCGCGTGCGCGTCAAGTTCGCGAAGCTTGTAGCGGGCTGGTCGCAAGTGTTGTGATGGGTGGAAGGTGCTAGAGCGTAGGTCTGCGACGCTAGGGCTAAAAGTCCGTAGTGTGCGCCCCATTACGCCTCTGCGGGTGTGCAGCCAGGCCGGCGCGGCAGTCGAAAACCCACGACGCTCCATCATGGTCGTCAGACCTCCTCGCGCGAGCCGTGCCGTCCGGGGAAGAATAGGTCGCGTGAGGCGGTGTAGTGGATCGTCTCGGTGGCTATGTTGTGCAGGTGTTGAAACCACGGCTTGTGGGGCCAATAGTGACGGCGACGGTGGCTGCTGCGCCCGACTAGTATAGCTTTGCGCAGAGGGCGGGTAGAGCGGCCCACGCCCACGGGGGGTTCCAGTAGTTGGCCTCGCGATGCCACGTGGTGTCTTGTATGTGAAGACAGTCGACGTCCTCGCACTTGGGGTAGCGCCACTAGGCGTTGAACCATGGGAGCTGAGTGTTTTCCATCGTTGCGAAACGGTCAATAGAGTGGGGTCCCCACGTTGTTCGGAGGTAGCTGAAGATCCACGGTTTTAGCTGCCAATCGTCGCGGTCGAGTTCCCGGCTGAGGCTGTCGGCCCAGATGTTCGTTGTTTAGCGAATGTATATGGGTCGGATGTTGATGTCGTTGACGTCCAGTAAGTGCAAGAGCCTTTTTAATTCGGTCATCATGACGGGGGAACGAATAGTCTACTTGTACAACGTCGCCACGACGGCGGTGTTGTCCTCGTGGAGTAAGACGTTGCGTCCTCGTAGCTGCGGTAGAAAAGACTCGATCGCGAGTCGCACGGCTCGTAGATCCTTCCATGTGAAGTGTTGGTGTCGGTCGTCGCCGTAACAGAAACCGCGTGCTTGTTAAGCATGGTTGTTGTTCAGCACGGCTCCCCATGCGTAACCACTTGAGTCGGCGTGGAGGTACGCCGCCTCGATGGGTTTGTAGATTGAGCGTCCGTTGTGTTGGTCGGGCACTGTACGCCACCACTCGAGGTCTCGCTTGAGCTTGTGTGTCATTTGGACTCGTCCGCCCCATCCCTGTCGTGTACTCATTATGGAGTGCAGTTTGCGGAGGAAGAAACGTGCTGGCGCGATGGCGAGGTAGAGAAATTGCGCCTTTCCCGCGAACGCCGCTAGTTGTCTAGCGGGTAGCCAACGGGTGGTGGTCGCTGCGCGGCCGAGTAGCGTTGAAGCCTGTTTGGAGAGGGCTTGTAGCTTGTCGACAGGGACTCGAAAATCGCTGCTTAGGAGGTCGATCGTAAGGCCGAGGTGGTCGCCCACTTGTGTGGGCTCCCAAAGGCCTTTGTTGGGGTTGCGCTGGAGGCCGAGCCGGTGTAGTAGGGCCTCGACGCGGTCGCGTAGGATTAGAGCTGCCTCGCGCGAGTTGGCCATGAACAAGAAATAGTCCATGTAGGGCGGTAGGCGAACACCGCGTTAGCGGACGTTGCGTAGGATTCGTCTTGATGGCTTGTGGGGTGTCGCCGTCTTGGCGGTCGGTGGCGTAGGTGCCCGCCGCATGTAGTTGGTGAACGTCTGAGTGAGCTTGCACAAGTAGTAGATGGACCCGGACAAGCCCATCGGGAGGCATGCGAGGCGCCATAGCTCGCCTTTGTAATTTACCGTCAAGAAGTCGCGGTCCTCCTCCCGAATGCCGATGTGTAGTAGCCATCCGTGAGGTCGAGACAGACGAAGTAGTCGCCTAGGCGGGACATGTAGTGGAGGTGTTTGAGGCTCTCGCACGACATGTTGAACTCCGCGCAAAAGTTTTTGAGTTCGCGTAGGTCGATTATCAAACGCCACTTGTTCTCTCCGGGCTTGGGGACGAGAAACATGCGGGAGATGTGGCGGGTGTTGTAGGCGCGTTCCCAGGCTCCGCATGCTTCGAAGCGTGGCAGTTTTGTAGATAGGAAGTCTAGCTGGGGCTGGGTAGCGTCCTTCATGGAAACTCCGTGGTTGAACTACGGTTTGGGACGTAGGCCGTTTTTGAACTTTGTACGTACGCCATGGCGGATCCAGTTCACGACTTGACCGCTAGAGCCGATATGTTCCCACTCCCGCCATCTTAGCCGCACGTTGTGACGCATGTAGTTGGATGACGGGGAGCAAGAATCGGCGCGGCGGGTCACACCATCACTTCTTCTTGAGTGGCTTGGTCCCGTCGCCGGGCTTAGTTCCGGCAGCCGTTGCAGCTTTTGCTGCTGCTGCTGCTGCTGCTGCTGCGGCCTTGCGCTTGTCGGCGGCCGCCTTCTTGGCCTTGGCGTCATGTCCGGGTGGCTTGACTGGCGTTGCCTTTGCGAACGCTGCTCCAAGAGCTGATTTGCTGGCGGCACGCATGCTAACTTCGAGCGCCCTGTTGACGAACGCTTGGCGTAGCTCGTCCAATGGGCCGGATACCGCGGTAGGGCGCGGGCGGCAGAAACGCTCGTGGGCGAGTTTTGCAAACACTCGGTCCGAATCCGAGCTCGTTTGCCTGCCCTTGGTGAGGCGGAGGAAGCCCAGTCGAGTACGGGCGGCCTCCTCCCTCGCTGTGTGGGTGCGATGACCCGCTCTAATGAGGGCAACGGTTGCCGCATGCTCCGCTAGTAAAGGAGGGCCGGCTGTCCACGCGTCCAAAGCCTCGCCGATTGCCGCGTTGGCGCAGCTGTCGAAGAAGGCATAGCACCCAATGTAGAGGTACTCGTCGTACCCCGCTTGGGATTTCATGTCGTTGAGGAAACTCGCCGTGTCGTCCGGCATCGTCCTGAGGCGGGGTTCGTCAATGTCGCGGGGGGGGGGGGGGGGGGGGGGGGGGCGTTCCATGCCGGCAGGAATGACCTTTCCGTAGGTGGAAAAGTCGACGAACTCGGGCTCGTGAAGCTCGGGCTCGTCGTTCAACATGTCGATAGGTGGCTCATGGGCCGCCTTACCACCCTCAATCGCAATGGTCGCGTCAGGGGGAATGGATTGCTGTTGACTCGCGGGCACATGTGGGCTTGGTTAACGATGAAGCTGTGCGAGTAAGGCGGTGTTAGACGCCTGAATATGCTCAGAAATCCGGAGTTCGAGGGCCGAGATTGCGATTTGAGTCTGTTCGTAAGTACGATGTTCAAGGACAGAAGGTAGAGTGTCGACTCCGAGCGCGGAGGTAGACTGCTCAGGCTGCATGTTGGTAGACGGCGACCTAGAACGTGGGGAAGTGTCTCGTGACGCTCGAGTGCGCATGAGACGATGTAAACTGACACCCTGATCGACTACGAGAGTCGAGACTGCAATTGCGCGAGCCAGATGGGCGAGCGCAAAGCAGAGAGTGCCAATGCTCGGGGGTTGCACCGGCTTAAGGAGTTGCCGCTAGCTATTGTTGCTCGAGGCAGGGCATGGCGCGTTGAGCTAGGCGTTTCCTCAGTCCTCGAGGGCTACCTCGAGGGCTGGGGCAAGACGCACCGCTTTTACAGTAACGCTTTACCGTTCAAGTGTGCGTTATGTCACATATGTAAGTAAGTGTTGCAAACCTCTATAGATTTAAAACAATCTCACTATAGGGCAGGTCCATAATATGGGAGCATATACTTCATTACAATGTATGGCGAAAAACCGAAAATGGGAGCTGGCGCTTACGTAATTTTCAGCTACCGCTAGCGGACTGCGGCTATCACCGCCAATTCAGTACTATCTAACTACTGTAAAAAGTCCGGTAACGCGCTTACTCACTCGGCGTGGCATCGGTAGTCCATTGCGTTTTGGGTGCACTCTCTCGAAACTCTATCACAACAAACACAAGTTTTGGAAACATCAAAATATAGGCAGATGGGCGTGGTGGGCTTGCTCACGCGACTCGGTCCTTTTTGTCGGCAAGCTAACATCTATGTAGCGGCTCGTGGTGATGTTGTCGGCGTAGACGCATGCGTGTGGATGCACCAGCTCGGGTACGCCTATGCTAGAGACATCATGAACAACGAGTACACTACTCTCGGAACGGCGTTGCGACAACGAGCACATGCTGTGATTGGCAAGGGGTTGAATATTGTCTTGGTGTTCGACGGCGGTTGGTTTCCTTCAAAAAGTCCGACAGACCATGCGAGAGCGGAAAGACGTCAAGTTCAACTAGCGAAAGTCCAGTACGATAGCGCGGCGCCAGAGGCACAAGCTAAAGCAGCGGCACAAAAGCTAGGCTGGCCAGCGACCCTTGCTTGCATTGACGCTCTCCGACGTGCTGGAGTGGCATATCTTGTTGCACCTTACGAGGCCGACAGCCAGCTAGCGTACATGGCATCGCAAGGGACTATCGACAGCGCATGGATTGTCGATAGCGACTTCATTGTCCACGGGATAAAGCGGACATACTTCAAGGTATCGTGGCGTACTGGTCGTTTCTTTGTCGTTGACTACGCGAGGCTACTTAATCCACAGAGTTGGCCCAAAACCAGGGAGTATGACACGTTATTTCTCCGGGAGTTAGCACGCTTTGGAGCGCCATTTCTGCTAGCTAACGCATTGGCGGCAGGTTGCGATTATGGCACGAAAGTGCCCGGTGTCGGAACCTAAAAAGCGGTTATGGCTATCACTTTAGCTGCTAGCCGTGGGTGTAATCTTTCGCACCCCCTTTTGGATGGAGCATTACCATGCCTAGCCGTGGCGCTTGTGGAGTTTAGCACTTCTCTTGTCGCGTCAGAATGGGAACATGTTGCGAGCCAAGCCATTGTAGCTTTTAATTATGCGCTCGCTTATGATTGCTCTCAAAAAAGGTTGTTTCCAAAACTGGCATGGGCTGTGTGGAAGCATGTGCAAAATGGAAGTTCCTTGGTTTGTATGTGCCGGACGAATTGGCAGAAAAGCGGGCTTTGGGATACATTTCTTCGGATGGAGAGCCTTGTCAATTGCCATACGTCGAACATATCGCGACGGTTATGTTGCCTGCCTTACTTACAGAGGACATGATACCTGGTGCCTCACTGCTTCCACGACTTTGGCCACAAGGTTACCCTACTCTATCCGTCATGCATCGATGGTTACGCACTAGAGCTGGAATGGCGGATATCGGACTGTCAAATGCTCGGCATGCGGAAGTTATGGTTGTGGTGTTGAACCAATTAGCCACTCATGCTGACATGCGTTCTCGGAGTGAGCATGTCCAGTTGCGAGACCCTGATGGAAATTGTCTTCACTATATTTCATTACAACGGTTTCCACATCAAGGGTGGGAATTTCAAGATGTGCCAGCGAGAGAAGATGACTTACCCGTTGACGATAGGTGGCTCGTGACCAAGGCAGAGCTTAGCAACTATGCCCATGCTGTAGAATTGGCGTTGATATTAAACCACTTTGATCTTGTGGTATCAGGTGCCGGTAACATGCAAGCATTTGGTGGTAAAATCCAAGATGCACTACACCGCGTGATGGAGATGCCTCGCTTGCCCCGGCTAATGTGCCATCTTGGTGGCAGCGTGGATGTTACATCCCTCGTCGGAGCTAGTCAAGACACCCGCGCGGAACATTTTTGTTTCTTTCAAATGCAAGCTCCAGCATCGCAAAGGCCCCGCCCGTAAAAAGTTGTGGCGCAATTGGCAGTGGTTAAGCTCGAGGGCGTGCATCCCCATTGTACACGAGTGCTTCAAGCTAGTTGCGAGTGTCCCGCTGGACGCAACGCACAATGCGTACACTTGGCCATGCTACTTTTTTCTATTCACCACCTCCGACGAATGGCGGAGCAGGGTGTTAACGTCCCTATCACATCGAGGATATGCAAGTGGAACCAGCCAGGCGCCGGCGAGACCTATGATGTCAAAACACCGCTGTCCCGCATCCTTTTCCTATTGTCATCCCGACGTGTCATCCGGCAGCGTGGCCAAGCCAGCGCGCGTGTCATTGAAGCAAACAAGGAGAGCGGTGACCGGGCAATGTATGGTCCAGTGAGCGCCCGTCATAAAGACACGAGGCCTACCTTCGCGTCAGATGCACGCTTTCAAGATGCACAAGCGAAATTGTTTGCAAGCATAGCAGAAGTGATTGGCAATGTGTCTGCTTTGGAGACAACATGGGGAACCTAGTATGCGTTGCAAGTGACACGAGAGGCCAATATTGGGCACAAATTCCAATCATTACATAATAGGGGTGACATAGATTTTTAAGTTGCCTCCTCATCGTCGCCCATCTCCTTGCCAAAGCAAGAATCCACATGCAAAGGTGTGCTAAAATTGCATAAGTGGCTGACCACAAAAACATATTGCCTATCAAATTTGCATACAATAGAGAGATTTTTTTGCGGCTAAACACTCCCCATGCTTGCACCCTAGAAAAGTGGCGCTCGACGTGGATACGTAAATTCGACTGCAGGGCCCTTTGTTCTCTCTCGTCTGATGTGAACTGAGCAACCCCCCGGAACTTTCGGGGTGGAGCTCCTACTCTAGCTAGCTTTTCCCTTAATGAAGCAGCTAAACCATCAAAACCTTTGTCTGCTGGGTAACAATCCCCCTTTTCCACTAAATCCATAAACCCAGAGCATTCACAAATTTCGATGTCAGAAACACGACCTGGAAAGGCATCAGATGCCCAAACGAAAGCCCCGGACGGTGCAATAGCGGCAAGAATCTTGGGTGTGTGGCCTTGTTTGTAGTCTGACCACACCGTGCGCGCAGCTTTCCTGCTGGATGGCGCTTGTATCCGATACTCCGTGCAATCCAACACCATTCTAACAAGCACGCTACCATAAACAGCCTCCCACGCATATGAGCACTTCCCGCTTAACTCCTCCGCTTTGGGTGGTGGATAATGGTACCTGCACATGCCAATGATAGTTAAAAAAAAATGCTTTGTCCATGGTATGTGCACTTATGCTCTTAATGGGAGTAAAAAAAAGCACAAATCCATGCGTACTTGAAGAAGTGCGCCATGAAGTTAACCCATGTTGGGAAAGCTCTAGCCAAGCCCCCATAAGATATTCCGGCCCATGTCGAAAGTAGACTGAGTGATAACCCGGTGCGGAGCTTTGTGAGTGTCAAAAAAAAAGCGTCTTCGGCTTGATCACCTTGTCCTGGTGTCCTCCACTCCGCCTTTGGGAGGTGCCGCTCCGTTTTGCCTCCATCCGCGCCGATGATTGCCTCCCATTCCACAGTTTTAGTGCTTTAGCTTGCCCGTTCCAATTCAACAAGTTATAGAGGTCAATAAGGACCTCACTAGATCCCAAGCCAGTAAGCTCCGTGATGCGATGGCTCCAGCTCCCGTCCGCCGAGGTGACCGAATGCCACGAAAGCCTAGCGCCGCCGAGCCTGGCCGCCTCCTCCGCGAGCTCCGCTGCCACGCGCTCAATGTCAGCTTGGGCTTCCAGCAGGCTAGCTTCTAAGCTAGCGTTTTTGCTTTCGAGCTCGTTGACACGAAGGTTGGCTGCACGGAGTCTGAGTTTCGCCTCCTCTACTTGCGCTCTCGCTCTGGTCACGGAAAATGACTGGTGTTGTAGTTGGCGGTGTAATCTCTCTATCTCCTCCTTCATAGCACCCATCTCCAAAAAGTTTCCCTCATGCAGCGCCTCAACGTCATCACGGGTGCGTCTACGTGGAAGAACGATGGCGGGACTGTCCGCTCTTGTCGTAGATTGTCGAGAAGCAGGTTTCAGGGGCCGGGTAGACGATGGGCGGATAAGGCTCTCTGTGGCTGGGGCGGCATGCGCAACCGGGACGCCGACACAACCAAGCGCCACCCGCCTAGCCATCACTGCCTCCTTGCACAAAGGAACCGTTGAAGCTTTAATGCTTGGCTTTCCATACAATGTGCAACCATCTAATGCCGCAAAGTGCGACGTGTGCACGCGAAACTGTTTTGGCGCGCCAAGTATCTGCTGAATGCGCGACTCTGGCGCATCGCGCAAAAGATGCCGCCGCAACAATGTACCGAGGTTATCCCCAAAAACGCTACACCGAGCAGCAAAGTCCTTCACAGGCAACCCACACCACTTAAAGTGACAAACACATCGGGCTCCACCTCGTGTTGAGGGAGCTTCCGTTGGTTCTGTTGTTGACATGTCGCTGATGCATGCGCAACAATGTACGTTGTCCCTAGCTACAAAGCCTAACGCCGAAGCTTGTGACGCCCCCTTTGACACTCTTCACGACGCAAGTTTAGATTAGGCTTAGCCTTGCTCATGTGTGATTCAAAGTGGCAAGTCTTTGCTCGAAAAGCAGACGAACTTTGCTCGACACGGTGACGACGTTACCCCGTTCGCGTACACAAAACCGGTGCAGCCTAAAAAACGCTAAGCGCCAGCTCCGATTTGTACATTTTTTTATGTACGTGAATTAAGTACTTCCTATTATTATGGATCTTCCCTATATACATACATGCGCAGCTCAGTTAGTACTTAATCTAAAAGACCCGCTCGCAGAGCAGAGTCTGCGGTAGCACAGTACATTCAGACTGAGGTAGCCGTACAGTACGTGTACTTGACAACGGCAGAAGTGCGCGCCGCGGGATTTTCATCCTGAGTCGCCCCGCGCCCGGTGGGTGGACAATATGACGATGACCAAAAAATAAGCCGGGAATTCGTGGTAGTCGGTCGACCTTTCGAACTACTGAGGCGGACAGGTCAAACCACCACAACGCTGCGCTTGCGCAAAGGCCTGGAGCAGCGCGATCCTTGCGGCGTTAATCCTTAAGACCACGAATCAAAGGTGATTGCTTCGCTCTTTCATAAATCCCTGTACATTCAGGCATTTTGGCGTGTGATGGTGCTGTCACCATATCTGAGTCTGACCTTGTGTTGAAGGCAGGCAGACTTCGGTGCTGCACGGAAAAGAATACTTCAACTAAGGATAATGGCGAGGTCTCCAGTCCTGCTGTCGCTAGCCGTGCTAGCGGCCGCGGTGCTTGTAGCGAGCGCAGGCACGCACAAGTTTAGGACTCATGACGACGTGCCGCTTTGGGCTAACAAAGTGGGCCCTTTTCACAACCCCAGGTGAGTTGAGCTCGTTCAAGAGAGGGGTTAGCGTCGCTCGCCCCCGCGCGCCCGCGTCATCAGCTCACCGCAAGTCTACGATTTGACCTGAAGCAAATCAAGGCCACGGGACTAGGCCCTTCCCATATTCCCCAGATCCATGTGATAATATCATGCATAGATTATCAAACTCGCCGGAAATGACCGCTGCTTGGGTGACACTCCGTCCTTAGCAAGCCCGAGACGGCGCGACGCTGTGATAGATCGCGTCACGCGTCACAGCATTTTGCCGGCTAGCGGTTGCGGCTCTCAGCCGCAACCACTACTTGCTTTATTTGGACGCACGTATATAGTCAAACACATCCAATGTCTCGCTGGACTATGTTAGCTACTTCCCAGTAGCTCCTACCGAGTGGACTGTAACCCGCCCTCGCGGGAAGATCTCAGTGTTCGAGCGGGGCAGTCCAAGTCGCTGACCCTGTGCCCTCTTGCCCTTGTGTGACTGTCCTGCGCTGCAGTGAAACGTACCAGTACTTTGACCTCCCTTTCTGCCACCCGGAGGAGGGCCCCGCTCACAAGCCCGAGAGTCTGGGTGAGGTTATGGATGGAAACCGTCTGGTCAGCACTCCCTATGAGCTTCGCTTCCGGGAGGACAAGGACCACGCCAAACTGTGCGACAAGGCCCTCACCAAGAAAGACTTGGCTTCATTCCGTAAGGTGGGGCATGAATGAGCTATTCTGTCACACTGATTGCATTGCGGAAGGGGGAATGGCTGGCGCATTTTGCGGTACTGCGTAACTGACAGCGCAAGGGCAACTGCGTGTGGGCAGGCTGTGAAGGATGACTACTACTTCCAGATGTTTTATGATGACCTGCCCATTTGGGGGTTCATCGGCAAGGTGGAGAAGATCATCGGCTCCACCTCCACAGAACTGCGATATTACCTCTTCACACACGTCCACTTTGAGGTGCACTTCAACGAGGACCGTGTGATTGAGATCAATGTGTCAACCGACCCCACACAAGTGGTTGATATCTCTGAGGACCAGCTTACCGGCTCCGAGACCACTATTCCGGCTTCCTTCACCTACTCCGTGAAGTGGACTCCCACCGAGATCCCCTTTGAGCGCCGTATGGACAAGTACTCCCGCCACGGGTTTCTGCCACATCATCTCGAGGTGAGGCTGCATTACCTTAACTGTCTCTGGATGGTCTGAAATTTCCCTAGTAGACGCAAAGCTGACGTTTGTTGCCTTTGCTTGCCAGATCCACTGGTTCTCCATCATCAACTCCTGTATCACCGTGCTGCTGCTCACTGGCTTCCTCGCCACCATCTTGGTGCGCGTTCTGAAGAACGACTTTGTCAAATACACCCGGGAGGACGAAGGTGAGAAGCAGGGATTGCTGGGGCCTGGTTTTGGCAGGACCACACATTTTCCTGGCCCCATTCAAAACGTAGCTGCACGGGTCTTGATGTGATGCATGTGATTTGATGCTGCCGCATACAGAGGAGCAGGAGGAGACGGGGTGGAAGAACATCCACGGCGATGTGTTCCGCTTCCCGCCCCAGAAAAGTCTGTTTTGTGCGTTTGTTGGCTCCGGCACTCAGCTGTTCTTCCTCACCACGGCCATCTTCACCCTCGCCTGCGTGGGCGTGTTTTACCCCTACAGCCGTGGCGCTATGTACACGGCCATGATTGTGCTGTATGCCCTCACCGCCTGCATCTCGGGCTACATCGCGGCCAAGTACTATCGCCAGATGGAGGGCGAGAACTGGGTCCGCAACATTCTGCTCACTTGCTTTGTGTTCTGCGGCCCGCTGTTCTTCACCTTCTGCGTCCTGAACACCGTGGCCATCTCGTACCGGGTGAGCCCCCATCTCTCCCTCTCGCGTTCATTTAACGCACACGATGCATCAAGGGTGGTTTGCAGTGGGGATTCTGACCTCATGCATTGTGTCCATCGATACAGTCCACAGCGGCGCTGCCGTTTGGTACTATCGTCATCATTCTCATCATCTGGGCACTTGTCACCATCCCGCTTACCATTTTCGGTGGCATCGCTGGCAAAAATAGCCCGGGCGAGTTCCAGGCACCCACCCGAACCAACAAGTACCCGCGTGAGATCCCGCTGCTGCCTTGGTACCGCTCCGTGGTCCCCCAGATGATAATGGCTGGATTCCTTCCCTTCTCCGCCATTTACATTGAGCTGTACTACATCTTTGCATCGGTGTGGGGGCACAAGGTGTACACCATCTACTCCATCCTTTTCATTGTGTTCATCATCCTGATCATCGTGACCTCCTTCATCACCATCGCCATGACCTACTTTCAGCTGGCAGTGGAGGACCACCAGTGGTGGTGGCGCTCCTTCCTGTGCGGCGGCTCTACCGGCATGTTTGTGTATGGATACTGCTTCTACTACTACAACTACCGCTCGGACATGTCGGGCTTCATGCAGACGTCCTTCTTCTTTGGTTACATGGGCATCATCTGCTTTGGGTTCTTCCTGCTGCTGGGCACCGTTGGCTGGAGGTCGTCCCTCATGTTTGTGCGTCATATCTACAAGGTAACCCCTCTTTCTTCACATTGTGTAGATTTGAACGATAAACTTGTGACTGACAGGGCTGTTCTGCATTTGCAGGCCATCAAGTGCGAGTAAGCTTCCTTCCGAATGAAAGAGTTAAACTCTAGTAAGTGGCGGCAGCGCGGTTGCCATTTGTAAGGGGGCTTGTTATCAGGAGCTGCTTGCTTAGTTGTCAGGCACTGCTGTGGGTGAGCTCACGAGCAGAGCAGCTCTTGAGTGGCGAATCCAGATGGTCAGGGGTGACACACTGCGGAGAGTTGTGCTCCTCAAATCAGATCAGATTTGACGCTCACATTGCTTTGCCCGTGCAGTGAGGAATGGAAAACGGTGAAGATTGTTGTTCACTCATATGCTCCGCTCTTTGACGCGCGAGGCATTGCACGAAGGGTTTGCACAGAGTATCTGTTTTTTCTATAAATTCACCCCTTGCACCCACGTCGTCCCGTCACTCGTGTTCTGACAGTACCGGTCCTGAGCTAATGAAGTTTGAGGGTACATACAGAATCATGTACATTTAAGCGTAACTGAGGAATGCATAACCAACAATTTATTGGACAGCTAGTTAGAAGACATAGCAGCCCGTGTTCTTTTTTTCCTCGGGGGCGGTCTTCGTCGGCAATTTCACATCGTTTGACAGTGAATTCACCGTCTGCTCGCTCTTAGTACCATACCCTGGACTCTGTATATCTGTCTCGTGACATGCTCCAATTTCTGATATGGAAGGATATCTGGCGTATTTCAGCATATTCTACTGTCGCTCACAATCATCAAAATCGGCTAGTATGGCCGAAGTATGAGCATCACTTTACATAATATGTTTGACCAGAATGATTTGCTAAATACTGTCTCTTGCGGAAGTCAATATCGTCGATAATGAAGGCTGCGAAATATCTGCGGGAACCACTCATAACATGCTATGTGTCAGTTTATTTCCTCCTGGATGTTACTGAATGACAATAGCATGTCAGGCGTAGCTGTTTGTCGTCTCAGTCCACTGGCTCAGTGAGGGGCGGCAATTTGCCTAGCGTCAGGCAGGTCTATCTTATCAGGTTGCTCCAAGTGTGTCACGGATGAACCTACCCCCTTCCCCGCTGTGGGTAGCAAAACGGTAATTAAATTGTTATTGTCCATTTGGTTGCTGGGTTCTGAGTGATTGTTTGGTGTTCGCGAAGAGAGTGGCTCGGCAGCGGTAGATTTTAAGTCGACAGTAGTGTAAATTGTACAGGTAGCCATTAGATAACGTGGCTGAGTTGATTGCGCGTGTCATGTAGTGTACACTCCTCCACAAAAAGTCCGGACATGCATTATGTTAAGCATAAGCTAGTCAAGATCACGCTCCCCTCTCACCACGTCAAGCAAGACGACACCCAGGTACAACACAAGTGTAGGAGAGCCGGGGAAGCAAGCACCTGGCCGCCATCCGGTATTGAGCTTAAAGCGAATGTTGTCGGTGGAGTTTGTCGACTTTGTGACGAGTACAGTCCTGCAACAGTACATTGCAGGACATTGTACAGGTACTCGTTACGGATTCCAATTCGTGCTTTTCCACAGGACGGACGTATACTCGTGGGTACGTCGCTACTGCAATATTGTAATGGTGCTGATGCTACAGTACGACCAGTACCTCCCGGTACGTACATATATGCATAATTAATCTAACCAGCCAGATGACGCGCCAGAACGAGCTCTTCAATGCAGAAGGAGCCGCGTCGTGAAACTCAATGCTAGGCAGGCCGTGTCTCGAGGACAGATGACGACGGTTGAGCAGCACTAACGCCTGACACGTAAGCGAAGCTTGCAGGCGTAACTAGTCTGGGCTGAAACCTATTTAAGCCCAGTGCAGTAGAGGGAGGTGACAGAACCTTTTAAACAATTCCTTTGTTCACTTACAACATCTACTGCCTAAGTACAGCAGTGAAACATCTCTCATCAATTGCCTCTCGACAACATCATTTGCCATCTTGCAACAACAGAACTAGACAGACTAGAACAGATTTGTGCTAGCGTTTAGCATTCAGAGGCTAACCGCCACACTGGTTTCGGAGCTCTTTGGTCGACGCACGCTTTCGTTGCTCGTTGATCTGCTCGACGTTGTTTGATTGAGTTGAGATGGCTTCTCTTGGAGCTGGACATTACGTGGTTTTAGTAATTCACGTCGGAGGAACTAAACCGTCGGACTTGAAGTTGGTGTTTCAGCGTGAGCCTCGTTCTGGTAAAACTTGGTTCCCAGCTGGCTCTGTCTTACCTAACGAAGAGCCTGTCGACGCTCCTATTCGCGAGTTACACGAGGAGACCGGTCTTGTTTTGACATCGGATGATTTGACGCTGTTGAGTGGTGAACCTGTTAACGTTACACTACCTCAAGGACGACAGCTTGTTTACGTGTACTCGGCTTCTATTCCTGTCCTGTTTGCTACGAACAACTTACGCACACCTGCTCAGGTCGAGCAGGCTGTTTTGGGACAGTCGACAGTTAATCCGGATGGCACCTACGTCGTCCCGGAATCCATCAACATTGACGGTCTGACACTTACGCCCTCACAGAAGGGGTTACTTCGTGCTGAGAAGCACAAGAGTGAATTACTTCACTTTGGTTACGTGACTCAGTGGGAATCTTTTTATCGAGCAATCACACAACATGTTCCAGTCATGCAAGACGACACGTCTATCCCGAGACAGTTCCACATGTACTCCCGGTTTACGACGGTCGACTCTGGTTCTGTATGGCTTCTGATTCGTGGACACATTAATCGACTGACTGGTGAAGGACCTACAGATTTACGAGTGGGAATGCCGATGCCTACCCACAACTTGGCTGGACTATCTGTGACCCTCACGGAGACTCAGCGTAAGGCTGCTATTACTTCACCGTACCATGATGGTCGAGTGGCTCAAGTACTGGAGGATTGGCTCGAAGCACAGCCTCAGCGTTTTATAATGCTTGGAATTACGGCTTACTCGTACGATGCAGTGTTCTGGGTTACTTCACAGTTTTCTGGACACCTAGGTGGGTGGTGGTTGAACCGGAAAAATCAGCCTCCAATTCCATCTACGTACAACGAGCTTGTTGCGGAGTTACGCAAGTCGACGTTTCTTCCGAACATTCAGGACGACGCAATTAACGCTTTGCTAAACTTTACGCAGAGCAACACGATGAGTTACGCGGTTTTCACTAAACAGTACAACGACTACTTACGTCGGTCTCGTCAACACCTGACAGCTGAGGTACAGTGTGTACGCTTCATTAATGGCCTATCGAACGAAACGCTCAAGAGACTAGCTAAGTCACACCGAGCTCGTCAGGGATACCAGACTACGCTAGTGGAGCTGCAAAACTTTTTGAATGGCGTAGTGACAGATTCGCCGGAACTAGGCAATACAAAGTCTGTTGCTGGACCATCTGCCCAGCCCTCACGCAAGCGCAACCTTGATGACCCTTTCGAGGAAGCCTCTAACGTCTGGAAACGTAACAAAGGTGGCCGTGGACGTGGCCGCGGACGTGGACGTGGAGGTGACAATTTGAAATTGTTTACAACAATACCAGTATAAACCGGCTGCTGTCTCTGGGCCCCCCCTTATGCTATGCCATACATGACTTAGTAGACTGAGGTAGACCGTGAACCACTAATCCCAACCTCTCCAATGGCAGTAACGATACCGTCTAAAACATACTCATAAACAAGCACTGTCTGCATACATGTATGAAATATTAAATGTCGCTAGTCTCCACGATACGCGGCCTGCTCCAGCCGCTGCGGGGTCGCTGATCAGCAGAGCTGTCCAGCTTGAGCTGGTCGAGGCGAACCTGCCTGACCTCGGCTCCTGTGCGACTCCGGTCGTGCCGGAGCTTGGGGGGAAAGGCAGGTAAAAAACCCCCCTCGCAAAGGTCGTCGTCGGTCCCGCCTCGATCCGTGCTCAACCCCGCCCGAGGTATTAACCGCTCCTCTCGACGCATCTCGCCACCTAGCCGAGTCTTCTCTCCTCCTTTGGGGGCTGAGAAGAGAAAAGAACTAGGCTGCAGACGGTGTCCGGCTGGCTCTCCTGCCCCCGAGCCAGATTTTCTCCTGTCCCCTGTCCTTTTCCCGTCTGTCTCCAACACCTATTTGATCGCGCTGTGGCCGTCCGTGCCCTCCCCCAGTGGTTTACGTTGTTAGGGGGCCGCCTTTCCGAGCAATGTGCCGTTACGATAACCCTAGGCACACTGCGTGAAGCAGCCTATCGATAACTGGGTACCGACTAGGGAAGGGGTAGGAAGAACACAGGGATCGAGTCGCCGGTCCTCAAAAGATGGTGGGTACGGGAATTTTTCCAAAAACCCCCCGTACCGGGCTCTTCCGGCGGCGGGTGATCCTAAGGACCGCCGCCGCCTGACCGTGCCGCTCCTCCGGCTGCGACCAACCACCGTCCTGCGTAGCCTCAGGCCTCGCCCCCAGGGGAGATCTGAGGCGCTCGCAGGGCTGGCGACTGCTAGCGAGCGCCGTCCCTAGCGCTGCTTCCCAGGTGTCCGCCGCCAGCTCCAACACCTTCGCCCCTCCGCTGATCCGTCCGTACCCCTCTTCGCCAAAAAATATTTCGCAAACGCCGCCCCCGCCCCATCGTCGGAAGAGTATCTGCGAGTACTTAGTCGCGGAAAGACATATCGGACTGGCCGAGCGGGAGATCCCTGTGTTGGTGTACGGATATTATGTTTTTCCAAAACCCTCCGTACATGGCTTTCCGACAGCTGCTGATCCCGCGGATCGCAGCTGCCGGTACCTCGTTTAGCCCCCTACCGTGCCAGGCCTGGCACGGCTATGGGGTTACCAGCGCCCACCGCGTGGAGGTAGAGGTAGGTGCCGACGGGCCTGCGAGCGCACCCCCCTCCGGGGCCGCCGCCGCTGCGCCGCCGGCGGGCGCCGGAGGTGACAACAATGGTGGACGTGGTCAGACATCTGGCCGCGAAGATTTTAATTCACTCGCAAATGCAATGACAGCTGAGGAACGTAAACGACACATGGACGAAGGACTCTGCTTCAAGTGCCACAAGAAGGGACACCGTTTGTTCCAATGTCCGGAGTTCAAAGGCAAGGCACCGATGCAACCTAAGAAGCAATGATGGTGGCAAGGCTGTTCTACAAATGAACTGGAGCAGCCGGCTACATCTACTGTTCATTCTGAGACACTGTTAACGACAGAGGTCGTCGAAACACCTTCGACATCTCCATCGACTACAGTTGCGACACCTGTAACGCAAGTAGCAGGTCGTCGTCGTCAGACTAAGCAGAGACAGAGTCGTAAACCTGTAACCAGACGTTCAGTTGATTGGAAACTGGTTGACTCAGTCTTTGACTCTCTGCATGCACGATTCAACTTCACGTTGGAGGGATGTGCTGATGATGAAGGTCTTAACTCGCACGGTGACTTACCTCACTGTTCGCCGAGTGACTCGATTCTAGACAGAGATTTAACAGGAGAACGGGTGTTCATCAACCCACCCTGGGAGTTAGCTGAGCAGATTGCGCAGCATTTTGAGGATTGTCGTCGAACATCCCCGACATCTACGATGGCTGTATTTGTACTACCGAAGTGGGCGAAATTTACTCAGGTGACTAAGCACTGGAAACTCTATCAAGAATTCCCAGCAAGGACACAGCTTTTTACACGTCAGTCACTGGAGAACCCAGCGCAACAGGAGGTGGTTGCTCCAGCCCCTTGGCATGTACAACTGTGATTAGTCGACGCAGATTGTGCGTTTAACGACTCACCAGAACCTGCAGCACCTGATCAACCCGACTCGGTATCTGTACCAACAGACGACTCGGAACAGTCCATCGCTACGCTGCGACAATTTTCTTCGCCAGCTACAGCACTACTGACTGACCTCACGGAAGCTCGCCCGTTAATTCGAACTGAGCTGACTGTGAAAACTCTTGATGGCGGACACCAAATTTCTGGATTAGCGGACTGCGCTGCGACACTTGATTTTGTGTCAGAGGACTTTGTACGACGCTTTGCTTTACAGACTCGAAAGTCTGCAAGTAAGACTCCAGTTCGACTCGCTAACGGACAACGAGTGACTTCTACGACAGTCTGTGACGTCACTTTTGAGCTGGCTCGACACGAGTTTCAACGGACTTTCAACGTCTTACGTGATTTACGCACAGCTGATTTAATCCTGGGTTTACCATGGCTTGATGACGAACATACCTCTTTACAATTTGGTACAACCAGAATTTTTACACTAATGGACGGCACAGCAGTGGAGACTACACTTGAGGAACGACGCCCTGAGTGTCTACTCCTGTCGTCTACGAAAGTTCAGAAGCTTATGCGCAAGACGCGCCGCAGCAGGGGACGTCACGCTGATTTTTACGTCATTGAACTTACATCAGCCGCCGAACAATCGACAGACTTCCACACTGGAGAGGAACTAACAGCAGAACAACGTGACAACTTCCGGTCGATACTCTTCGATGACTTCCCGGAGTTACTGCAACCTGTCGACTCTCCACCTGTAAGCCGACAGTGGGATCATCCCATTGAAACAATTGGCCCAATGCGACGCCAACGTTTGAACATATTGTCACCCGCAGAGCGCGCTGAGCTTAATCGACAGCTCAAAGACGCAGTGGAAGCTTGTTTGATACGCCCCAGCTACAGTGAGTTCGGCTCGCCAATTCTTTTTGTGCGAAAAGCTGATGGCTCACTACGTCTGTGCATTGACTACCGTGGTCTTAACGAGTTACGCGTAAAGATGCTTACCCGCTACCGCGTGTGGACGACACTCTGGACGAACTTAAGGACGCGAATTTTTACACACACCTCGACCTCGCTTCTGGATTCTGGCAAGTTCGAGTGCGTGATCAGGACGTTCACAAGACGGCTTTTCAGACCCCTGATGGCTTAATGGAATGGGTCGCCATGCCGTTTGGGCTGTGCAACGCACCAGCTACATTTCAGAGGATGATGAACGACATTCTTCGCGACTTTTTACATAAGTTCGTGACAGTCTACCTGGATGACGTTTGTATCTACAGTCGACCTCTGGAAGAGCACATGGAGCACCTACGTCTAGTGCTACAGCGATTCAAGGAGGAAGGGCTGAAATTACGCCTTAAGAAATGCTTCTTCGGATTGCAAGAAATGGAGTATCTGGGCTACACTGTGTAAGCCGGGAAAATTTCGGTTTCCACAAAGAAAGTCGAGGCCGTTGCAGACTGGCCAGTGCCCAAGACGCAGAAGGAGGTTCGCAGTTTCGTACAGTTCTGCAACTTCTATGCGAGATTTATACACCATTTTAGCGACCTTACGGCTCCATTGACGGACTTACTCCGGAAGTCCCAGCCACAGAAGGTTACGCTGACGCCTGCCTGTTTGGAAGCCTTCGAGACTCTCAAGTTACGGCTCATTTCCGCGCCATGCCTGATCCTTCCGGAGGTCGGCTCGGACGCGACGTTCACCGTGGCTACAGATGCATCAACAGTGGGGATTGCAGCAGTCCTGTTGCAAGACCAAGGAGGCGGTCTTCAACCAGTCTCTTACTGGGCGCGTAAGCTGAATCCAGCTGAGCGTGGTAACACTTACTCTGCGTACGACTTAGAAGCTTTGGCCGTATGCGAAGCTGTCAAGCATTGGAGGTGCTACCTTGAAGGCCGTTCTAAGTTCCTTGTCGTAACAGACCACGACACACTGCGACATCTGCTCATGCAACCGATCAACAGGCTGAACAAGCGGCAAGCAAGATACCTGCGGGATTTGCAACCGTTTATGGGCTCGATGACACTTACATATCGCAAGGGAGCTCTGAACGAAGCCGACCCGTTAAGCCGGCGTCCAGACTTCGTACCTCAGGCCACAGTACCCTTATTTTGGGATGGCGAGGTTCCGTCAGATCGAGAATTACGACGGAAGTCCCAGCTGTTGTTTGAAGACGCACAGTTAAATTCACTGACTGTTGAAGCGTTGCAGCTGAGCCCTGAGTTCGCTGATCTCATTCGCGAGGGGTTCTCACAAGATTCGTTTTATGGGGACGATGGTGAGTGGACAAGAGACAGCCGGATAGAAGCCAGAGATGGGTACTTTTGGCGTCTCAATCGCCTCTGTATTCCACAGAACTCTGAGCTCCGACTGAGATTGATCACAGAGCTGCACGAAAGTTCGTCAGCTAGTCACAGAGGAGTTGCTAGCACTCTTGCTAAAGCACTCGACAGATTCTGGTGGAAACGAATCCGCCTAGACGTGAAAGATTTTTGTGAACGCTGCGTCGTGTGCCGACGAGCGAAGATTCGACCTCAGATGGCTGCGACTCTTTACCCATTACCTGTTCCACCCAGACCGTGGCACACAGTTGGTCTTGACTACCTGACACACTTGCCTGAGAGCAACGGCTTTAACAGTGTGCTGATTGTGGTAGACCATCTAACTCGAATGGCCCATTTTCTGCCATGTACAGAGTCAATTACTGCCGAAGAAACTGCCACTTTGTTTTTACATGGAGTCTACCGCTTACATGGACTCCCCGTGTGCTAATCAGCGACCGCGACCCAAAATTTGTCAGCGCTTTCTGGCAGACACCCTGGAGACGCCTTGGAACGCGTCTGAACATGTCTTCCAGCCGACACCCAGAAACAGACGGATTGACAGAGCGCGTGAACAGCACGTTTCAGCAGCTTCTTCGTTGCTTCTGTTGCTATGATGGCTCTGACTGGTCGACACTTTTACCGCAAGTGGAGTTTGCGTACAACGCTTCGCGTGCACTCGGAATTGAGCACACACCGTTCGAGGCTAACTTTGGTTTTTCTCCTGAGGAGCCTCCTGACCTGCTCTTCAGCATGCGACCGTCGATTCCAATTTCGCAAGACGCAACAGAACGGTTAAGATTGTTACAGGAAGTGCACAACCTGGTACGCTCTGTGTTACAGCTACATAAGGACGAGATGCAGGCGTGCACATAACCGTCTACGGCGCCACACTTTGCTAAGGGAGACAAGGTGTCAGTCGTCACAGCAAATCTTTTTCTACGAGGACAACCGAACAGGAAACTCAGAGACAGACAGCTCGGCCCTTTTTCAGTGGAGGAGCAGATTGGAAAACACAGTTACAGATTGAAACTACCAGCGACAGTACGCTTACATCCTGTGTTCCATGTTAACAACTTACGACCCTGCTCTACCGCTCCGCTACGACCAGCTGTCCCAGTAACTGTACCTGAAGGAGACGATGAGGAGTTTGACGTGTCGCACATCTCTGCTGTGTGCATCAAGTCGCTACCTGGGCGACGAGGCAAATATTTGCTCTTCATGACGCACTTCAGTGATGACGACATTCCACCTGTCTGGCACCGTTTGAACGAGGTGCATCGAACAATTGCGTTACAAGAATTCTTGGAGACGCCCCAATGGCGCAAGTTCGCCAAGACTCAAGCGTACATTGACTTCATGCACGCTTTCCCAGCGCGCATTCCTGAGTCCCAGTAAACTGCTTCAGTAAAGGAGCCAAGAACCACGGAGGTCTGCCTCGCGGCGGCCTCATTGATCTGTCAAGAGGGGGAGGGTACGAGTGTGACGAGTACAGTCATGCAACAGTACATTGCAGGACATTGTACAGGTACTCGTTACGGATTCCAATTCGTGCTTTTCCACATGACGGACGTATACTCGTGGGTACGTCGCTACTGCAATATTGTAATGGTGCTGATGCTACAGTACGACCAGTACCTCCCGGTACGTACAGATATGCATAATTAATCTAACCAGCCAGATGACGCGCCAGAACGAGCTCTTCAATGCAGAAGGAGCCGCGTCGTGAAACCCAATGCTAGGCAGGCCGTGTCTCGAGGACAGATGACGACGGTTGAGCAGCACTAATGCCTGACACGTAAGCGAAGCTTGCAGGCGTAACTAGTCTGGGCTGAAACCTATTTAAGCCCAATGCAGTAGAGGGAGGTAACAGAACCTTTTAAACAATTCCTTTGTTCACTTACAACATCTACTGCCTAAGTACAGCAGTGAAACATCTCTCATCAATTGCCTCTCGACAACATCATTTGCCATCTTGCAACAACAGAACTAGACAGACTAGAACAGATTTGTGCTAGCGTTTAGCTTTCAGAGGCTAACCGCCACAACTTGATATGCCCATAAATTCCCAAGAAATTGTCTAAACTACACATGTCGTTCTGAGCTTCGCGCTTAAACATTGGCGAAGCGCTCATACCAAGCTGTATATTAAGCACTTTTCCACATAAACTCATTTTTAGGGACTTGTTGGAGGGGGTTTGGAGGCGTGGGTGCCGTGTTCAATGCGCGAGGTTTGGTTTGCGGGTGTGTGAATGGAGCACGGGAGTTCGCGCCGAAGGCACGGGTGATGTTCTTGGAAAGCAAGCGAGTAAAGACCCACATGACGCAAGTTTGGATAAGCATTGCACTCCGTGAATAGGCGGGGGCGATTGGCTTTGATGAGGTGCTAGGTCCAACTTGGCCATTTGGGGCGTATCACGTTAAATGTGGTGTTTGGAATGCTTGGGTATGTGCCAGTGCCAACCACACCCGTCCCACGCGTAGAACACGTCGGAAATCATGCTTGTGAATGAGTAGACTTAAACATTGAAATTGAAATTGTTTACAACAATACCAGTATAAACCGGCTGCTGTCTCTGGCCCCCCCTTGTACTATGCCTAACTAGACTTATAAGCAAGAGTAGACCGTGAACCACTTATCCCAACCTCTCCAATGGCAGTAACGATACCGTTTAAAACATACCCGTATCCAAGTATTTATGATTTTTTGATCTATACGTATTTTTCTTTGGAAACAGTATGAAATATAATCCCATCTTTCGCGGATGGTGGCTAAGTTCATCTAAGAACCGGCCTTAAACTGTGTACAGGTAAGAGACAAGCAGGGAGGGAAACCCTAACTACCCGGCACTTACCTGTAGCCCTAACCCCTCACGCTACCCCCAAGTCACTAGATCAGCAGATCCGAAACCCGGGGATAGCTGAGCGGTATAATACCATCCCCGGATTCGAACCCGCGTCACTAATGAGCCTGAGAAGTATCGCTTGGAAGTAAACAGCTTAACATCCCATCTTTCGCGGATGGTGGCTAAGCCTGAGAAGTATGAAATATAAGGTGTCGCTAGTCTCCACGATACGCGGCCTGCTCCAACCGCGGCGGGGTCGCTGATCAGCAAGGCTGGTCAGCATGAGCCAGTCGAGTCGAACCTGCCTGACCTCGGCTCCTGTGCGACTCCGGTCGTGCCGGAGGTAGGGGGAAAGGCAGGTGGAGAGCCCCCCTCGCTCATGTCGTCGTCGGACTCGTCTCGATCCGTGCTCGACCCCGTCCGAGATATCGGAGATAGTAGTCGCTCTTCTCGGCGCGACTCTCCACCTAGTCTAGCCTTCTCCCCTCCTGCGGGGGCTGGGAAGAGAAAATAGCCAGGCTGTAGACGGTGTCCGGCTGGCTCTCCTGCCTCCGAGCCAGATGTCTCCTGTCCCCTGTCCGTTTGCCGTCTGTGTCCACAACCCATCTGATCGCGTTGTGCTGGCCGCACCCTCCCCCGGTGATTTACGTTGTTAGGGGGCCGCCTATACGAGCAGTGTGCCGTTGCGATAACCCGGGGCACACTGCCTGAGGCAGCCTGTCGATAACCGGGTACCGACTAGGGGAGGGGAACGGATAGTGCCCATGGATCGGCTATCCTCAAAAGATGGTGGGTACGGGAATATTTTACCGAAAACCCCCCGTACCGGGTTTTTCCGGCGGCGGATGATCCTCCCGACCTCCGCCGCCATACCGTGCCGCTCCTCCGGCTGCGACCCGCCTCCGTCCTGCGTATCTTCGGGCCTCTCCCCTAGGGGAGACCAGAAGGTTTCGCAGGGCTGGCGGCTGCTAGCGAGCGCCGTGCCCTAGCGCTGCTTCCCAGCTGTCCGCCGCCAGTTCCAACACCCTCGTCCCACTGTTGATCCGTCCGGACCCTTCCTTGCCAAAAAACATTCCGCAGTCCTCGTACCCGTCAGGGCGGGAAAGTATCTGTGAGTATTTAGTCGCTGAAAGAACATATCGGACAGGCCGAGCGGGAGATCCCTGTGTTGGTGTACGGATATTATGTTTTTCCAAAACCCTCCGTACCGGGCTTCCCGACAGGTGCTGATCCCGCGGATCGCAGCTGTCGGTACCTCGTTTAGCCCCCTACCGTGCCAGACATGGCACGGCTACAGGGTTACCAACGCCCACCGCGTGGAGGTAGAGGTAGGTGCCGACGGGCCTGCGAACGCACCCCCCTCCGGGGCCGCCGCCGCTGCGCCGCCGGCGGGCGCCGAAATAAACAATTGTTTAACTTATATCGACAAACCCCGCACAAATCACCTCATGAGGTGAGCCGAATTCGACGGGTATGGCCATGCACTGCGGCTCAGCTTTGCCGGAATATTGTGGAAATTAGAATATTTCACAGAAACTTTGTTTATGGGTGTTTGAGCCCAAGAGTAAATGCGTTGGATGCGCACTGAAAAGGCGCGTCCAACGGTGCATGTTTAAAATTGTTTTGGCCTTGTGCAGGAAAATTATGATCTTTGAACAGTGTGACCGAAAGCAGCTTGCCTTTGGGTTGTGCGCATATAAGTGGTAAGTCTAAATACGCGATTTCGTGCATTTTTCCAACATCGGCATGTCTAACACCTCCTTCCTCCGTCGCCTATGCAACATATTTGCGCGACCGTCGCACAAGCATTCATATTGCAGCGATATGCGCCCGTCACTATTTTCGTCCAACCGGCACGGCGAATGTTTGTAAGAGCGTGCCGCACGGGTGCGGGCGCGATAATCCCAAGTGCACT
The DNA here is from genome assembly GCA_026401115.1 of Tetraselmis chui. Taxonomy (NCBI): domain Eukaryota; kingdom Viridiplantae; phylum Chlorophyta; class Chlorodendrophyceae; order Chlorodendrales; family Chlorodendraceae; genus Tetraselmis; species Tetraselmis chui. The sequence goes on from JAPMLY010000038.1 coordinate 146,458, forward strand.
AGCCCAATAGTGCTCGAATTCACCCCCCCGTAGCTGTCGGCGCATTTCATCTTGGGTGCCAAAGCATTGCCTAGGATTTCAAGAGATTTGTCAATAAAATCGAGGCATGACTACATTTTGTTTCTCGCGAAGGTGCGAAATATTGTCTGGACTTTTGTGGAGGAGTGTAGATTGTCCAATGACATTTTCCAGAGATGGCTTCCGGGAACGTCTTACTCAATCACACCCGCGGCACAAACTCACCAATTGAATCTCACCCTCTCACTTGCTCGCTCACTCACTTCAACCCGCCCATTCGCTCACGCACTCAATCGCCCACTCACTCAAGTTTGTGAGGGTCATGAGGGTAGGTATTGCCTTGCTTCCTGTCATGTACGCCATCCGGAAACGGAGAGTGCTTTACGAAAAATAACCTCGATAGGTGTTATGGTTTTTCCTTGCCGTGCGCTCGAAGATGTCAAACCAATGAGTGTCAGTATCTCCTCCACATAACATTGCCCTTGGTAAAGTTGGTGATATGGGTAAAGAGGGGCGGCGAAATATGGCTAGCGTCGGAAGGGCCGTCGGTGTTCCTCGTGTCGTATGTGTTGCTATTCAACGTAGAATCTTCGAGCATTTACAAGAAATGAGTATGCCAGCCAACGCTAATAATGACATCGCCATACTACACTCAAGACATGCCAGTAGTGTCCACAAGCTTTATTGTAGGCGTTTAGATAATTGTATGTGCCCATCATATTTAAGGGATTGGGTTTTTTGTTTTACTTGCGGTGGGTGTGATTGGTGTAAATAGTACTTACTAGTTATTAGTTACATATAAGTGCTTTAAGATGTGCTTAGTACATGTCTAGATCTAACACAACTGTATAATGTGTGATTCGATACAACGTTGTCGCTAGGCTACAACTCTCTACTTCCTTCGTCCCGATACCAAGCCTCATGTTGGTTGTCTCCGTGACTGTCCTTTTGCGGTACTTTGATTGTAACTACGTGTTAAATTACTTGCCTTCCATATTGAACGTGTTTGCACGGTTCAACAATGATCCTTGCAAATTTCGCCCCGCATAGAATATAGTTTGGAGACTCTGTGGCGAAGCACAAAGCGGGCAGCATGACTCGCAAGCAACTCTCCGGGGCGCGACCAAACATATTGCTCATCGGCAAGTAAGTGCATACCGAAAGGTCGAGACACTGTAACATGCTCTTCAACTATTCCGCAACGTATAGACAATCTAGTGAACAATCGTCCAAGCGGGTCTTGCGAGCTTGGGCTGTTGATTTTTGTGTGAGGCCGTGGCAACTTCGTTACATGTATCGGGCTAAACCCTAAATCCTTCATTCGCCGCACGTGGGGTTCCGATAGCCATTGATCTCGGGGATCTCAACTGTGTGGTAATCCCACTTACCCATTTGATTTGTATGGTTTGGCATTGTCATGATACATTGTGACGAGCGCCCGCTAGTTAGAGTTGGGTCGGCACAATAAATTTATCGGTATTGTACGTACAACAACCATTCAATATGCGTATAAAATACACATGCATAAGAAATCCACGGATTCCATCGCTCGCTCCCACCGATTGTCGCTAACTCACTTTTATCACACTCCCTACACCGTCGCTTTCTTTGAAGTCATTGTTTGCTACGTACACGTACCAAGTCGCTAGCTAGAGCGCGGCGCCCCACGCAATGAGGGTCCAACGCCCGAGTACTTGGACGCTGTGGGTGTTGTTCTCTAGTATGATTGGCATTTCGAGAAGTGTGTACGTAACGAGGTGCCACTCTAAATGCGCACGGCGACGCACGAGATCATTTTTAGATTCTTGGGCTCTCCACCCACATTGTGGACAAAAAACAATTGGGAGGGCATGTGTCATGGCCTTGCGTTGGAGTGACCACCAACATCCAAGTACGGGCGACGTGCGATAAACATAGCGAAACCAAGCGGAATATACCACCATTTGCACCCTACGCACACGCCGAGCGAGGGTGCCAGACACACCAAATCAAGCGTCATGCACTGTTAAAAAACACATTTGCCGTGCCATGCAATAGAGGCGTGCTATGTCGTGGTGTGCGAGGTGGTGGAGTCATATGCGTGGCAGTTAATGCACGGAAGGGGTGGTAGCATTCTGCAATGGGGCGCCTGCCGGTGGCGCAGCGGCGGTGGCCCCGGAGGGGGTGCGATCGCATGCCCGTCGGCACTCACCCCCACCTCGTCGTGGTGGGCGCTGGTAACCCTATAGCCGTGCCACGTCTAGCACGTTTGCGGACTAGGCGGGGTAAAATCCGGCGGCTGAGATCCACGGATCAACATGTGTCGGGAAGCCTTAGTGCGGAGGGCTTTTTAAAATATTATCTTTACACCAACGTCATGATCTCTTGCTCGGCTAGTCTGATATTTCTTTTCGTGGCTGGATACCCTCATGTACTATCATGTCTATGGGTGGAACATGATACGTATTTGGCCGGCGAGGGGGGTACTAGCGGATCTAAGTTGGCGGCGGGCGTTGGAGTTGGCGACGGACAACCGGGAAGCAACGCCAAGGCAAGGCGCTCGCTAGCAATTGTCTAGCGTCGTGAGTATCGAGGATCCCCTAGGAGCAAGGCTAGAAGCTACGTGGGACAAAGGAGGGTCGCCGCCGGAGGAGCGACACGGTCTAGCGGCGGAGGTCCACATAATCGACCGCCGATAGAAAAACCCGGTACGGAGGGTTTGAATAAATATTCCCGAACCCGATATCTTTTGTGGAGTGTCGACTCTATCAGCAAACTCGACAAGCCCCTCCCCTAGTCGGTACCCGGTTATCGACACGCTGCCTAAGGTCATCGCAACGGCACTCTGCTTATGGAGGCGGCCCCCCGACAGCGTAAACCCCCAAGGGGGATACGGATGGACTTCGCACGATCAGATAGGTATAGGAAACATACGGAGACGGACATGGGACATGAGAAAATTTGGCGCGGATGATAGAGCGCCAGCTTGACACCGTATGTAACTCCGGGCGGATGATCGAGCGCCAGCTTGACACCGTATGTAACTCCGGGCTTCCTTTCTCTCCATCCCCCGGAGGGGTGAGGAAGTCTAGGCTAGGAGGCGCACTGGGATGGGATGAGCAACTACATCTCGGACGGGGGAGCGCGCGGATCGGGACGGGACCGTCGACGACCTGTTTGGAGGGGGTTTTCGCATGCCATTCCCCCATAACTCCGGCACGACCGTAGTCGCCAAGGAGCAGAGGTCGGTTAGGCCCGTTGCGACGAGCGCCAGCTGATCAGCTTGGGTGCTAAGCGCCCTCGCAAGAGCAACAAGTTGCGCGTCGTGGAGAATAGCGATAGAATATTTTTCATGCTAGTGTACAATGAAATGAAATAAAATTGCTTACGACAATCACCGAGCGAGTTAACGGCTGCTTATTTCGGGCGCCCTTGTGATCAAGCCGTCTAGAGTACCTATTTGATCGTATGATAAACGCCATGAATCCTAATCCCAACCAATGGCAGTTACGATACCGTCAAGTTCATGATAGTAAACAATGAATGTACTACACTAGTTATGAAAAATAATTTATCGCTAGTCTCCACGATGCGCAGCATGCTCTAACTGCAGCGAGGGCGCTAAACGGCCTAGGTGAGCAGCAGGCGCTCGTCGCGACGGGCCTACCTAACCTATGCTCTTGTGCGATTCCGGTCGTGCCATAGCTAGGGGGAAAGGTAGGCGAAAATCCCCCTCGCTCAGGTCGTCGACGGTCCCGTCCCGATCCACGCGCCCCCCGCTGCGAGATATCGCTGCTCCTCCCGTTGCGACTCGCCACCTAGCCTAGTCTTCCTTGCCCCTCCGGGGGATGGGAAGATAATATAACTAGGCCCCATACGGTGTCCGGATGGCTCTCCCGCCCCTATTTTGGGGGATGTGCGACGGGAATCCATGCAACGTCTTTCTGCTGCTCTTCATATTACTCTAGGCTCCTATATCCGCGACGCTTTGCATGAGGGTAGTGCTGACGCCGTGGCATACTTTCTGTTCCTCGGGCTTAGGTTTTTTCCTCTTTTCTTCTTTTTGCCTGGTGGCCTCGACTGCTTTTTCTTATAAGAAATTGAATTGGGGATTTATATATAGTCAGATTGTTTTAAATCTAGAGGTTTGCAAAACTTACTTACATATGTGACAGAACGCAAAACTGAACGGTAAAGCGTTACTGTAAAAGCGGCGCGTCTCACCCAGTCCTCGAGGTAACCCTCGAGGACTGAAGAAACGCCTAGCGCAACGCCCCATGCCCTGCCCCCAGCGGCACTAGCTAGCGGCAGCCCCTTAAGCCGGTGCAACCCCCGAGCACTGGCACTCTCTGCTTTGCGCTCGCCCATCTGGCTCGCGCAATTGCAGTCTCGACTCTCGTAGTCGAGCAGGGTGTCAGTTTACATCGTCTCATGCGCACTCGAGCGTCACGAGACACTTCCCCACGTTCTAAGTCGCCGTCTAACAACATGCAACCTGAGCCGTCGTCCTCCGCTCTCGGAGTCGACACTCTCCCCTCTGTAATTGAACAACGTACTTCCGAACAGATTCAAACCACGGTATCGGCCCTCGAACTCCGATTGGCTGATCAGATTCATGCGTCTAACACCGGCCTACTAGCCCAACTCGAACGATTGACCGGCCCCACCGTGCTTCCGAATCAATAGCAGTCCATTCCCCCTGACGCGACCATTGCGACTGAGGGTGGTAAGGCAGCCCCTGAGCCGCCTATCGACCTGCTGAACGACGACCCGGAGCTCCACGAGCCCGAGTTCGTCGATTTTGCCGCCTACGGTAAAATCATTCCTGCCGGTTTGGAGCGACCCCCTCGCGACACCGACGAACCTCGTCTGTGGACGCTAACGGACGACACGGCCCGCTTCCTCAACGACAGAAAATCTCAAGCGGGGTACGACGAGTACCTCCACATCGGGTGCTATGCCTTCTTCGACAGCTGCGCCAACGCGGCAATCAGCGAGGCTTTGGATACGTTGTCAACCGGACCTCCTCTACCAACGGAGCAGGCAGCGGCCGTTGCCCTCATCCGAGCGGGTCATCGCACCCACACAGCGAGGGAGGAGGCCGCCCGTACTCGACTGGGCTTCCTCTGCCTCACCAAGGGCGGACAAACGAGCTCGGATTCGGACCGAGTGTTCGCCGAACTCGCCCACGAGCGTTTCTGCCGCCCACGCCCTACCGCGGTCTCGAGCGCACTGGACGAGCTACGCCAAGCGTTCGTCGATTGGACGCTCGAAGTCAGCCTACATGCCGCCAGCAAAGCTGCCTCACGGTGGGTGGGTTGCGCGAGCCAAACGGGCGAGCGCGGAGCAGAGAGTGCCAGTGCTCGGGGGTTGCACCGGCTTAAGGGGCTGCCGCTAGCTAGTGCTGCTGGGGGCATGGCATGGGGCGTTGCGCTTGGCGTTTCCTCAGTCCTCGAGGGTTACCTCGAGGACTGGGTGAGACGCGCCGCTTTTATAGTAACGCTTTACCGTTCAGTTTTGCGTTCTATCACATATGTAAATAAGTTTTGCAAACCTCTAGATTTAAAACAATCTGACCATTTACCCGAGGGCACGTTTTGCCAGTATTGAAAAAACCGAAGGTTTTGCGCAGCCTAGTCTTGATGAAGCGGTTTGGCTGGGACGAGCCAGCCGAAGTACTGCCACGCCGCTAGAGATGGGGTCATGGTGGGGTCGATGTATTTGCCTTCCGTGACAGAACTGTTTTTGGCCCAACCACCCATGTATTTGACGACGTGGAGTGGGGTCCCGATGCAGCTAGCGGCGGAGGCGGCACCTTTACGTAGGCTGTGCGATGTCCATTTGAAACCACTCGGAGGTTTGGCGCCGACGGCGTCGCATGCGTCGAGGAGCCAGGCGGAGAGTGTCGCAGCTGCTTGCCAGTCGCCGGAGTTTTCGTAAGGTACGAAGCTCCATAGTGTTGTTGGGGGGGGGGGCTGTTGAATAATTTCATGCAATAGGCGGTCCGCTGTGTGCAATAATATTCCAGTAGGTTTGCCAGAACTGGATTGGCAGTAGTCGGGATAGCGAGGATAGGCTTGTCGGACTCGTTGCGCCTCTGATCGCCTTTAGCTTTTCGGATGAACAACCAAATTTTCTTGGATGGCCGGTCGACTATGAGATCGCGTGTTAAACACCTTACTCCTGATTCGGCTCTGCAGAAAAACGCATAATTTGTGCAGACTGCCAGTAGCGCTCGGAATTGCGCGATGAGGTGGCGTGAAGTAGGTGTCCACTGGAGGTGTGTACGGAGTTTGGCGGCGGCGTGGGTGGGTGGGTTATTTGCCCACCCACCCTGAGGCAAATTCATCGACCCCACCATGGCCCCATCTCCAGCGGCGTGGCAGTACTTCGGCTGGCTCGTCCGAGCCAAACCGCTTCATCAAGACTAGGCTGCGCAAAACCTCCGGTTTTTTCGATAGTGGCAAAACGTGCCCTCAGGTAAATATCATAATTTTAATTGTATATATATTCAGTTTATTCGATGTACTGATATCCATACCCGTACGTTTTCTCGGCAGTCTCACCGCGCGCCGGCCACCTCTCCGTCGTCGTCCACAAACTGCCGCCGAGTCCGTGACGTGACTTCAAGTTTTACAACGAACGTCATTTGCTTTATAGTGATCGAGAAGTGCATCACTGCATATGCAACCCTAGGAGCTGTGAGTAGAGGAACGACTCCTGCAGCTCTATAGGGCACTTGGATCGAGTCGGCGTACTAGTCCCGCCTCTCCCGCGCTTTGTACGCAACCGTACTGTTGTGGTCTCTCTTCGTTTGGTCTACAGCACTTTAGCCCCTGCGGTCCACGGGCCCCAACTTCGGGGAACAGCCTTCTAAGAGGTGAACGAGCGACCTCGATGGGGAACTGCAGCAGCGGGGCCACGGGGAACTCTGGAGGGGCAGGTGAGCTTTCAGTCTTGGCACGCCCGATGTGTCGCGTGCTTATTTTCGGTCTGTGTTATTGAATTACGCGGAGAGTGTGCGCCGCACCGGCACACAACCTCGGAATGGAGGCCAGCAGGGCGCTTGTTTACTCGTGCTGCGCTACACTGTTGATGTCAAATGATGAGCTTATCTGTACAGCTTTCGCTCCGGTTGTTCTAGACTCCGTGCCCCTGACGTGCCTCGTGTAATGTACCTTGCTTTTATTCAGAGATTTATCACTGCTCTTTGTTGAGACTGCCACTGCCCTCCCTATGGTACTCTTAGTCAGATCACTACGCATTTATATGATGTGGTTTAAGAATGTGCTTGACGAGCGGTTTCACCATCCCGCCTGCGAGTTGCTGTGCTGCTGCTGCTTTATGTGGAGCTACTCATTTCAGTTGTGCTCTGACTTTCCTTCAGTCAACCAGGCAGCAGGCCACAGGGCGAACCAGTCCTCCAGGCCATTTGCACCCGCAGTCCCACGTGTGAAGCTTGTGCTTCTCGGGGACACCGTAAGCCCCCCAACCCGCATGGCTGCCTTGCTGAGAGTATCATTTTCACTCCGAAGTGATCATCACAATCAAAACAAGGCGCGTCAATAATGTGTGTTTGTGCTGATTTGACCATGCAGGGTGTTGGGAAGTCATGCATTGTTCAGAGGTATGTGCGAGGCGCCTTTGACCCGAGCTCAAAAGTGACTGTTGGTGCTGCCTTCATGGCGCACTCGGTGCCTCTGCCTGACGGCTCCACCGTCAAGTTTGAAATTTGGGACACAGCGGGGCAAGAGCGCTACATGTCGTTGGCACCCCTATACTATAGGTCAGACACATTCCATGCTGCTCTGATGAACTCGACCCCCTTTTTTCACTAGCACACGCACACACACTAACAGACACGTGCTCAAAGACTCGCACACTCATTGCTCTGCCTTAATCGATTATTTTCTTGTCAGGGGTGCTTCCGCAGCTGCCATTGTGTATGACATTACGGTGAAGGAGTCATTTGATAAGGCCAAGTACTGGACAAAGGAGCTTCAAAAAAACGCCGGCGGAGAAATAGGTGTAACCCTTCGTGACTTCTCTTGCTTGTGTCGCAGCTGTTTCTTGTGTCCGTGCTCCACATTGGCATGGTCACCAATACAATTATCTTGTTTATGCCTGACAAAGCTGTCTCTCCTTGTCCTGTCCCCTTGCCAGTCATTATTCTTGTTGGGAATAAAACAGATTTGGAGGCGCATAGGGAGGTCGGAACGGAAGAAGCGCAGGCCTTTGCGGAAAGGTTCGACCGCCCGTCTGTGCTGGGCTCCGTGTTTCTGGTGTGCATGGTGAGGTGGTGGTGCGAAGTCGACTGACGGTCTTGTCTTTTTTGTTTGCAGCGAGGGAATGCTGTTCTTGGAGGGCTCTGCAAAGACGGCGGATAAGATCCCCGAGCTGTTTGAGGGACTTGCTGCCCGCCTCTCCAATTCAAGGACAGCCCATCCACCAACAACCGCGCCCGCCCCTGCTGCCCTGCCTACCTCAACCATGACACCCGCGCCCCCGTGAAATGGCATGCATTAGCCGCATTCCCAGTGGGGCTCAGCGGGCTGCGGTGAAGAGCAATTAAGCATGTACTTGTAGGGAATGAGGAGGCTGTAAGCCAGGATATACGTAGTTGGTAAACGGAAATATTTATTAGTCTATATATTTGTGACAGACATTTTTACACGTCTGCTGCACCCAGTCCTCCATCCACGACAAGTTGAACACTGTTTTGAAATGCATAATAATGCAGCATCACTGCGATATCAGGGTGTGAGGGTCAGTTAGAGGGGAGGGTGGAGCTCGAGTTACTTCTACTTTGGCTTATTCTTGGGACGGTTCTTCACCTCTGCATCTTGCGTCACGTGCAGGAAGATGCTGTTCTTTGCATTGCTTGGGTTGTACTCGGAGTAGCCCTTGTGCCAGTCATAGCTGACGGCGTAGGCGTAGAGGGAGCCGTTGTTGTTGAAGGCGCCGCAGGAGATGGAGTTGTTGCAGCGCGCCATGGCCTTGAGCCGCTGCTTGCTGTCCTTGTCCCAAAAATTAAATGTGCCGTCAGCCCCAGCGGTCACAAAGGTGTGGTAGGTGGGGTGGAAGGCCATGGAGTTGACAGCGTAGATCTCATTCGCGTCCACGCGATGGCATTTGAACGTAAAGTTCTTTGTCTGCTGATTGTCTTCGATGTGCTGCACTGCCACGCGGCCCTCTATGGACCCCACTAGGTAGCCACTCTTGTCCGGGAAGCATGTTACGCACCGCGTCTGGTACTTAAGTGGGGATTGCAGACTCTTGTAGACGGTCTGGGGTTGCGTAAGGTTGAACACCTGCAGCTGACGGTCAGCTGTGGCGACCACCATGAGTGGGTAGTTGACACTCATGGAATAAAGGCGCTCCGGCAGCTGCTGGCTGTGGATGGGCTGCCCGCTGCTCTGCCTTAGGTCCCAATACTTCACGGTCTTATCCCAGCTGCCTGTGATAAGGCAGTTCATCTCCTGCACGTAGGCAATATCTTTGATGGGTGCTTCGTGTTGGGCCACCTGCTGCTGCTGGTTGGTCTGCAGATTCCACATTTTGGCCTGCTTGTCGCACCCTTTGGCATCCCATTCCATCCATATACCACAGAAAGATGTCAGGGACGTGCGAGTCAATGTTCACTATGGGCCTGCGAGTGGGATATGAAATGACATAGAAGGGGAAGGAAGGGGGGGAGGGTGGACCTGCGCTGAAGACCATGCTACCGTCCGGGTGCCACGCACTACAAAGGACTGGCTGCGTGTGCTGCACGGCTGCCTTTGGACTCGTCTGAGGCACGCTCCCCCCCGGCCCCATCTGCGCCGTGACCTCCCAGCAGCGCACGTGGTTGTCCCAACTTGTTGCCACGAGGTGGTTGGAGACGGGGCTGAAGCACATACTGCTGATACCGTCCGTCGGGGGGCTCACCACCTCCGCGTCCTTGTTAGCATTGTGCGGCAGACTGGTCCCAAAGGAGGAGCCAAACGCAGACATCGCGCCCCCTCCAGCCGCAGAAACCGCTCAGCAGTCCTCGCGCACCGTCAGACAACGCCGATACTTTCAAATACTCGAGACGTGTGCGATCCTCGCGGCGTCAACAGCGAGTAGTCGCGCCAGCTGGAGACTCAGAGCGAGTTGCAGACGGCAGGATACGCTGACTTCCTCCGAAGCAGGTCACGGCTGGGCAGGTGCAGATGCCAGTATGTTTCCTAGGACTCGCCCCGGGCGCTGCTCTGATCCGGCGTCGTCTGCTTGCTGGGCGGAGGCGGCTGTCTGCGCAGCGACGCACGGTCCTTCCCTTCGAGATTTTATTATCGCTAGTTTTTTCTTCCGAGAAACGGTATATTTTGGCATCAATAATTCTTTCGTTCCACCTGCGGGGCGGGCGTGCCGAGATAAGGTTAACATATTTATTACAAAAATAAGCGATGAATGAATATGCAGGAAAAAGTACACCACAAAAGTCCGGACACGCATTATAACATTAAACATAATGCATGTCCGGACTTTTGCGGTGTACTTTTTATCATATTATTATTAATATAAGCTTTGCAAGAATACATATATATACCCCTCCCACCACGTCAAGCACGACGACACACAGGTACCACCCAAGCGTAGGAGAGCCGTAAAGCAAGGAGTTAGCCGTCACTCGGTATGGTTCGACACGAGCTTAAAGCGAGTGTTGTCCGTGGAGTTTGTCGAATTAAGCACATAAATTACCATCAAATTTGTATGAACAAGACACGTCACTCTGAGCGCCACGCTTGGGCATTGCTCAAGCGCTCATACCAAGCTACACATTACTCAATGTTTCACATAACCGTATTTTTGGGGACTTGCTGGAGGGGGACATGGGTTTGTTGGAGGGGGCATCTCATCATTGTGTAGTTGTAACACCGAGCGTACCGAACCGTGTACTTAATATAACAATCGGAACCGCTATGTAGCGTCTTGTAAAACTTGAATTGAAGGCCGTATGCTGAACAATATGTATGGGGGCTCCTCACGAGGAAAACCAAAGTTAGCCTCGAAGGGAGTGTGCTCAGCTCCGAGCGCACGAGTGGTGCTGTACGCAAATTCCACGTATGGTAAGGTTGTCCAGTTTGATCCATTGTCGTAGCAACAGAAACAACGCAGTAATTGCTGAAACGTGATGTTGACGCGCCCCGTTAGGCCGTCCGTCTCCGAGTGTCGACGGGAGGACATTTTGAGGCGTGTTCCCATGCGCCTCCAAAGAGTCTGCCAGAAGCCATGTGCGAATTTCGGGTCGCGATCATTGACGGGCACTTGAGGGAGACCATGTAATTTGTCGACTCCGTGTAAAAACAAACTCGCCGTTTCTTATGTTGTTACGTGTTTATGCACGACAAAAAATGCGCCATTCGAGTGAGATTATCGATAACAGTGAATAAATTGTCAAAGCCATTGCTATTTGGCAAGTGTATTAAGTAGTCAAGCCCAACTGTGTGCTACGATTTGGGTGGAACATACTAAGGGTAAAGAGTCGCAGCCACATAGGGTTGAATCTTACCTCGTCGACACAAAACGCATCGCTCACAAAAAGCTTTCACATCTTGGCGAATTCGTTTCCACCAAAATTTGTCGAGCGCTTTGGCAAGAGTACATCTAACTCCTTTGTGACTAGCTAACTACTTGTCGTCCCGCCCAGAGATCAATCTGAATCGTAGCTCACAGTTCCGCGGGACACAAAGGCGATCGAGGCGCGAAAAGTACCCGACTGTTGCTTCAATCCGGCTTTCTTTCGTCCACTCACGCACCCTCGTACCCATAAAACGAAATGAAATTGTTTACAACAATACCAGTTAAAACCGGCTGCTGTCTCTGGGCCCCCCCTTGCGCTACGCCTAACTAGACTTAGAAGCGTGGGGTAGACCGTGAACCACTAATCCCAACCTCTCCAATGGCAGTGACGATACCGTCTAAAACATACCCGTATCCAAATATTTATTATTTTCTTATCTATTCTTGAATTTTTTGGATACAATATGAAATATAAAATGTCGCTAGTCTCCACGGTACGCGGCATGCTCTAGCCGCTGCGGGGTCGTTGATCAGCAAGGCTGTTCAGCTTGAGCTGGTCGAGGCGAACCTGCCTGACCTCGGCTCCTGTGCGACTCCGGTCGTGCCGGAGCTAGGGGGAAAGGCAGGTGAAAAACCCCCCTCGCATAGGTCGTCGTCGGTCCCGCCTCGATCCGTGCTCAACCCCGCCCGAGGTATTAGCCGCTCCTCCCGACGCAGCTCGCCACCTAGCCGACTCTTCTCTCCTCCTTCGGGGGCTGAGAAGAGAAAATAACTAGGCTGCAGACGGTGTCCGGCTGGCTCTCCTGCCCCCGAGCCAGATTTTCTCATGTCCCATGTCCTTTTTCCGTATGTTTCCAACACCCATCTGATCGCGATGTGGCCGTCCGTACCCTCCCCCGGTGGTTTACGTTGTTAGGGGGGCGCCTATACGACCAGTGTGCCGTTACGATAACCCTAGGCACACTGCCTGAGGCAGCCTATCGATAACCGGGTACCGACTAGGGAAGGGGTTGGAAGAACAGAGGGATCGAGTCGCCGGTCCTCAAAAGATGGTGGGTACGGGAATTTTTCCAAAAACCCCCCGTACCGGGCTTTTCCGGCGGCGGGCGATCCTAAGGACCGCCGCCGCCAGACCGTGCCGCTCCTCCGGCTGCGGCCCACCTCCGTCCTGCGTAGCTTCAGGCCTCGCCCCCAGGGGAGACCTAAAGGCTCTCGTAGGGCTGGCGACTGCTAGCGAGCGCCGTGCCCTAGCGCTCCTTCCCAGGTGTCCGCCGCCAGCTCCAACACCCTCGTCCCTCCGCCGATCCGTCCGTACCCTTCTTCGCCAAAAAATATTTCGCAAACGCCGCTCTCGCACCATCGTCGGGAGAGTATCTGCGAGTACTTAGTCGCGGAAAAGACATATCGGACTGGCCGAGCGGGAGATCCATGTGCCGGTGTACGGATATTATGGTTTAATAGAACCCTCCGTACATGGCTTCCCGACAGCTGCTGATCCCGCGGATCGCAGCTGTTGGTACCTCGTTCAGCCCCTACCGTGCCAGGCATGGCACGGCTATGGGGTTACCAGCGCCCACCGCGTGGAGGTAGAGGTAGGTGCCGACGGGCATGCGAGCGCACCCCTCTCCGGGGCCGCCGCCGCTGCGCCGCCGGCGGGCGCCCATAAAACGAGTCTTGGGAGTTCCCCTCGTGAATGAGATTAGCGAACTAATGGCTCAACGGCAACTTGTTAAGTGTCGGTAAGTTTAGCATATCGTCTTCTAATAGCGCCAAAGACACCCGTCGGAAATATGCATTCGATTGAACCTCGCCATTCCAAAATAGTGGAACTGTGCATTCTATGAGGTCAAGTCCCGCCTGGACGAATTGGCTTCGTTAAGGGCTCCATTGCAGTACACAAGTGTCATCGTCCCCAAAACTGGTTGCAAGTCTCGCAGGTAACGAGCTTGCCGCTTGTTAAACTTTTTGTTTGGTTACTTGAGCAAATGTCACGGTGTGTCGTGGTATGTTACGACGAAGAACTTAGAGCAACCAAGGTAGCACCTCAAATGCTTAACCGCCTCACATACGGCCAAAGCCTCCAAATCGTAGGCGGAGTAAGTGTTGCCACGCTCAGCTAGATTTAGCTTACACGAACAGTAAGAGACTCGTTGAAGTCCTCTTCCTTGGTCTTGCACCAAGACTAATGCAATCCCCACTATCGAAGAATGTGTACCTACTGCTGAACGTAACGTCCGAGCTTGCCTCCGGAAGGATCAGACCTGGTGTGGGAACGAGCCGTAACTTGAGAGTCTCGAAGGTTTCCAAACATGCAGGTTCTAGCGTAACCGTTTGCGGCTGGGACTTCAATAGTAAATCGACCAATGGAGCCGTGAAGTCTCTAATATGATGGATGAACTAGGCGTAGAATTTGCAAAGCAATCCACATTGGCGAACTTCCTTTTGCGCCATAGTAGGCAATGGCCAATCTTTAAGAGCTTCGACTTTCTTGGTTGATACTGAAGTCTCGTTGTTTGACACAATGTAGCCCAAGTAATCTATCTTTTGAAGTTAAACCGAAGAATTACTTCTTAATCAAGACGCAACTTCAAGCCCTCATCTTAAAAACGCGTAAACACAAGACGCAGATGCTCTAGGTGCTCCTCCATGGTTGGACTGTAGGCACAAACGTCGTCGAGGTAGAGAGTAACGAACTTGTGTAAAAAGTCGCACATTATGTCATTTATCATCCGTTGAAACGTAGCAGGAGCATTGCACAATCCGAAAGGCATGACGACCTTCTCCATCTGACCATCAAGTGTATGTAACGTTCTATTGTGGACGTCCTCTTCACGAACTCGAACTTGCCGGAAACCATGCGCTAAGTCGATATGGGTGTAAAACTTCTCGTTTTTCAGCTCATCGAGTGTGTCGTCCACACGTGGAAGTGGGTACGCATATTTACGCATAAAATCGGTAAGGCCACGGTAGTCAATGCACAGTCGAAGCGAGCCATAGCTTTCCGCAGTTGTCGAGCCGAACTCATTGTGACTCGGTGAAATTAAGCCAGCCTCCACTGCGTCTTAGAGCTGTCGACTCACTTTAGCGCGATGTGCTGGTTACCATATGTTATGACGTTGACGTTTTATCGGGTCAGTTGTTTCAATAGGATGATCCCATTGTCGGTTACAAGCGGCGAGTCCATAGGCTGCAGTAGCCCCGGGAAGTCATCGTACAATAAAGTCCGGAAGTTGTTACATTGTTCAGTCAGTGTATGCGGAAGGTCGACCTCTGCCTCCTTGATTGGCATGGCCACGTCCTCCTCGACCATAGCCTTCACCACGATGACGCCGCTTTTATCTTTCAGCATCGGGGTTGTCAAACGGGCGCTTCTTGGTGAGGCGTTTGCTTCGTGGGTTGCCTTTTCGTGCCACTGCATTTCTCGCACGGTCAAAATAAGGCGAATCATTTACGAGGTCGTTCAGAAAATTTTGCAACTCCACGAGCGGCATGTTGTACCCCTTTTGTTGGGAACGACGAGACTTGGCTTGAGCCCGAAGCTGATAATCGCCAAACCATTGATCGAATTAGCGCACATGAAGTCGTCCGTAAGATGTTGTCGAGACCTCCGAAGAAAGTCGTTGAGCTGCTGAGTATAGTTTGCGTTACTCAGCGAGCCTTGAGTAAGTTGAATCAAGGAACTAATCGCGTCATCCCGGATGTTGGTTAGTAGTGACGTCTTGCGAAGCTCTGTCACCAAAGAATCAAAAGTGTCGATAATGGTACCCTTCAACTTACAATTGAGCCACCATTTGTTAAATGGTCCCGAGAACTGGGACGTAACCCAAACGACGGCGTTGTACGAGTCAAAATTGATGTCTAGCATTACATGACGTTGTGGCTCCATCTCCAACCCATCATTTAGTTTTACGCGAGTCTTGTCCGCAATGGTAGGTACTGTTAACTGCGGCCTTCCGCTGCATCTCAGTTAGCTTGATGCTCAGCTCAACAAAGTTGGTTACATTGACCGGAACTCCTATGCGTAAATCAGTAGGCGTCTCCCCGCATAGCTGATTGACGTAATCCTTGATTAATATCCACACACGGCCAGAATCGTCATCCTTAAGCCGGGGGTGAAAAAAGACATGCATTGATAACGAAGTGCCTTGGTGAATGTATATCTGTCGAGACAACACAAGTGCTCGAAAGGGTTGCCACTGAGCCACGAAGCCAAAATGTAAAATATCGTATTTACGTTGAGACTCCTGAACAAGCCCGTAAGAGACGGCGTCAAAGTTAACCCGTCAATGTCAACCGCAGTCGGAACGACGTAAGAACCATTAGGGTGAACAATCGACTGAGCAATTACAACATGATCGACCTTGGCTGGTGTATAAAGCCTAGCATTCGCGTACGGAACATGAACGGAATTTGAGTACACGTACACATGCTGAAGTTTGTCACTCCGCTAGGTAACGAAACTCAAACAACAACGCCACTCAATACGGTCAAATCGTCGACGGTCATAGTAAGGCCGGTCTCCTCAAAGTAACAATTCGTGAACGGCCGCGTCGACAAGTTCTTCGTTAGGCAAAATAGTACCGGCAAGAAACCACGACTTACCGGAACGGAGTTCGCGTTGCAGGACAAGCTTGATGTTAGAGGCTTTGGTTCCTCCGACAAGCATTACGACCACAACGCAATTACCGGGACCAACGTATGTCATCTCGAATCAAACCAGCAGCGCCGAACGAACAAAGCATCATCGACAGTGTGCGAAGATCAAAACGCTCCAAAACCGGTGTGACATTTTGCCTCTCAAAGCCATTTGCGAGCACAAACATGTTCTTGCTTGTGGCAGGTGTCACCACAGGTGGAAATGCATATGGAGAGAGATGTCAAATATATGGCTTTTTTATGAGTTTATAGTAGAATATAATTAGACAGAGAAATGCTTAAATATAGTGTCATCTCCCTCCACTGCACTAGCCTTAAATGGGTCTCGTCTCACTAGCTCTCGCATGTTCTCGCGTGGTCCTCGTGACATGCACCAAGGCTCTCGCAACGGTCGAAATAAACTAGCGAGGCGGCTTATCTGTCTCACAGGAAATTAGATTACCGCGTCGTGTAGTAAGCCGGATTAACCATGCGTACTGCACGTAACGGGAGGCACTAGTAGAACAACAATGTATAGTACCTTTACCCTCGAGCTAAGCTGCAGCGGGAAGTAACCGTAGTAAGTCCTTCCGATGGAAAAGCATGAATCAAATTAGTGACGAGTACATGTACAATGTCATATAATGTACTTTTACATAACTGTACTCGTCACATACGTGCCTTCCCAAGATCATAATTCGGCCAAACGTTGTCACTCAGCCGCCATTTAGTATGACTTTTGCGAAAATCACGAATCGATAGTGACAACAAGACGGTACTGTCGACTAACTACTACTCGGCTACTTCGCTATAGTCATATGCTACTCGGCTACTTCGCTATAGTCATATGAAACTGCGTGAACCATACGCTATCATTGTCGTCATGAGCGCCACGCACGGACATTCCACGACATTCCACAAACGCCCATGCGAAGATGCGGAATTGGTAGCGCGCTACGCAACATCGTCTTCCCGGGCTTGGTAGAAAAGGCTTGGGAAGTTGGGAGTTGGGATTCCTTTTTTGATCCATGTGGTTAAGTCTGCAAGTTCATGCATCGCAACAGATACAAAAGTTCGCATGATACATAATATCGCCTGGTATCAAACTTGTCTAAAATCAAGAAGCAACTACATAATTTGGCTTTTCTAAGCACTTCTGCGTATTTCAAATACTAGTTGAGGGCGGGTGGCATGGGCGAAGGGTAAGGAACATCGCGCCTCATTGGACACAACACGTTGACAATCACATTTAGTAGGATTAGGCATTTGCCAATGCCCCCAACACCCGTCGACCTCAAATGGAGCTTTGCTTTTGTTCATTGACACGATTTCATCATTGAGGCGCACTTCATACAAAACCCCACACAAATGAACTCGTAACCCGCCGCCCGCCGGCTGCGCAGCGGCGGCGGCCTCGGAGGGGGGTGCACTCGCAATCCCATCGGCACTCACCGCCACCTCGTCGTGGTGGGCGTTGATAAACCTATAGCCGTGCAATGTCTGGCACGGTTGGGGACCAGGTGGGGTGAATCCATCAGATGTGAGCCGCACGATCAGCAGCTGTCGTGAAGCCTTGGTACGGAGGGCTTTCAAAATATCATTAGTACACCAACGCCAAGATCTCGCGCTCGGGCAGACCGATACTACTTTTCATGGGTGAATACTCTCTTGCTAAGGGAGCAAGAACTATATCTCAAGAGTTGTTTGGATGCGAGGAGAGTACGGGCGGATCTGAGGTGAAAGGCGTGCGTTGGAGTTGGCGGCGGACAGCCGGACATCAATGCCAGGGAATGCGCTCGTTGGACGACGACCAACCATGTGGATGTCGAACCTTCCTGGGGGGGAGGCACGACGGGAAGCATGCAGGAGGAGAGTTGCAACCGCAGGCACGGTCTAGCGGAGGTCCTCAAGATCGACCGCCGCCGCCGATACGGACCGAGAGTTTCCGGTTGAATATTTCCGCACCCGACACTTTTTTTTGTGGACGGCGCCTCGATCTATGTGTTCGAACAATCCCTCTCCTAGTCGGTACCCAATCATCAACAAAAGTACAAAACTGCTTCAATCAGTGTGCTTAGGGCTATCGCGACGGCGCACTGCCCATAAAGGCGCCCCCCAAACATCGTAAACCGCCGGGGGTAGGTACGGGCGGACTCAAAGCGATAAGACAAGTGTTGGAAAACATACGGAGACGGACCGGGGATAGGAGAAAATCTAGGGCGGCGACGGGAGCGCCAGCCGTACACGGTCTGAAGCTATGCACTTCCTTTCCTTCTCACTCCCGAAGGGGAAGGGGAGCCTATGCTAGGAGGCGAGTTGCGACGGGTAGAGCGGCACCTATCTCGGACGAGGGTGTACGTGAATCGAGACTGGGACGTCTGTGGCGGTTAGCCTCTGAAAGCTAAACGCTAGCACAAATCTGTTCTAGTCTGTCTAGTTTTGTTGTTGCAAGATGGCAAATGATGTTGTCGAGAGGCAAAAGATGTTTCACTGCTGTATTTAGGCAGTAGATGTTGTAAGTGAACAAGGGAATTGTTAAAAGGTTCTGTCACCTCCCTCTACTGCACTGGGCTTAAATAGGTTTCAGCCCAGACTAGTTACGCCTGCAAGCTTTGCTTAAGTGTCAGGCGTTAGTGCTGCTCAACCGTCGTCATTTGTCCTCGAGACACGGCCTGCCTAGCACTGGGTCTCACGACGCGGCTCCTTCTGCATTGGAGAGCTCGTTCTGGCGCGTCATCTGGCGGGTTAGATTAATTATGCATATCTGTACGTACCGGGAGGTACTGGTCGTACTGTAGCATCAGCACCATTACAATATTGCAGTAGCGACGTACCCACGAGTATACGTCCATCCTGTGGAAAAGCACGAATTGATATCCGTAACGAGTACCTGTACAATGTCCTGCAATGTACTGCTGCAGGACTGTACTCGTCACACTCGTACCCTCCCCCTCTTGACAGATCAATGAGGCCGCCGCGAGGCAGACCTCCGTGGTTCTTGGCTCCTTTACTGAAGCAGTTACTGGGACTCAGGAATGCGCGCTGGGAAAGCGTGTATGAAGTCAATGTACGCCTGAGTCTTGGCGAACTTGCGCCATTGGGGCGTCTCCAAGAATTCTTGTAACGCAATTGTTCGATGCACCTCATTCAACCGGTGCCAGACAGGTGGAATGTCGTCATCACTGAAGTGCGTCATGAAGAGCAAATATTTGCCTCGTCGCCCAGGTAGCGACTTGATGCACACAGCAGAGATGTGTGAGACGTCGAACTCTTCATCGTCTCCTTCAGGTACAGTCACAGGAACAGCTGGTCGTAGTGGAGCGGTAGAGCATGGTCGTAAGTTATTAACGTGGAACACAGGGTGTAAGCGTACTGTTGCTGGTAGTTTCAATCTGTAACTGTGTTTTCCAATCTGCTCCTCCACTGGAAAAGGGCCGAGCTGTCTGTCTCTGAGTTTCCTGTTCGGTTGTCCTCGCAGAAAAAGATTTGCTGTGACGACTGACACCTTGTCTCCCTTAGCGAAGTGTGGCGCTGTAGACGGTTCTGTGCTCGCCTGCATCTCGTCCTTATGTAGCTGTAACACAGAGCGTACCAGGCTGTGCACTTCCTGTAGCAATCTCAACCGTTATGTTGCGTCTTGTGAAATTGGAATCGACGGTCGCATGCTGAAGAGCAGGTCAGGAGGCTCCTCAGGAGAAAAACCAAAGTTGGCCTCGAACGGTGTGTGCTCAATTCCGAGTGCACGCGAAGCGTTGTACGCAAACTCCACTTGTGGTAAAAGTGTCGACCAGTCAGAGCCATCATAGCAACAGAAGCAACGAAGAAGCTGCTGAAACGTGCTGTTCACGCGCTCTGTCAGTCCGTCTGTTTCTGGGTGTCGGCTGGAAGACATGTTCAGACGCGTTCCAAGGCGTCTCCAGAGTGTCTGCCAGAAAGCGCTGACAAATTTTGGGTCGCGGTCGCTGATCAGCACACGGGGCAGTCCATGTAAACGGTAGACTCCCTGTAAAAACAAAGTTGCAGTTTCTTCGGCAGTAATCGACTCTGTACATGGCAGAAAATGGGCCATTCGAGTTAGATGGTCTACCACAATCAGCACACTGTTAAAGCCGTTGCTCTCAGGCAAGTGTGTCAGGTAGTCAAGACCAACTGTGTGCCACGGTCTGGGTGGAACAGGTAATGGGTAAAGAGTCGCAGCCATCTGCGGTCGAATCTTTGCTCGTCGGCATACGACGCAGCGTTCACAAAAATCTTTCACATCTTGGCGGATTCGTTTCCACCAGAATCTGTCGAGTGCTTTAGCAAGAGTGCTAGCAACTCCTCTGTGACCAGCTGACGAACTTTCGTGCAGCTCTGTGATCAATCTCAGTCGGAGCTCAGAGTTCTGTGGAATACATAGGCGATTGAGACGCCAAAAGTACCCATTTTTGGCTTCTATCCGACTGTCTCTTGTCCACTCACCATCGTCCCCATAAAACGAATCTTGTGAGAACCCCTCGCGAATGAGATCAGCGAACTCAGGGCTCAGCTGCAACGCGTTAACAGTCAGTGAATTTAACTGTGCGTCTTCAAACAGCAGCTGGGACTTCCGTCGTAATTCTCGATCTGACGGAACCTCGCCATCCCAAAATAAGGGTACTGTGGCTTGAGGTACGAAGTCTGGACGCCGGCTTAACGGGTCGGCTTCGTTCAGAGCTCCCTTGCGATATGCAAGTGTCATCGAGCCCACAAACGGTTGCAAATCCCGCAGGTATCTTGCTTGCCGCTTGTTCAGCCTGTTGTTCGGTTGCCAGAGCAGATGCCGCAGTGTGTCGTGGTCTGTTACGACAAGGAACTTAGAACAGCCTTCAAGATAGCACCTCCAATGCTTGACAGCTTCGCATACGGCCAAAGCTTCTAAGTCGTACGCAGAGTAAGTGTTACCACGCTCAGCTGGATTCAGCTTACGCGCCCAGTAAGAGA
Source organism: Tetraselmis chui (assembly GCA_026401115.1). Taxonomy (NCBI): domain Eukaryota; kingdom Viridiplantae; phylum Chlorophyta; class Chlorodendrophyceae; order Chlorodendrales; family Chlorodendraceae; genus Tetraselmis; species Tetraselmis chui. The sequence continues at coordinate 167,596 of JAPMLY010000038.1, forward strand.
CTGGTTGAAGACCGCCCCCTTGGTCTTGCAACATGAATGCTGCAATCCCCACTGTTGAAGCATCTGTAGCCACGGTGAACGTCGCGTCCGAGCCGACCTCCGGAAGGATCAGGCATGGCGCGGAAATGAGCCGTAACTTGAGAGTCTCGAAGGCTTCCAAACAGGCAGGCGTCAGCGTAACCTTCTGTGGCTGGGACTTCCGGAGTAAGTCCGTCAATGGAGCCGTAAGGTCGCTAAAATGGTGTATAAATCTCGCATAGAAGTTGCAGAACTGTACGAAACTGCGAACCTCCTTTTGCGTCTTGGGCACTGGCCAGTCTGCAACGGCCTCGACTTTCTTTGTGGAAACCGAAATTTTCCCGGCTGACACAGTGTAGCCCAGATACTCCATTTCTTGCAATCCGAAGAAGCATTTCTTAAGGCGTAATTTCAGCCCTTCCTCCTTGAATCGTTGTAGCACGAGACGTAGGTGCTCCAGGTGTTCCTCCAGAGTGCGACTGTAGATACAGACGTCATCCACGTAGACTGTCACGAACTTATGTAAAAAGTCGCGAAGAATGTCGTTCATCATCCTCTGAAATGTAGCTGGTGCATTGCACAGCCCAAACGGCATGGCGACCCATTCCATTAAGCCATCAGGGGTCTGAAAAGCCGTCTTGTGAACGTCCTGCTCACGCACTCGAACTTGCCAGAATCCAGAAGCGAGGTCGAGGTGTGTGTAAAAATTCGCGTCCTTAAGTTCGTCCAGTGTGTCATCCACTCTCGGAAGTGGGTAGGCGTCCTTACGCGTAACCTCGTTAAGGCCACGGTAGTCAATGCACAGACGTAGCGAGCCATCAGCTTTTCGCACAAAAAGAATTGGCGAGCCGAACTCACTGTAGCTAAGACGTATCAAACCAGCTTCCACTGTATCTTTGAGCTGTCGGTTAAGCTCAGCGCGCTCTGCGGGTGACAGTCGGTTTAGACGTTGACGTCGCATCGGGCCAGTTGTTTCAATGGGATGATCCCATTGTCGGCTTACTGGCGGAGAGTCGACAGGTTGCAGTAACTCCGGGAAGTCATCAAAAAGTAACGACCGGAAGTTGTCACGTTGTTCTGCTGTTAGTTCCTCTCCAGTGTGGAAGTCTGTCGATTGGTCAGTGACTGACGTAAGTTCAATGACGTAAAAATCAGCGTGACGTCCTCTGCTGCGGCGCGTCTTGCGCATAAGCTTCTGAACTTTCGTAGACGACAGGAGTAGACACTCAGGGCGTCGTTCCTCAAGTGTAGTCTCCACTGCTGTGCCGTCCATTAGTGTAAAACTCTGGTTGTACCAAATTGTAAAGAGGCATGTTCGTCATCAAGCCATGGTAAACCGAGGATTAAATCAGCTGTGCGTAAATCACGTAGAACGTAAAAAGTCCGTTGAAACTCGTGTCGAGCCAGCTCAAAAGTGACGTCACAGACTGTCGTAGAAGTCACTCGTTGTCCGTTAGCGAGTCGAACTGGAGTCTTACTTGCAGACTTCCGAGTCTGTAAAGCAAAGCGTCGTACAAAGTCCTCTGACACAAAATCAAGTGTCGCAGCGCAGTCCACTAATCCAGAAATTTGGTGTCCGCCATCAGGAGTTTTCACAGTCAGCTCAGTTCGAATTAACGGGCGAGCTTCCGTGAGGTCAGTCAGTAGTGCTGTAGCTGGCGAAGAAAATTGTCGCAGCGTAGCGATGGACTTTTCCGAGTCGTCTGTTGGTACAGGTACCAAGTCGGGTTGATCAGGTGCTGTAGGTTCTGAGGAGTCGTTAAACGCACAATTTGCGTCGACTAACCACAGTTGCACAGGCCAAGGGGCTGGAGCAACCACCTCCTGTTGCGCTGGGTTCTCCAGTGACTGACGTGTAAAAAGCTGTGTCCTTGCTGGGAATTCTTGATAGAGTTTCCAGTGCTTAGTCACCTGTGTAAATTTCGCCCACTTCGGTAGTACAAATACAGCCATCGTAGATGTCGGAGATGTTCGACGACAATCTTCAAAATGCTGCGCAATCTGCTCAGCTAACTCCCATGGTGGGTTGATGAACACCCGTTCTCCTGTTAAGTCTCTGTCTAGAATCGAGTCACTCGGCGAACAGTGAGGTAAGTCACCGTGCGAGTTAAGACCTTCATCATCAGCACATCCCTCCAACGTGAAGTTGAATCGTGTATGCAGAGGGTCAAAGACTGAGTCAACCAGTTTCCAATCAACTGAACGTCTGGTTACAGGTTTACGACTCTGTCTCTGCTTAGTCTGACGACGACGACCTGCTACTTGCGTTACATGTGTCGCAACTGTAGTCGATGGAGATGTCGAAGGTGTATCGACGCCCTCTGTCGCTAACAATGTCTCAGAATGAATAGTAGATGTAGCCGGCTGCTCCAGTTCATTTGTAGAACAGCCTTGCCACCATCATTGCTTCTTAGGTTGCATCGGTGCCTTGCCTTTGAACTCCGGGCATTGGAACAAACGGTGTCCCTTCTTGTGGCACTTGAAGCAAAGTCCCTCGTCCATGTGTCGTTTTCGCTCCTCAGCTGTCATGGCGTTTGCAAGCGAATTAAAATCTTCACGACCAGAAGTCTGACCACGTCCACCATTGTTGCCACGTCCACGTCCACGTCCGCGGCCACGTCCACGGCCACCTTTGTTACGTTTCCAGACGTTAGAGGCTTCCTCAAGAGGGTCATCAAGGTTGCGCTTGCGTGTGGGCTGGGCAGATGGTCCAGCAGCAGATCTTGCATTGCCCAGTTCCGGTGAGTCTGTCACGACGTCATTCAAAAAGTTTTGCAGCTCCACTAGCGTAGTCTGGTATCCTAGTTGAGCTCGGTGTGACTTAGCCAGTTTCTTGAGTGCATCGTTCGCTAGGCCATTAATGAAGCGTACACACTGTACCTTAGCTGTAAGGTGTTGACGAGACCGACGTAAGTAGTCGTTGTACTGTTTAGTGAAAATCGCGTAACTCATCGTGTTGCTCTGCGTAAAGTTCATCAAAGCGTTAATTGCGTCGTCCTGAATGTTCGGAAGAAACGTCGACTTGCGTAACTCCGCAACAAGCTCGTTGTACGTAGATGGAATTGGAGGCTGATTTTTCCGGTTCAACCACCACCCACCAAGGTGTCCAGAAAACTGTGAAGTAACCCAGAAAACTGCATCGTACGAGTCAGCTGTAATTCCAAGCATTATAAAACGCTGAGGCTGTGCTTCAAGCCAATCGTCCAGTACATGAGGTATCCGACCATCCTGGTACGGTGAAGTAATAGCAGCCTTACGCTGAGTCTCCGTGAGGGTCACAGTTAGTCCAGCCAAGTTGTGGGTAGGCAACGACTTTCCCACTCGTAAATCTGTAGGTCCTTCTCCAGTCAGTCGGTTGATGTGTCCACGAATCAGCAGCCAGACAGAACCAGAGTCGACCGTCGTAAACCGGGAGTACATAAAGAACTGTCTCGGGATAGACGTGTCGTCTAGCATGACTGGGACATGTTGTGTGATTGCTCGATAAAAAGATTCCCACTGAGCCACGTATCCGAAGTGAAGTAATTCACTCTTGTGCTTCTTAGCACGAAGTAACCCATTCTGTGCGGGCGTAAGTGTCAGACCGTCAATGTTGATGGATTCCGGGACGACGTAAGTGCCATCCGGATTAACTGTCGACTGTTCCAAAACAGCCTGCTCGACCTGAGCAGGTGTACGTAAGTTGTTCGTAGCAAACATGACAGGAATAGAAGCCGAGTACACGTAAACAAGCTGTCGTCCTTGAGGAAGTGTAACGTTAACAGGTTCACCACTCAACAGCGTCAAATCATCCGATGTCAAAACAAGACCGGTCTCCTCGTGTAACTCGCGAATAGCAGCGTCGACAGGCTCTTCGTTAGGTAAGACAGAGCCAGCTGGGAACCAAGTTTTACCAGAACGAGGCTCACGTTGAAACACCAACGTCAAGTCCGACGGTTTAGTTCCTCCGACGTGAATTACTAAAACCACGTAATGTCCAGCTCCGAGAGAAGCCATCTCAACTCAATCAGACAACGTCGAGCAGATCAACGAGCAATGAAAGCGTGCGTCGACCTGTTTGCTCCGAAACCAGTGTGGCGGTTAGCCTCTGAAAGCTAAACGCTAGCACAAATCTGTTCTAGTCTGTCTAGTTTTGTTGTTGCAAGATGGCAAATGATGTTGTCGAGAGGCAAAAGATGTTTCACTGCTGTATTTAGGCAGTAGATGTTGTAAGTGAACAAGGGAATTGTTAAAAGGTTCTGTCACCTCCCTCTACTGCACTGGGCTTAAATAGGTTTCAGCCCAGACTAGTTACGCCTGCAAGCTTTGCTTACGTGTCAGGCGTTAGTGCTGCTCAACCGTCGTCATTTGTCCTCGAGACACGGCCTGCCTAGCATTGGGTCTCACGACGCGGCTCCTTCTGCATTGGAGAGCTCGTTCTGGCGCGTCATCTGGCGGGTTAGATTAATTATGCATATCTGTACGTACCGGGAGGTACTGGTCGTACTGTAGCATCAGCACCATTACAATATTGCAGTAGCGACGTACCCACGAGTATACGTCCATCCTGTGGAAAAGCACGAATTGATATCCGTAACGAGTACATGTACAATATCCTGCAATGTACTGTTGCAGGACTGTACTCGTCACACGTCGATAACTGGTGCGAAGGGGGGTTCGCATGCCCTTCCGCTCCATCTCCGGCACGATCGGAGCCGCACATAGGTAGAGGTTATGCGGGCCCGACTCGACAAGCGCACAGTGATGAGGGTCTTCGCTGTGGCTTGAGAAGGCCGCGCAACGTACACAAAAACGACAAAATGGTTTTCATACTTGTTTGAAAAAAAATTAAACGTTGCTTACGGGTATGAGTTAGGCGGCTTTGGCGCCCGCCGGCGGCGCAGCGACGGCGGCCCCGGAGGAGGGTACGCTCGCAAGCCCGTCGGCATCCCCTCACCTCTCAGTGGTGGGCGCTGATTTCCCAGTACCCGTGCCATGCTTGGCACGGTAGGGGGCTAAGTGGACCGACAGCGCGATCCGCTGGATCACCACCTGTCGGGAAAGCCATGCACATAGAGCTTTTGAATAAATAGTTCCTATGCAGTACGGGCGCCAAGTTCTCCCGCTCGGCTCGTACCATATATTTTTCGTGGCGAGATACTACTGGATACAATCCTACCTTGGGGGGTTTATTAGGCATGTACCTCAAGAGCGTGTAGTGGCGATGAGGGTGCGGCTTGATCAACGGTGGGGCGCGGGCGTTGGAGCTGGCGATGGTTAGCCGGGAAGCAACGCCACGAAAGGGCGCTCGCTCGCCGTCGACCAACCCTATGCCAGTCGAGCCTTCCTGGGGGGCGAGGCACGACATGACACATGCCGGAGAAGCGGCTAGGTGAGGCGGCGGCAATCCTCATGATCAGCCGCCGCCGGAAAGCCGTGTACGGAGTGCTTTTTTGGAAACTAAAATAATGTCCGTATCCGGCGTAGAGGTTATTGCCATGCCTAACCCCGCCGATCTCCCTTAGTTCCGCCAACAAGGATATGAAACGTACGCAGGGACGTATGAGTGGCTACCGTCATGAGTGCGAATGATACGGGTGGGCCCACTCTTCTTTGGAAGGACGTGAGGAGGGTACGGGCGTAACTGTTGCGCCGGATTTTTCGCCAAGTCGGGAGGCAACACTAGGGTAGGGCGCTCACTAGTGGACTACTACGTCGCGAGCCTACATCTCCCGGGGGGAGGAGTACGTATGGGTGGCAAGGAGGATGGTCGTGACATGGGGAGTGACACGATATGGCGACGACAACCCTCCGTGTCGGCGCCGCCGGAAAACCCCGTACGGAGGGTTTTGATGAATTTTTGCGCACCCGCGGCCCGAAGGATCCGGCTACGGTGACCCGCCCCCCCCTTTTTCGACATCCACTACCTTGACATACCTATATACAGAGAGTGTGGGTCCGGGTGAGTGCGGGGGCTCACACTCGATGGACGCGCTCAGTGGGGGGAGTGTACGGGCGCAAGTCGGACTACCATACAAGAACCTTGGTACTAGACAGAGTAGGAACCGGGGAAATCAGTGGGAAAATCCACGCGCGGAGGCATGAGCGCCATCTTTTCCCTTTTTCTGTGTGTCTCGGTCCCCCCCACGTGCCCTCGAGGTGAGGGGGGACCTCGACAAGGAAGAACGTCGCGTCGAGAGGAGCGGCAACGACCTTGGGGCGGGGTCTATGGGATGCAACGGCGGGCGCCCGCCGGCGGCGCAGCGGCGGCGGCCCCGGAGGGGGGTGCGCTCGCAGGCCCGTCGGCATCCCCTCACCTCCCCGTGGCGGGCGCTGGAAACCCCGTAGCCGTGCCAGGCCTGGCACGGTAGGGGGCTAAGAGGGCCGACAGCTCGATCCGTGGGATCAGCAGCTGTCGGGAAAGCCCTGTACATAGGGCTTTTGAAAAAAATAATTTCTGTGCACTACCGGCGCCAAGATCTCCCGCTCGGCCCGTCCGATATGTTTTTTCGCGTACAGATACTCCTAAATACAGCCTTACTTTGAGGGGTGGGGCCTGTACTACGGCAGCGTCTAATGGCGAGGAGGGTACGGCCGGATCAGCGGTGGGAGGTGGGTGTTGGAGCTGGAGGTGGCCAGCCGGGAAGCAGCGCCAGGAAAGGGCGCTCGCTAGCTGTCGACCAGCCCTGTGCCGGTCGAACCTTGCCGAGGGGTGAGGCAAGACATGGCAAAGGACGGTGGCTAGTCGCAGACGGAGGAGCGGCTACAGGAGGCGGCGGCGATCCTCAGGATCAGCCGCCGCCGGAAAGCCCTGTACGGAGGGCTTTTTTGGATACTAAAAACAATGTCCGTACCCGGCGTCGAGCTAGTTGGGGAGCAGCACCAGGGTAGGGCGCTCACTAGCGCATCGCTACGTCGTCCAGCGTCATCTCCCGGGGGGAGGAGTCAGCTGGGACGGCAAGGAGGACAGTCGCGATGGGAGGAGCGACACGATCTGGCGGCGACGACCCTTTGGGTCGGCGCCGCCGGAAAACCCGGCACGGAGGGTGTTGTTTAATTCCGGGCGCCCGCGGCCCGCCGGATCCGGCTACGGTGACCTGCCCCCCCCCCTCTTCGACACCCACTACCCCGACAGACCTTCATACTCCTAGGGGTCCTTGAGCGTGGGCCCGGGTGAGCGCGGAGGCCCCCGCTCAAGAAAAGGCTGCTCGGTGGACGCGCGATCAGAGGGGGGAGGGTACGGCCACAGGCCGGAAAACCGACAGGTACCCGGGTACCAGACAGAGAAAAAACCGGGGAAATGAGCGGGGAAAATTCAGGTGCGGTGGCAGGAGCGCTAGTTTTTTCTATGTCTCTGTGTCTCGGTCCCCCCCACCTGTCCTCGAGGTGATGGGGGACCTCGACACGGAGGACCGCCGCGTCGGTGGACGCGGCAAGACCTTGGGGCGGGGTTTACGGGATGGAGCGGCGGGATCGACGAGCGACCGCGAGAGGAGGGGTTTTTCGCCAGCCTTTCCCCTCCTACCTTCGGCAAGACCGAAGTCACGCGGGAGCTAGATTAGGCTGGCCCGTCATCCCTCCCGAACGCCGACCGGCCTAGGCCGGTCGACACCCCGGTTCGGTGGGAGCGGGCCGTGCATCGTGAAGGTCGAGCAGCAGCTTAGTTTTGCATTTCTAGACAAGTGGATTTATTTTTAGATCTGTTTTTCTTGATTACAAAATTATTACGCTGTTACTGCTTAGGTGGGGGGACTGTGGCAATTACTGAGGTTGCTTACAGTTATATAACTCCCGAGAAACGTCGAGACACAAATTGCAGATAGGTGTGCCGATAAGAAATGAACCTGGTCGGAGAGACCCGGGCCCAACTTGCTAATAAGTCATGTATGGCGTAGTAGAGTGGCCCGTGAGACAGCACTCGGTCCAGTTTGCCGGGACATGTTGTAAACAATTTCAATTTCAATTTGCAACGGCGGGATCAACGACCGACAACGTTGGGAGGGGTCTTTTGCCAGCCTTTCCCCTCCTATCTTCGGCAAGACCGAAGTCACGCGGGAGCTAAATCACGGCTGGCCCGTCGTCCCTCCCGAACGAGGCTGGTCGGCACCCCGGTTCGGTGGGAGCGGGCCGTGCATCGTGAAGGTCGAGCAGCAGTTTAGTTATGCATTTCTTGACAAATGTATTTATTTGTATATCTGGTTTTTTATTACAAATTTTATGTGTTGTTATTGCTTAGGCGGGGGGCTGTTGCAATTGATGAAATTGCTTATAGTTTTTAAGCCCCCGAGGAACGTCGGCACACATTGGAGATAGGTGTGTCGATAGGTGTACATGGTCGAAGAGTACCCGGTGTAATCTTCGCTCTTAAGTGTCCAGCTAAGCTATTTACGGCCGATAGACACCAACAGCCGCTCCAGTTTGCTGACATTATTGTTGTAAACAATTTCCAATTTCCAATTTTAGACGGCTTTGTTACTGCCAATGGAGATGTTGGAATAGACGATTCACGGCGCAAACCCAAAACACAAGAGGGCTAGATGGTTGTACGGGTCCGCCCATAGATGGAAGCCGTTAACTTCGTATTGCGATGTAAAGTTTTCAATTTTCGTAACCCACATTCCACGCATATCGCTTGGCACCGTAGCTTAACTTTGCTCAAAGATAGCGGAAAGTAACATGAACATCGCAGAAACCTTTTCGATGGGCTCAGGCTCTTAGAAATAGGCAAAGGCTACGGGTATCCTATCCTACTACATTAATTTGCTAAAATCGGTGTGTCTGTCGATCTGTCGGTGCGTCCACTTATCATTAGCTCGATTGGGTTTTGGTACTACACTCCTCCACAAAAGTCCGGACAAGATTTCGCACCTGCGCATGTAGGAAATGTAACCATGCGTCGATTTTATTGACAAATATCCTGAAATCCCAGGCAATGTTTTTGCGCGCAAAATGGAATGCGCCGACAACTGCGAGGGGCGAGTTCGAACACTGCCGGGCATGTGTACTTGGGGTTATTGCGCCCGCACCCGTGCGGCACGCTCTTTCAAACAGTCGCCGTGCTTGGTAGACGAAAAGAGTAACGGGCGCACAACGCCGCAATATGAACGCTGATGCGACGGTCGCGCAAATATAATGCATAGGCGACGGAGGGAGGAGGTGTTGGGCAGGCCGCTGTGGGGGAAACGCAAGAAATCGCGTATGTAGACTTACCACCGATATGCGCACAACCCAAGGGCAAGCCGCTTTCGGCAACAATGTTCAAGCGATCATAACTTCCTGATATATGGTCAAAACTTTTTATAACATGTACTGTTGGACGCGTCTTTTCAATGCGCGTCGAACGCACCTACTCTGAAGTTCAAACTCTCACAAATCGATTTGTTATGAATTATTTTAATTTACGAATTCTTCCGGCACCGCTGAGCCGCAGTGCCAAGCAACACCCATCGAAGTCAGCTCACCTCCTGAGACGATTTGTGCGGGGTTTGTCGATCTATGTTTACCAATTCGTCATTCCTATTGACCTCCGAGCCCAATTCCCGACGCGTGCCACGCGTGGGCCGGGTGTGGTTGGCACAAGCACATACCCAAGCATTCCAAACACCACCGTCAACGTGATGCGTCCCTAACGGCCAAGTTGGACCTCGCCCCTCCCCTAAGCCAATCGCCCTCGCATGTTTACAGCGTGCAGTGTTTATCCAAACCTGCATCATGTGCGTTTTTGCTCGCCTGCTTTCCAACAAAATCACCCGTGCCAGCGGCGTGAACTTCCGTGCTCTATTCACACACCCGCAAACCAAACCTCGCGCGTTGAACACGGCACCCACGCCTCCAAAACCCCTCCAAAACCCCCCCAAAAATACGGTTATGTGGAACACAGAGAAGTATGCAGCTTGGTATGAGCGTTTGAGCAATGCCCAAGCGTGGCGCTCAAAATGACGTGTGTAGTTCAGACAATTTCTCGGGAGTTTATGGGCTTAATTCGACAAACTCCACCGACAACACCCGCTTAAAGCTGAGGTCTAACCACCCCGGATGGCGGCTTACTGCTTGCTTCTCGGCTCTCCTACAATTGGTTGGTACTCGGGTATCGTCGTGCTTGACGTGGTGAGAGGGGAGCGTGTTCTTGACTAGCTTATGCTTAACATAATGCATGTCCGGACTTTTGTGGAGGAGTGTACAAATGCGATATTTCTTTTTTGGTCAGATTGATTTGAATCTAGAGGTTTGCATATCCAATATCATGTGTACGGGACAGTAACTCTAGCGGTTACTGTTACCGTTTAATATCGGCGCGTCTCACCTGCAGGGCAACCACCTTGCCCGAGCAGTTAGACACAACCAACGACCAACGACTTCCCCAACGGTCAGCTCTAGCTAGCCCGTGCCTTATAAGCCGTAGCTAGCCACGAGCCTAGGCACTCTCTGCTTTCGCGCTCAGCCAATCTAGGCTTCGCGCGAATGCAGTCTCGACTCTCGTAGTCGAGTAGGGTGTCAATCTTACTTTTCGTCCCATGCGCACTCGAGCGTCACGCGACACTTCCCCTCGTTCAGCTACAGAGTTCCCCAATATGCAGCCTGAGCAGTCTACATCCGCCGCAGCGGCCGACCCTCACGCTACCTCACTCGAACAACGCACAGCCGAACAGATTCGTACGGCAGTTTTGGCATCGGAACAACGGATAACGGAACAGTTTTTGGCGGCTAACGCTGCCTTACTCGCCCAGCTCCGAGGCACGACAGCCACACCTGCTACTACTGATCAACAGCAGTCCATTCCCATCGACGCGACCACAGCGACGGAGGGTGGTAAGGCGGCCCCCGAGCCACCTATCGACCTGCTCGACGACGAACCCGATCCCTCCGCGACCGATTTCGTCGACTTCACCTACTACGGCGAAGTCATCCCGGCCGGCCTCGAACGTCCCCCTCGTGACGTCGAAGAGCCACGTCTGTGGACCCTCACGGACGACACCGCCCGCACTCTAAGCGACAAGCGCACCCAAGCCGCCTACGACGAGTACCTACACATCGGGTGCTATGCCTTCTTCGACAGCTGCGCCAACGCGGCAATTGGCGAGGCTCTGGACACGCTGTCGCAAGGCCCACCTTTATCGACAGAGCAGACGGCAGCGATTACCCTCATCCGAGCGGGTCATCGCACCCACATGGCGACGGAGGAGGCCGCCCGTACTAGATTGGGCTTCCTCCGCCTCACCAAGAGCGGACAAACGAGCACGGATGCGGACCGCGTCTTCGCCGAACTGGCCCACGAGCGCTTTTGCCGACCGCGCCCTACCGCGGTCTCCGGCACATTGGATGCGCTTCGCCAAGCGTTCGTCGACCGCACGCTGGAAGTCAGCCTACACGCCGCCAGCAAGGCCGCCGCCGGCGCTGCCTTCGCCAAAGTCACGCCGGACAGGCCCCCCGGTCCCGACGCCCGAGCCCGCAAGGCTGCCGCCGACAAACGCAAAGCCGCAGCAGCAGCAGCAGCGGCAGCCCGCGCCACCGCGCCACCCAAGCCGACCGACCCGGCTAAACCCACGACCAAGAAATGACGGTGTGGCCCGCCGCGCCGATTCCTGCTCCCCGACATCTTCCTACATGCGCCACCGCGTACGTCGAAGATGGCGGGAGTGGGAGCGCATCGGCGCGAGCGGCCAAGTCCTAAATTGGATCCGCCGTGGCGTCCGCGTAAAGTTCAAACACGGCCTACGCCCCAAGCCCTTCAACCACGGCATCTCTATGCTCGACGCGACACAGGCCCAACTCGAGTTTCTAAACTCGGAGCTTCCCCGCTTCGAGGCTTGCGGCGCTTGGGAGCGAGCGGACAACCCTCGCTACGTTTCCCGGATGTTTTTAGTTCCAAAACCCGGGTGCAACCAATGGCGTTTGATTATCGACCTTCGAGAACTCAACCGTTATTGCTCGACCTTCACCATGACGTGCGAGACTCTCAAGCATCTACGTCACCTCTCGCGTCCGGGCGACTACTTCGTCTCCCTCGACCTTGCCGACGGGTACTACACCCTTGGCATCCGGGAGGAGGACCGGGACTTCTTCACGGTCAACTACCGCGGCACGCTATGGCGCCTAGCATGCCTTCCCATGGGTTGGTCGGGTTCGGCTTACTACTTTTGCAAGCTAACTCAAGTGTTCACAAACCACCTACGACGCCCTCCGCGACCTATGCCAGCGACTACCCACCCCCACAGTCGCCGCCCTACAAAGCGCTTCCTCCGCAACACGCGATGGCGGGGTACCCGACTACTCCCCTACATGGACGACTTCCTTTTCCTCGCCGACTCCTACGCGGACGCTCTCTTACTACGCGAGCGCGTCCAAGCCCTCCTCGACACCCTCGGCCTCGAACGCAACCCCAAGAAAGGCGTTTGGACACCAACTCAAGTCGGCGACCACTTGGGCTTAACGGTGGACCTCCAACACGGCATGTTTCGCGCCCCGCCCGCAAAACTCCACCAGCTCGCGCAACAAGCCTCTTCCCTCCTCGGCCGGGCCGCTTCCAACGCCCGATGGCTTCCTACACGCCACCTTGCGGCGTTCGCCGGGAAAGCGCAGTTCCTCTACCTCGCAATCGCCCCCGCGCGCTTCCTTTTGCGCGAACTCCACGACGTGTTAGCCACACGTGTTGGGTGGGGCGGACGCGTCCGACTCACCCACCAATTACGCCGAGACCTCGAGTGGTGGCGCACGGTCCCCACTCAGCACAACGGCCGGTCCATCTACAAGCCTATCGAGACCGCCTACCTCCACGCCAACTCAAGTGCTTACGGTTGGGGTGCCGTTCTAAACGAGGACACCAACTATCAAGCCCGGGGTTTTTGGTGCGCTACCGACCGCCAACAACACATCACGTGGAAGGAACTTCGTGCGGTGCGACACGCGGTGGAATCCTTTCTACCCCAACTCCGAGGCCGGCAAGTCCTCCTACACGAGGACAACACAGCTGTAGTCGCCGCCCTCACCAAGCTCACCTCGCGCTCTCCCGCCATGATGACCGAACTCCGTCGCCTATGGTACCTCCTCGACAACAACGACATCAACATCCGGCCCCGCTACATCCGCTCGGCAGCCAATATATGGGCCGACAAGCTAAGCCGCGAGCTGGACTACGAGGACTGGCAGCTCAACCCTCGTGTTTTCTCCTACCTGCAACGCCGATGGGGGCCCCACACTATCGACCGTTTCGCGTCCATGCTCAACGCGCAACTTCCCCGCTTCAACGCCCGCTGGCGCGACCCATTGTGCGAGGACGTCGACTCCCTCCGCCTATCCGACGACGCGTGGCGCCGAGAAAACAACTACTGCAACCCACCCTGGTCAGCCCTCCCTGCCCTCGCCGCCAAACTCGCCCAAGCTCAAGCCCCGGCCACGGTCGTCGCCCCCTTTTGGCCCAACAAACCGTGGTACCACGCGTTCGCTCGATTGGCCACCGAAACGCTGCACTTCCCAGCGGCGCGCGACCTATTCTTTCCCGGCAGGCGCGGCAAGCCCGAGGGGGTCGGGCCTCCCGCGTGGAGCATCGTGGCCTTTCGTCTCTAACCCCTTCGTGGCTCTACACCCGACGCGGTGCGATTGGACGGGCGCTTCGCCCGGTACAAGTAAACGCCCCTGTACAACGCGGGCCGGCTCTGCGTACAGGACAGCCCCGCTACGGTCTACGCCTCGAAGCAGCACAGGCGCCCTGGTCCGCCAATCTAGCTGTAACTTTCCAAGACCTCCTAGGATCTGACAAGCTAGGGGCTACGGCGGTCGCTCTACTCAGCAGCTCCCTAGCGCCCTCGACGTACTCCAGCTACGACAGCGCTCTGCGGCAATTTTTTATTTTTTGTACAGAGGAAAATATCGCCCCGCTACATGCCACGCCTGCTACCATGGTCCGCTACACCGCGTGGCTAGCCCTGCTCGGCACGGTCGCCGCAAGCTCCCTACAACCCTACTTCTCTGCTGTCAACAAATTCTTTCGTGACCACCAGCGCCAACCTGTGGCGGTGGGCGACCTCCTGGCGGACGCCCGACGTGGCCTCGAAATCCTGCAACACCGCCTCATCCCCGCCACCACGCGTCTCCCGCTACCCGCACCCGTGGCCCTGAACATCCTACAAGCCGCCGACACGCTACACCTCACCCTTCCGTGGACACCTGCAGCGCTCTCCCACCTGCAACGTTTTCGAGCTTGCCTCGCGGTATGCGTCAATTACACCTTTTTCTGCCGGGCCGAAACTGGCGCCCGTTGTCAAACAGGCGACCTAATCGTTGACAGACCTTCGCAGCAAATCTGCCTCTATATCAGAAAATCTAAAGGCGACCAACGCCGCGACGCCAGCGAAAAACAGGTGCTCGCTGTCCCTATCTCCGCCAACCCCGTCCTGGCAGACCTACTCGACTACTACACGGAGCAGCGCGCCGCCTTCTGCAAAAAATTCTACAGCAAGCCACCCCCGCTCGCGTTCTGGAGTTTCTCACCTGCAGAACCCTCCGCTGATTGGGGTGCCGCGTCCACCATCTCCACCTGGCTCTCCCTCGCCCTCCTCACAGTCCACTCGTCCGCGCCCGCTGGCTTTAAATGGACGTCGCACAGCCTTCGGAAAGGCGCGGCGTCCGCTGCCAGCTGCATCGGCGCGCCCCTCCCCGTAATCAAATTTATGGGTGGCTGGGCCAAGAACAGCTCTGTGACCGAAGGCAAATATATTGACCCAACCATGACCCCATCACCTGCTGCTTGGCGGTTCTTCGGCTGGCTCACTCCGTCCCCCCCGCAACACTAATTCTGGCTGTGCAAGCCTTTGGCTTTAGGTTACTGGCAAAACGTGCCCTAGGGTAAATGGTCAGATTGATTTGAATCTAGAGGTTTGCATATCCAATATCATGTGTACGGGACAGTAACTCTAGCGGTTACTGTTACCGTTTAATATCGGCGCGTCTCACCTGCAGGGCAACCACCTTGCCCGAGCAGTTAGACACAGCCAACGACCAACGACTTCCCCAACGGTCAGCTCTAGCTAGCCCGTGCCTTATAAGCCGTAGCTAGCCACGAGCCTAGGCACTCTCTGCTTTCGCGCTCAGCCAATCTAGGCTTCGCGCGAACCCACCCACCCATCCCTATAATCCTGCGCTAATTGACCCCCAGACCCTGTCTGTGGGTGTCGTTTGGCCAAATTGTAAGCAAGCTGACATCTTTGGCAAAACGTGCCCTAGGGTAAATGGAAAAAAGATCGGCTTGGTGTACAGGTACTTATTGGGATTGGGATAAGGATACGTCTTTAAATACTGCGCATCGCTACGATGGGTACAGGAGCATTACTTCTGTGCTTACAAAAATACAAAGTGAGACACACAGGGTGTGTGCATAATTACAAAAATACATAATGAGAGAGAAGAAAGTGTGTGTGTGTGTGTGTGATGTGTGTGTGTGTGTGTGTGTGTGTGTGTGTGTGTGTGTGTGTGTGTGTGTGTGTGTGTGTGTGTGTGTGTGTGTGTGTGTATTGTGTGTGTGTGTGTGTGTATCTGTGTGTGTGTGTGTGTGTGTGTGTGTGTGTGTGTGTGTGTGTGTGTGTGTGTGTGTGTGTGTGTGTGAAAAATAAGTATCACGACTATGGGCCTCCATGGAATATTGAGAAACAAAAGGTTTGTGTATATAAGATACAAAGATAAATGATTACAAAAATACAAAGAACGACAGGCACAAAGAACTACGGGCCACTCGTATTCATAATTTACGTACAATTATCCCCGCATTAAAACGTCGATGTATTGAGGTGAGTATGATCCTTATGACGCATCTGCCGAATCAACGCGTCCATGAATTAGTGCCCCATTGGATAAAAAAATCTGCGAATCGGCGCCTTACGTAATCTGTAAGTCCACGGATGAATGCGCAACCTCATTATCGATGCGTCCATAATAACTTAGTACCATAGGAGCTCGATACATCCGTTAATTTGTGTCATATGGAGTCAATGCATCCGCGACTTAATGCCCTATTCAGTCGATGCACAGTAACGAACTACCTATTATGTAATTCAATAACATTAGTCACATCAATGCATTCGATTCAAATGTTTGAATATTAACATTCTTATTAACACCCATAGTAATGCATTTTTGCTTTTACAACAATGCAAAGCTAATTTATTTTGTTTATCCGGGTTGCTATTTAATTTGAATTTGAAGTGCGAGAAGTAGTCCGATGTTGATGCATCAAAGCAGTCGTCTCCCATTGCCCGCATCAATGCACCCTTTAATTGATATGTTCAATACGTCCATGGATTGTTGCCCTTTTTACCCGATGCATACACGGATATGTGCCCCATTTTATTGCTGCATACATTATTTAGAGTCCTGAAAAATCGATTCGTTTAATGAGGACACTTCAAAAATGTTCTTAATTTTCAAGAATAGTTCAATATAATAAAGAATTTATCTTTCAAAAATGAAAGTCAAAGTCATGGACGCACTTTAATATAAGCGTCTACGAATCACCCCCGTCCTATACAGAGCGAAATAGCACGCGTGCCGCGTGGTCATGTACGTTTTTTGTACGTAATGCTACAAATTACTCGTAGAAGTACGCCACGCGACCACGCGTGCCTTGCGTGACACGAAACGAGTTGTAACGGGCACGCTGAGGCCGTGTGACAAGCACGCGTGGTCTTTGCGTGCCCGCGTGGTTCATGTGGCCCGGGATCTAGTGAAACCTTCTTCACCACAACCACCATTATTCCCTGAAAATCACCACAAAACAAACGTTAAAATGTAAGGGCTGTAACTAGCTTCCCCTCTTTCACCCGTCGGTCGCCGATTTGGGGACGGACGGAAGTGATCGGTTGCCCGCGCGGCGGCGCCCGCCGCTACGGTGCGGGCCACCGGCCGGCGCCTACTTCCGACGCGATCTTTGGGAGTCTCGCCTAGGTTAACGGAAAATAATGAAAAAATGTCACAATGTGTGCTTCTAGGGGATGCATGGGTAGATAGTTGGTGAATAGTAATTAGGTTGTCGCTTGTTGAAAGTCGTGTAGTAAGTGCGGGTGGGATGGCGCGCTCCCGTCGTTGAATCGACCGGTGCGCGCGAAGCAAGACAAGGTGCGGGTATATATGGTTAGAGGCAAACGATGGCGCTACTGAAATGCTAGCTATAATCGTAGGATTCTTTCGCCATCGCTTGCCTCCGAGCCATCTTGACATACTAGCTAGTCGCTAGCGGTAGTTGCGCTGCTAGATCAGACCAACCAACATCGTAGGCGACCACGCATGTTCGTGCCGCCGTGCCCACTTTGTCGTATAGGACGGCAAAATCGACACATTAGAAACTGTACTAGCACGACAAGAAACGTACAAAAGTGACCAAGCGGCACGCGTGGTTTTCCGCTCTGTATAGGACGGCCCTGAATGCCCCATTTAATTGATGTCTCCATGGATTTGTGCCCAATTATATCGCGGCATCCATTCACAAGTGTCTTCATTATCTACCGCCGCGTCCATATATTTATTTAACTTGTATAAACACATCATTACGAATCCAAGTTTGATGCATTGCGGTTGATGCTTGATCTATTAGTTTTGAGTCTGATGTGGAGGCTTGCATCTTATGGCATATCTTACAAAATGGTTGAGCTTACATGAGTATCACTGAAAGATCGGTCAATCCATGTCATGATGTGTTATTCTTTGTGCGTTGTGAGGTGATGGGTTTAAGGTACGCCAACAACTGCAATGTCGTGGCTTTCTACTGAGCACTTTGTCCCCACGATTGCCCCTCTTTTGCCACTGTTGTACTGATGTGTGTACAATGATAATATACTGTGTCGCTTTGCAACGCCATGAGGTTAATATTTTTTCTCCAAAACCATCATGGCTGTGATTTGAAACAACTTCTTGCATATTTGCGCGGGGAAAACGCACGTGCACAGGCAAGATGTTGCGGCTAGGGATTGGCCATTGATATTACCACCATCACGGAAATATCGCCATCTCATTGTCCTATTGACGTGTAGCATTTTTTGGCCTGCATTCCAAAATTATAACGGCAGTAATCCAACATCTCCGACGATAAAATTGAAATAAAAAGTCAAAATATCAAAGTTCTAAATCTATGTTGAACTTATATGCCACAATCCTCTATGCACGGGTGTTGTAATCTTTGCTGTTGAGAACACCGCGATCGACACTTAAAATGATTGATAACGTCAACACTAGCGTTTAAATTTATCAATATCATGAACATCGCGGTTTCATAATGACATCATAGGCGTCAACATCAAAAAAATTGAAGCAACCTCCTGGCTTTGCATGAGCCATGCATGTGATGCATTAGACTACCCCTCCTCCCTTGGTATTTTGGTACAATCATTTTAGAATTCTCAAGCAACGGAATGGAAGCCGCAGTCTGTGCCTATTAATTTGTTTTTGTAATTGCAATCGAAACATGTATAGGTGCAAAAAAAAATCGGGCTAGTTTAAAGTTTAATTTTCTAAAACGAAATGACCATCGAGGCTCAACTAAATGTCTTTATTGAGCAAGGCGCTCGGAGGTCCTCAGAATCGACCGCCGCCGAAAAAACCCGGTACGGACCGAGGGTTTTCGGTTAAATATTTCCGCACCCGACATCTTTTTGTGGACGGCGCCTCGATCCATATGTTCGAAAAACACCCCCCCCCCCCCCCCTAGTCGGTACCCAGTCATCGACAAGGCTGCCTCAATCATTGTGCTTAGGGCTATCGCGACGGCACACTGCCCGTAAAGGCGGCCCCCTTGTAGCGTTCGCAATCGGGGGTAGGTACGGACGGACTCAACGCGATAAGACAAGTAGTGGACCGGCGGGGACATGAGAAAATCCAACGCGGCGGCGGGAGCGCAAGCCGTGCACCGTCTAAAACTATGGGTTTCCTTTCCTTACCATCCCCGAAGGGGAAGGGGTGCCTATGTTAGGAGGCGAGTTACAACGGGCGGAGCGGAATTTTTCTCGGACGAGGGTGTGCGTGGATCGAGACGGGAACGTCGATTACTTGTGCGAGGGGGTTTCGCGTGCCTTACCCCCGCCCCCTCTCCGGCACGACCTGAGTCGCATAGGAGTAGAGGTTGCGTTGGCCCGACTCGATAAGCGCGACGAGCTTGGTTGATCATCGCCGTCGCAACGGCTTGAGATTGCCGCGCTTCGTGGAGATTAGCGACATGACTAATTTGTATATGTACACTTGTAGCGATAGATACTATCGTACATGTTTGATAATGAGTTGTTACTACTGCTGATGGAGAGGTTAGAATAGGCGCCTCACGCATGGTGCAAACCCAAAACATAAGAGACCTAGATGGTGATACGGGTCCGCCGAGAGATGGCGGCCGTTAACTCGGTCTCGTTGTAAATCATTTCCATTTTCATTTTTGGAGTAACAACGTCAGTAAAAGATGAAGAAAGCGTCTTGAGGCTTACCCACTCTTAGAGTGGAAGTAGTTAATAGACACCTGCACAATATGTATGTCAGCATCTATCACGCAAGTAACAAGGCCTACAATAAAAAACGTTGATGCCGATTTGAACGTTGAACGTTTCAAAAAAGTTTCAAATCGTTGCCAATTGATGCTTGGCAGACGAAGCCGCTACGGGTATGCAGCTCATGTTCCTCGACGCTTTGCATGAGGGCAATGCTGATGCTGTGGCATGGCTTCCTGTTCCTCGGGCTTAGGTTTTTTCCTATTTTCTTCTTTTTGCTTGGTGGCCTCCGCTGCTTTTTCTTATAATTATTTTTTGGTATGCTGCTCCTGCGTCCACTCGGAATGATAACGGCTTGTAATCCTGCAATAGCCCGCACATTCACGTCCCGCAGAGGTGATGCCGCGTCAGAGTGATGTACAGTCCAGCAGAGCGTCGCGTAGGACAATCAGACATCCAGGTAGGACAATATTGAGAGAGGAGCAGCGGCAGTCGCCGGTTGTTCTCAGTTTTATACTATTTTATGACAGTGACAATAAATAATGATGAATGCGGCAAGGCCGCGATAGAATGCGTCAGCAGCTTGTTCAAGAATTTCTAGGTTTGCAATTGCGCCACCGCAGTCTTTTCAACGAGCCAACCCACCACGCTAGGGACAAACTCTTCTGC
Organism: Tetraselmis chui; assembly: GCA_026401115.1. Taxonomy (NCBI): domain Eukaryota; kingdom Viridiplantae; phylum Chlorophyta; class Chlorodendrophyceae; order Chlorodendrales; family Chlorodendraceae; genus Tetraselmis; species Tetraselmis chui. The sequence continues at coordinate 187,713 of JAPMLY010000038.1, forward strand.
TGCACAATATATATATGATTGGAAAATTTTCGACTCTACCGCGAGGAAAGCCGCCGGACGCGATGGATTGCTCAGCGCTACTTCGCAGTTACGTGTTGGCAGGCGTCGTCGCCACTCCCAGCACGGGCGTCCGCTCAAACAAACGCTTTCCCATGGCAAGGCTGCTCATAGTTTCCAAGCCCGTAGCTTCAGCCGAGAGCTTTTCATGGGGACTGGTAAGAGCTCATTCTCATATTGAGTTATAAGAAATGGAGTCGCAAGTTCTGTGAAGAGCTGGTCTGTTTGGTATTTTCGTTGCGTACACGGCGGTATGCAGTATGAGCTGAGATGCGCTGCTCGCTAGCACTCCAGCAGTACCACAGGGGAAATAGCCCGGACTTTTACAAGGTTCTCTGCCAACTAGCAAACATCCAGCCGGATGACTCGTTTTCGGGAGCTACTGGCCATTTACTGCGAAATAAACTGATGCTGCTGTACTTATAGCTCGCGTTCATTCACCGCACAAAACCGACGCTGGTGGTACCGGTACAGACAAGTGACCAGAAAGTACGCGCGTCACTGCCTCCCTGGTAGGTTAACAATGGCTGGCGTGCAGCGCCAAGCGAGAAACCGATCGCTTCGAATCGACTCTAGCTAGACGACAGTTGATAAAATACCAACTCCCTGATCTGCGCTGTTTTCTAAAAACTATATATATATATATGTTTGTTTCATATATTCACTACTGAGTAATAGGCAAACCTGCCCGTCGTTGATATGTTCTAGGAATATTGCATTTCGCGCAGGTGCACATTTTGCAACCCCAAGGCTCGCAAGTAAAATCAAATTTGCATATTTTGAGAGACGGAACATGCTCTTTCGCGGTAAGAGCATCTCCCTGTCGTCTATACATTCGCTATTTGTTGCGTTGCTCAAACACGTCGTCAACTCTCGGCAACGGCGCAGGGCAACAGTATAGGCCGGCGGGAGCTCGTGCGTCTACCACCGTGGGGGCTAATTCGTAGTGTGGTGCTCAGAAGTATGTCAAGTCGTTAGACTCCATCATTCGCAACAAGGACTTGCTGGAATGGATCCAGCGGCAGCCGCAAACCTGCGAACATGACATCCGTAGAGGAATAATAGAGGCAGGGCGCCTACGGAAGGTAATGAGCACAGCAAAACTTTGGCAATATGATCGCGTGAATGTCCGCAATATACCTCGCTGAGTCCGCTTTCCGTTGCTCGGGTGATTTCATGTTTTGTCATCGCCTGCTTTGCTGTGCATTGCCCGTGCTTGTGCCTATTCAGTTGCCTCTGTGTTTTCTTATCGACCCTGATTAAGTGACGCCTCTGATTAAGTGACGCCCCTGATAAAGTGACGCCTTAAGATTGCCCGTTTGGCTCTGAAACGCCTACTAATATTTTTCGAAGACCTCTATAAATTGTCATGTTCAACTACCTAACGATGTCTTCAGCAGTATTCTATGCCGACACTGCTCCTGATTTCCATGGAGAATATGATATAGGACAGCGACGTTCCGCTTTGCCGTCGTGATACAGTTGCTGAAAGGCATCCATTCGGAAATTCGGCCCAACGATGTGTGCGACCTCTTGATGAGCCCCCCTATCTGCGTGCCGTACAACAGCCCATGGGTTGTGGACACCTGGGACGGGATACGGGCAGCAAACAGCTTCAAAGCACCGGGCGATGAGGTCGAAAGCAATGACTACATAACGCTTCTGTACACGCGATACCGAATTCCGTGTGGAGAGCGGGGAGAGGAAGTTAAGGCGGGCTGGAATCGGGAGCACGTGTGGCCCAGGAGCGTCGGCAATCTTAGCACTGACCGCCCCGGGGCCGGCACTGACCTGCACAATCTATTCCCGACGGACTGCAGCGTCAATTGTGCTCGGGGCAGCAGTCACTTTCACAACATCAGGACGCGACGAGGGGCGCAGCCGTTTTTCGACACCACTCCTGCTCCAGGGTACAACGGATTGCTGGAGGCGTACCAGATGGGGAACGCCTGGGAACCGCCCGATGCAGCGAAAGGTCAAGTGGCGCGGGCTATCTTTTACATGGCTTGCATGTACTGCCAAGGTGGACGCAACGGGCAGCGCACGCCTCTGCGCTTAACTGAGCACGATGAGGGGCTGCACTGCTGCCGTGGAGATGGCGGGCCCGGCTACCTGGGGAAACTGTCTGTGCTGCTAGCGTGGAACAGTGCCTTTCCTCCGTTGGACGCCGAGAAAAAGCGGAACAGCACCGTCGAGAGGGTCCAAGGCAACCGGAACCCGTTCATTGATCTGCCGGAGTTGGCCAATATGGTGGCCTGGGAATCGTCGCCCCCACACCCTGGAATATTGTCGCAGTCGCTGGAATAATTGTTGCTGTGTCGTTATGAAATAATACCTACCCCTTGGCGGCATTTCGTCGTGGTGATGATCAGAGAAGGACAAACTCTGGCAGCTTCACAGACTGGTAGTACTACTTACGGTCCTTTGTAACAAAGACTCCCGAAGGCACCGTGCGGGATTCCAGAGTTCCCGCCAATAAAGAAAGGAAGGGTTTAGCCGGTTCCCGCCCCCCCCTTAAAATATGTGTCAGAGTACTATTTTCTTTTCATTTTTTTACAATTTCTTCATTATGCATGCTTATCAACAGACTGCGGTTGTGAAACACGTATGTAACCACTATTTAATGTGTAAAAATTTGGACAAGGCATCACGTCCAGGCACAGCTAGTTGGACAGCACCTAAACCACCTATAATATCAACGGTGAGTGCCATAGCATGTCTAAGAATTTATTGAGGGCATGAGGGCATGTCGAGGTAAAGCCATCATCACCCCAATCTTGTGAGGGGATCGGCGGCTGGCTGCCGACCAATGGGCAACTTGACCTATTCCGCCGATGCCCCTCGCCTCCACACCCACCGCATGTCATCAGGCGCTTGCGCTTGGCAGCCAACCCACAATGTTCTTGGTCGGGAGAGGAAGTTGTGGCATCTCCCTGTAAGGGGCGAGCACCTCCATGAGGTGACTCGGATGGCATAACGGGAGTGGCCGAGCCAAAAGCGGGTGCAAACGACGGCGGTTGCGAGGACGGAAGCGCACGACTCTGCCAATCTCTGCTTCGCGACCTAGGCGGAGGCCCTCCACGAGGCTTCACCTTTTGCGGGTTATGGGCGATGAGGGAGGGGCGGTGGCTGCGCCCTTCAACGTTGACATGATCATGCATTGTGAGCCTAGAAACTAGGGTGGCAAGGACGTAGCTCGTATGACCACATTGTGTGGATGAGTTTCTTCGCAACTCTCAACATGTTCCCATACTCCCGCTTTTTACCAACTTCAGAGCGGCCGGAATTCCCATCCTCACTTGCATGCCGTGGCGCGTTGAGGTACAACTCACGGGTGCAGGTAAGAGCTCGTCTTAACGCAGCTGGCAAGAAACGACCGTTGATGCCTAGTGAGATCCCCAGTCCGATTAATAATAAAGCCCGCCACGTCGTCGCTAATTGAGGGATGGTTTTGAGCCGGCTCAAATTTTGTCGCGCTCCAGCACTTGTCCTCGGCGTGCCATCGGTATGAAAATGAACATGATTTACAACAATACCAGCAAAGTGGACCGGCTGTTGTCTAACAGACATCAGTTGCTCAACGATTTAGGACACTTGAGAGCAAAGATTGGGTACTCTTCGACGAGGTACACTTATCGACACACCTATTTGCAATGGTTGTCGACGTTCTTCGAGGTTAAAAACTGTAAGCAGCCGCAGTAATTACCAAAGTCCCCCCGCTTGACCAGTAACAACATAAATAAATTTGTAATCAAGAAAAGCAAATCTAAGCAAATTTGCAGAGCCTCTTCTCAATAAATGCAAAATGAAACTGTTCCCCGACCCTCACGATGCACGGCCCACTCCCACCGAACCGGTGTGCCGACCAGCCTAGCCCGGTCGGCGTTCCTCACGCGGTTGCTCGTCGATCCCGCCATCGCATCCCGTAAGCCCCGCCCCAAGGTCGTAGCCGCTCCTCCCGACGCGAGTTATCCTCCTAGTCGAGGTCCCCCGTCACCTCAAGGGCAGCTGGGGGAGACCAAGACTTCCACACAAAAAAAACTAGCGCTCCTGCCGCCGCGCTGAAAAGTTTTCCCGGCCATTTCCCCGGTTTTTTCTTGTCTAGTACCCGGGTACATGTCTGGAAAGTCAGCCACCGGCCGTACCCTCCACCCACCTATCGCGCGTCCGTGCGAGCCTCCGCGCCTACCCGAGCTCGCACTCTCTAATATCATATGTGTCTTACGATAGTGGGTAGCGGTGGGGTGTGGCATAGTCACCATAAGCGGATCCAAAAAGGCCGCGGGGGTGCGGAAATTATTCAAACCCCCGCACAGAGTTTCCGGTGGCGGTTTAACCGGAGGCTTACCCCGCCGCTAGGCATCGGTGCTCCTCCCGTCGCGACAGTCCTCCTAGGTGCTTATGTCGTGCTGCGTGTTAGCACTAGCATCCCGTTGTCTAGTGCTTATGTACAAGGTAGCTATTTGCCATCCTAGTACTTAGTGTTCTGATTTAGCGGTACTCTATTCCCTATTAGTGGCGGTCGGCCGGCCCTGCCGGTGCCTCCGCCGGCCGCCATCTCTCTCCTTCTCACTTCTCTAGGCACCACACCCGGCCCCCTTGTGGGGCCGGCACGACCTACGTGTAACTATCCGTTCCCGATTCCGTTAGGTCAGCCGGTTTTTCACCAAAAGCCGGATGCGTCGGCTGCTGTCTCTGGGCCCTCCCAACTATGCCATACAGGGAACTTACAAGTCAGGGCTAGACCGTTAACCACCTAATCCAACCTCTCCAAGGGTGTTCGGGGGTTTTACTCCCCCCCGGGGAGGGTGCAATTAGAGGCGAAGGTTGTGTGCATTCAGGGTCGTGCGAGGGGGCAATGTGCGGATGCGCGGCGGGAGGTCGTGCGGGACTTGATGCGGTATATGCGTAGGAGGTGATGCAGCCATTGGACAGTATGCGTATGGAGGGTGAGACTCGTGATGGTGGAGGAGTGCGGTGTACCTGTGCGGCTCATGACTATGGGGAGGATGTCGACCACTGTGCCTGGCCAGTGGTTTCTGATGGCGTTCGCAAGGGGTGTGTATTTGTCACGTATGAGGTCGGCTGTGTGGGAGAGGTTGTTGTCTGTGCAGTACTTCCATTCCCCTATCTGAATCTTTTTTATGGACGCGTAGCGACGGCGACCGTTGGAGTGACCAACGAATCGGGGTTCGAGGATGCGGATGAAGTCAGGTTTGTGTGCAGGGGGACGAAGCAGGGGGGGGAGAATCTCAGGGGGGAGGACGGCGGGGCATGAGGTGAGGGAGTCAGGCGAGAGACCTTCGTCAGCAGCAACAAGTCGGGTGGGCATGTGGGTGGGGTGAGGTGGGTGGCAGTCAAGTGGAGTGAGGGCAGGGGTGGGGGAAGCAAACGATTTTATGGGTTTGTTACCGAAGTCTGCGGTGATGGTTTCCCAACGTCCTCCGTTGTGGCGTTCCAGTAGGGAGAGTAGGAGTTGCAGAGCGCTGTTGTGTCGGTCCTGTCTTAGACCAGACATAGAGGGGCAGTTACCGGCCATGTGGCCGTTGCTGGTGAATTGACCACATAGGGGGCAGCGCAGGGTGGGGTTGTGAGTAAGTAGGCGGGTGTTGTGGACGCCCCACATGAATTCTTGTTTGTGTGTGAACTGGATATTTGTGAGGGTTGAGTGTTTTTTGTGGTAAGAAAAATCGGCGCCGTCCTTCGCGGCGCGGGCGAGGAGGGCTCCGTGTTTGGTTGTTTGCGAGAGAGGAGTGTGTGTGTGTTTTGTGCTGTAGGTGTGTGCGTCGGATTTGAGGTTGGTGTATCTGTAGGGTATGGGGTCCCCTAGGGTTTGTGGGAGGAGGGTGTATGGCCATGTCCAGTGGCCTATTGTGACTTCAGAACCTGTGGTGTATAAAGTGTCGGGTGGGTGACCATCCGCGACTTGGTTTGCGAGTGTGTCTGCGAGGTCGTTGCCTAGGGAATGGTTGTGGGCTTTGATTTTGCCGAGGTGTGTACGGATGCCTGCTTCGCAGCGGGTTTTAAGGGTGTGTGTGATAGATGAGAGGGTGTCGCGATGAATGTTGTGGCGGTAAGCGGAAGGGCAGTTTAAGTAGCCTTGTATGAGGCGGAGGGAGCACGCACTGTCTGTGAGGAGGTGGGTGCGGCCAAATTGGAGGCCTACATCTATGCCAGCTAATTCAGCCCGATTTATTGTATGGGAGGGAGGGGTAGAGGTCACCAGGATTTTGACTTTGGTGTCCGAGGCGGGGTGGGTAGCTGCTGCTCCGAGGGGGGTCGAGCTGCCTTTTTTCGAGCCGTCTGTGTATACAAAGTCCTGCCAGTTCCAAGCAAGGGTGCCTCTGGTGGGGGGGTACGTTAGATGTACGCGGTCTGGGAGGGGGTATGTGAGGGGGTGAGTTGGGTTTGGGGGGCGGTGGTATATACCTGCTGAGTGGGGTGAGTAGGTGACAATGAGGTGTGGAGGAGGGGGGGTGATGATGGGGTTGGGGAGGTGAGTGTCGTAGATAGATTCGAGAGTGTTGTGAAGTGCGGTCATGGCTGTGGGTGATGGGAGGGTGGAGAGTGCGAGGGGGTTGGCGACGAGGTATATGTCGACCATCCATCGTGTGCCGAATGGGGTGGGGGTGGGGTTGCCAGTGTGTTGGTCGGGGGGTAGGAATGTGTTTGCGTCATTGGGGAGGGTGTAAAGGTGGTGGGTGTATGGGGAGTTGATGTATTTGGAGTGGCGATAGGGTGTGTGTTCCCATCGGGGGAGGATGAGGATGGTTGCGCTGGGTGTGTGAGGGGCTGTGAGGTGTGCGCTGGTGATTGCGTGTTCCATGGCTCGTCTCATGCATTCGTGGTCGTATTCGGGGTTGGCTATGCTGGTGCCTTGCCAGGTGTGCGGGGCATTGCTACCGCTGGATGAGAAGACTATATCTTCGGGATAGAGGGAGTGGTATGTGTGGGAGTGAAGGGATTTATTGAGGGGGTCGGAGTAGAGTTCTGTCTGGATGCGGAATGTGTGACGGAGGGCTGTGAGGAGGTCTTCTCTAGTGGCCCATCTATTTCGGGTGGTGGTGGCGGGTGTGGGTGAGTGGATTTCTGAGCGGGAACCTAGACGGGTGAGGAGGTGATAGACCTCCTCTTCGAACGTATGCTGCGAGAGGTCGGGGCGAAAGAGTTGGTAGAGGTGGCGGACGCGGGGGCCGTTAAGGGTGGTGACCGCGCGGCCGTCGGGAGTGCAGAGTATGGTGGTGTCGTGGAGTGATGGGTGTGCGTGGATAGCGAATTTACCGGTAGGGAGCATGTCGAGGTCGGGGTTGATGGGGTCATGGTTGAATGTGATAAGTGGGTGTGACCACGGAGGGGGTCCGGGTTTTGGCAAAATGGGTGCGGTGGAGGGGACATAGCCGGAGTTAAATGCGGTAAGGGCGGTGGGGCCGGAGGGGGTCTCACTGATGGTGTCGTGGAGTTGTAGGCACGGGGCCCACTGCACTTCGTGGAGGCGGGTAAGGTCGTGTCGTTGGCCGCGAGCGCACCACTCGCACTGCCATGTGGTGGGTCCTTGAGCTGGGCGACATTGGGAGTGTATGGCATAGTGCGGGCATGTGCAGCAGGTGGAGGAGGGTTCTGTGTGCAGGGGGTCATGACAGATGGAGCATGTGGTGGGGGAGGGGGAGGGGAGGCATACCGATGTGGGAGTGGAGGAGATGAGGCGGAAGCCGTCGTCGAGTTGTAGCTGAATGTCCCATTCCGTGAGGTGTTCCGGGGCCCATTCGACCATGTACTGCGTTTGGCCGTATTCTGTGTCTTTGTGTTTGGAGATGATGCGTGTTACGTCGCAGGGGGGGTAGTGGTGGTCGGAGGGGGTGAGGTATTCTGTGTCTAAGTGTGTGGTGGGTGCGGTGGGGGTGGAGTGAGTGGTGTGGGAGGTGCAGATGCCGGATTGGAGGGTGGGGGGTGAACGGGGGAGGTGAGGGGAGAGGAGGGGGATCCACGAGGGATGTATAGTGGTGGGGGGGGATGCTTGGTTGGTATTGAGGCTTGTGATGGGGAGGCGGTTGTGTATAGTATCGAGGGGTTCGGTGAGGATTGCTGCGAGGAGGCGGATGGGAACTGAGAGGGGGGTGGTGGACCCCGTGAGTGTGGTGATGGATTTGCATGATTTGAGGATGAATGAGGATGAGGTGGCTCTGAGGAGGACTTGTGGCCATGTGGTAATGTTGTTTTTCCAGAGGGGGGTGAGGCGGGGTAGGAGGGAGGCGTGTGTTTTGCGGGGGGAGAAATCGCAGTAGGCTTGTTTGTATGTGTGAGGGTCGGTGATGTGTGTGGCTTTGTCCCGGAGTGAGGTGAGGAGGGCGTTGTCTTGAGTGGTGAAGTGGGCACGGATTGTGGAGGCGATAGGGTTGGTGAGGGAGAGTGGGGGAATGTTGTGGAATAGGGTGCCCGCGTCGCGTTGAGCTCGGACTAAGCATTTTAGTGTGGGTGGAGTGTAACAGGTTGACATGATGGATTCTGAGGGCCAGTGGGAATACGTTGTGGATAGGGTGCGTATGTGTGCGCGGGCCATGTGGCCTCTATAGCCTGAGGCATTCATGATTTTATGTAAGTGGCATACTGTGAGTTGTGCGGCGTGGGCTTTGAGGGAGGGGAGGCCGTATCCTAGGTCTGATGTGGGGCGGTGAAGGGCGGTGCGGGGGAGGTTACGTACCGAGGAGACGGCGGAGCGGAGAGCGCGGCAGATTTGTCCTTCGAGAGTGTCGAGTTGGGAGTCCGTGAAGAGGCCGAGCTGGAGGGTAAAATGTTTTCCGATGAGGAGGCCACGGATGACTCTGATTCTGCGGGATTGAGTTAGTGGGGAGGTGGAAAGGGCGGTGATGAGGGATGCAGTGGTACGTTTGAGTTCGTGCCAATGTCTGGTGAAGGTGAGGGAGGTGTTTAGTTCTACCCCTAGGACGCGGTATGTGTCCCTGGGGCCAATGGAGGGGATGGGGGCCGGGGTGGAGTTTAGGGAGATGAACTGTGTTTGCAGGCGGGATGCGAGGAGGGTAGTGTTGGCGCGGGTGAGGGCGTTGCCTGTACGCCAGAGGGCGCCGGTGATGCAGCATTTGCGGATGTTGACCGTCATACCGGTGTAGGCGCTGAAGAGGGAGAGTTTTCTGAGCTGGATGGTCATGTTGGGGGTCGAGCCCGTAGCGAGGCTGAGGTCGTCGGCGAAGCCGTGTCCTGGGTATGTGGCTGTGGGTTCTGTGGGGTCAACGTTAGTGGTGGGGGGGCCTGGGCGGTAGCCCCGGCTTCCCACCGTGAGCCAGCGAAGGAACGGTTCAAGGAAGAGGGTGAATAGGAAGGGGGAGAGGGTGTCGCCCTGGAGGGTTCCTCGATTGATGTCGATGGAAGGGGTGGGGCCGTGAGGAGTGATATATGATGTGGTTGAGACCCCGTATAGTTGTTCGCATGTATCGACAAAGGTGGGAGGCATACCGAGTTGACGCATGTGTTTGAACATGATTCGGTGGTCCGCGGCGTTGAAGGCGCCTTTGAAGTCCGCGTACATGACGTAGATGTCTTTGCTGTGGAGTTTCGCGTCCTCCATCGTCATAATGAGGGAGGAGAGGGCGTCGTGGATACTGCGGTGTTGTCGGAATCCGTCTTGTTGGTCGCTGAGAATGCCATGGGTTTCGGCGTACTTCGAGCCTGCATCTTTGATTAGTGCTGTCCATAGTTTAAGGAGGTTGTTCATGAGGGCGATAGGGCGGTAGTTATCGAGGAGGGAGGGGTCGCCTTTTTTATGTAGGAGGCATGTTGTGCTGTGGCACCAATCAGGAGGAGTGTAGGATTTGTGTGCTAGGAGGGAGAGGAGAGAGAAGAGGGCGGAGCGGGTCGCCGGGGGTAGGAATTTGATTATTTCATTGGGGATACCGTCGGGGCCGGGGGCTTTGCCGGTGCCTAGGGAGTTGAGGGTTTTATCGAAAGTGTCGCGGGTAATCATGTCGGCAAGGGTGAGAGAGGGGTCTCCGCGGGGTTCGATGGTAAAGTTGTCGGGGTTGTTAGGGAGTTCCCATGGGGGGGTGGGTAGTTCGGGTGGGGTGGCGCAGCCGAGTTCGCTAGCGAAGTGAGAGTGTACCGCGTCGATGACGGCGGAGGGAGAGGATGCGGTGGTTTTATCGGGTTTGGTAATGCGGTGGAGGGTGGAGGTGGTGCCGGCGGGGGGTAGGAGGCCGCTTTTAATTTTCAATCGGCGGTGGGAGAGTTTGGGGCAGGTGTCGTAGGCCACATTGGCTCGAGTTTTTATTTTCTTTATTTTATTCGTGGTGGTGTCGTGAAGGAGCTGGCGGATGCGTGCTTGGCACTGTTGTTTGATGGCGTCAGGGGAGAGATATTCCGTTGTGTTTAATAGGGCTTGGGCGATGGGAAGGGGGCCGTTGTTTTTGCTGCATTTACGGAGTTTGAGTATTTGAGTGCGTGTTTTATTTGTGAGCCAAGTGGGGTCAAGGGACGCTTGGGGTGGGCGGGGTTTTTTGTCGGGGAGGAGGGGCCAAACTGTGGCTGCGTGGTCCATGTGTTGGGAGAGGAGTGTGGTGAATTGTGAGGCGAGGGTGTCGAGGGTGTCGGGGGTGGCCGAGGTGTATGAGGTGTTGAGAATTTCTGCGTGGAGGGTTGCCGTTTGGTTGATGAGGTCGGGGGTGCTGGATTGGTATACTTTTATGTGGTCGGGTGTGAGGGGAAGGCGAAAGGTGAGTTTGCGCGTCGTGTGTTGTGTGTGGGGGTGGGTATGGGGAGGGGGGGGGTGTGCCATGAGTGAGAAAGGGGCGGGAATGACGAGGTGGATTGCAGAGTGATCAGTAAAGTGGGAGGGGGAGGGGAATATCGAGCAAGAGGATGGTGGGAGGGTGATAGGTGAAGGAGGCGTGGTGAGCCAGTGGTCAAGGCAGCCCCCGCTGCGGGGGAAGGTAGGGATGGGGTCGTGGAGGGGGTGGAGGTGGGATTTGAGTAAGGAGGTGAGGGCAGGGTGTCCTATACCTGTGTGGGTGGTCGATTGGAAGTCCCCTCCCCAGAGGGTGCGGTGTTGCGGGTGGTCGTCCGCTAGTCGGAGGCCCCAAGCTGCAACTTCTGCGTAGAGGCGGGTCAGTTGTGTGTTGTAGAGCTGGGGCATATAAGTACCTATAAGGAGGTAAGGGGTGCCTGAGTGGGGGACGATTTTTAGTCCGGCGATATGGGGGATGAGGTGGGGGGGCGGGGTTAGGACAGTGGCAGACTGGAATGAGGCTCGGCGGACCGCGAAGAGAACGCCTGCGTTGGGTAGGGGCACAGTTGAGTAGCAGGGTCGGGAGCTTTTGAGGTGGTATTGGGGGAGGGCTATGCGCCAGCGGGACTTGTGGGTGTCGTGGTTGGTTTCGGTGAGGATTAAGACGTCCGGTTGGTGGGAGGTGGAGAGGTGTTCAACATCCATAATGGAGGTGTGTAGGCCGCGGGTGTTGAGGGTGATGAAGTGTAGTGGTTGGGATGTGTGGTGTGGGAGGATGGGGGAGGGGAGGGAGGGGGTGGTGCTGGGGGGGGCGACTGGGGGGTTCTCGACGGGGGGGGGTCTGGGAGGTGGGTGGAGGGGGGGAGGAGAGGGGGGATGTAGTGGGTTAGTGTGTAGGGAGTATACTGTGGACCGGGGGTCGAAAGTGGGAGGAGTGTAAGGTTGGTCCGGGGGAGCTGTGGCAACGAAGTATGTGTGTAAGAGGACATGGGTGCCGCACGACCACGCCCTGTCGGAGTCGTTTTGGCGAGGTGGGTTGAGGGAGTGTAGGGAGCCGATGGGAGGGGGGGGGGAGGAGTTCCAGGCCGAGAGGAGGTTGAGAGAGCGGGCGAGGAGGTCGGGAGGAGGGGAGTAATGTAAAGAGTCAATCCATGTAGCAGAGGAGTGAGTAAGGTGGAGGAGGCCGAAGTGCGAGTGTTGCCACGTGAGGACGAGGAGAGAGTGGTTAGGCGTCCCCGGACGCGGGGGGTGGCCTCGATTGGCTAGGTTGGTCCAGTGGCTGGGGTATTGGGAGGTACGGTGGTGGTTATCGACGTCGGTGTTGGTAATAACTGTGTACGAGGCGGAGGGAGTTGAATGGAGTTTGGTGATTTCTGACGCGAGGCAATACAGGTTAGATAGGTCCTGGTACTGTCCCCATTGGAAGGAGAGGACAGCAGAGGAATCAAGGTAGCCGATAGGGGTGGGAAGACCAGAGTCCAGGTTGTAGTCGATTAAAAATTGATGCATAGTTGTGCGGCAGGTGCGGGGGCTGAAGTGGGCCGGTAGAGTGAATCGAGGTACGGTGGTTACAGTATGAGCGCGGATGTCTGGTTGGGGGGTGGGGGAAGGGGTGTGGGGTCTAACCTCCGTTTCGTCCTGGGGGGACCTAATGATGATAGTCGGCCTGCTCGGCCGGGGGGGACATGGTGGGTTGATTGGGGGAGTTAGCGGCGGTCGGTGGGGTCCCAGGGGTCGCCGCGTTGTCCTCCGACAGGTTGGAGTAGCCGTCGAGGTCGAGTTCCTCGTCTTCAAGGGTGTCGGATGGGAGGGAATGGTGTGTGGGGGCGGTTGGGGGGGGTTGGGTGTCCGTGGGTAGGGGGGGATTGGGGTTGAGAGTGCGTGGAGGAGGGGTAGGGGCACGGGGGGGTGTGAGGGAGGGGTGCGGGGGGACACGAGTTGGGGGGGTTGGGGAGGGTTGCTTGCGGGAGGGGCGTGAGGGTTTGGTAATCCCTACTGGGGGTGCTGGTTTGAGTGAGGGGTCTGTGGGGGGGCGTGTGTGGGGAGGGGAGTCTGCTGATGAGGGCGGAGTGGAGAGGGAGAGGGTGGAGTGTTGGGGGAGGGTGGGAGGTGTGGTGAGGGTTGGAGTGGGGTTTGGGGGGACGGGGAGTTGGGAGGGAGGTTGTGTGTGGGGGGCGGGGTGGGGGGGTGAGGCGGAGGAGTCCATGGGTTCAGAGGAGTCTTCGGAGATGATGGGGAGAGGGGAAGGTTGTGTGTAAGGGTGTGGGACCGGGGGGGGGGTGGGAGGGTGGGGGGAGGGGTGGGCGTGGTAGGAGGAGGTTGAGGTGGGGTGTGAGGTCGCGGGTTGGTGAAGTGGCCATGTGTTTTGGGTTGGGAGGGTCGGGGTGTTGGAAAGTTGAATCTCCGGGAGGGAGGAGAGGTCGAGAGGGAGGTCCTCGTCTTCCTGGAGTTGGAAGTCGGAGGGCTCCAGGTGCCACTGGCTGGTGGCATGGGTATCTGCGAGGTGTCTGGTCCATTGTAGGAGGAGGGCTGGGGGGTTGCGGTGGAGTGTGAATTTTTTTGTGATGGTGAGGGGCGGCGGAGAGGGAGAGGTGGTGAAGATGGGGTCCTGGAGTCGGGCTTTCCCGAAGGTGGAGTAGTGGTGTGGGTTGACATTGAGTGTGCAGGTGGATGGAATGCGTGTGCCTCTGTGGGTGTATGTGTGGGTGAGAGGGATGGTGACTGTGCCGTTGGTGGAGATGAGTATGCAGTACATTTCGGCACTGAGTGAGACTTGGATGCTGGTGGTGATAGTGGGCGAGTTGGAGGGGTGGGAGCGAAAGTACGAGCCATCAGGGAATTTTTTCAGAGTTGTGTAGTGGTAGAGGCTGAGGGGGTGTTGGGGAGGATGGGTGGGGTTGGGGGTATGTTGTGTGAGGTATTCTGTTGCAGTTTGGGATAGGAGGGTGTATAACCAGTGTGTGGGTGGAATGGTACCGTCGGAGTTGATGCATGGTAGGGAGAGGGAGTGGCGGGATTGGACTAGGACAGTGGTGAGGCAGGTGTCAGCCTTCGAGCTAGTTATCCGCGACTGTCCTACCATCTCCCACGTAAAAAGGAGAAGAGCGTGTGTAAAGCGCCCGGCGCCACGCTCGCCCCACCCAGCTTTTTGTCTCACCTAGCCTTCAGCCTACCGATGCTCTCGACCGGATCCGGTTGTTTAAAACCGACCCGCGAAAATGCAGCCCGTGCGTACCTTAATTAGTATTGTTGTTGTTTTTTCCCGAGGCAACGCCGCAACGCTCACCTAACTTAGCGAGGAGCTAACCTTTCCCACGGCGAAAGGCGGAAGTCAACACGAGCAGCGCCCGACTTTGCTTTTGCGTGCATACACGCTCCTAAGAGCCTTGTTGGCTTTGCTCTTTCCTCGCCGGTCGCTCTCATGCGTCGGCTAATTCGCCCGTAGACAGTTTTTCGCCCGCTAGTTCGCTAGACAGCTAATTCGCCCGCTACATGTCAGATTAGTACATTAAGCAGTACATTTGGAAACACTTCATATCGGCGTCTCGCCGGTAGCGGTACGTTCCTCTGAGCGCATGTCGCTACACCTACCCGGCCTAAGACACACGCTAAAAGCACTACACCTTCGACCAAGATGGCACCTTCCTCGACGCAAGCTAGGACGACTTCAAGACCTCGGCTACCTTGAGGGGGGGTGTTAGCACTAGCATCCCGTTGCCAAGTGCTTATGTACAAGGTAGCTATTTGTCATCCTAGTACTTAGTGTTATGCTATTAGCGGTACTCTATTCCCTGTTAGTGGCGGTCGGCCGGCCCTGTCGGTGCCTTCGTCGGCCGCCATCTCTCTCTTGCCACTTCTCTAGTCACCACGTGGGGCCGGCACGACCTCCGTGTAACTATCCGTTCCCGATTCCGAAACTGCCCCCCCTTGGGTCAGCTCGACGTCAACATGCCGAAGGACGTGTAGCGAGCGCCCTTCCCTAGTGCTGCTTCCCGGCTATCTGCCGCGAGCTCCAACACGCTCAACCAGCCGCTGATCCGTCCGTACCCTCCTCGCCAAAAATATTGCACATATGTTTGCTCCACCCCCCCAATTACAACGGTATTTTAGTTGTATTTTGTAGCGAAAAAACTTATCGGACGGGCCAAGGGGGAGATCTTAGTATTGGTGTATGGATATAATGATTTTCCAAAACCCTCCGTATAAAGCTTCCCGACAACTGCTAATTTTGCGGATCGCATCTGCCGGTACCTCGTTTAGCCCCTTACCGTCCCAAGCCTATTACGGTTACATGGTTACTTGCGCCCACCGCGTGGAGGTTTAGGTAGGCGCCGACGGGCCTGCGTGCGCACCCCCCTCCGGGGCCGCCGCCGCTGCGCCGCCCGCGGGCGCCGCCATCGGTAGTCTAAACGAAACGGACAACGTGCTTGGCCGGGCATTGGATACTCGGTGACATTCCTTCTTGTGTTTGAGGGAGCAGTGTCAGGGTTGCTCTTGCGGGGTCCCGCCAAGCGCCCGCCGCAGCCACAAACAAAGCGGACCATTCCAACATCACCTCCCTGTCTCACAGGCTTTAAATTGTGACCACGACCCCACTCTACGACGATGGCAATGATGTTGGCCGTGGTCTCACAACATCCGGATACATGAGGTAGCTTAGGTTCCGCCTTGCCACCATGCAACGGAGTAGGGTTGCTACCACAATTGTCACTGGGCCCAAACACTTCGGAAATGCTCGCCACCGGAATCCGGGTTTGGATAATAATCTAGATCATCGGTCCCGCTACGTACACCTAATACCATTAGCAGAATCATGCTCGGACTTCATACTCATCCATAAATGGTATATCGTCGTTTCAGCGTGCAATTTAACAACAAAGCATGAACAATCCACAAAAGGGCGATGACGCAACCACTTGGGATACAATGATCCGCAGCATAAGCTATAGATTCGATAATATCCATTGAATTAAGACAGATTGCTGTTGTGCGCAAACCGGTGGGCACAGTGGCGATTGTTCTCGGAAAAATATTCGCTGCATTGATCAGCCGCAAGCCGCATCGGCATTGGCACCAATCTTCCAGAATAGACAAGCGAGGACATATTAAAACATATGCACCCCCGCATACACATGCCGAGACACACTGAAACATATACACACTCACACAACACACAAACACTGTAACATATACAGACACGCACACGAATGCATATACCGATACACACTAAAAGTTGTATATACAATTACACACACACACACGCACACACACGCACACAGACACACACACACACACACACACACACACACACACAGACACACACACACACACACACACACACACGCACACACACACACACGCGCGCGCGCGCGCACACACACACACACACACACACATCCACAATCGCACGCGCGTGAACATTCCGACACGCATTGTGACAAATTTCTATTCACATTTTACAGCAGTAACACATACACACATCGCGATACACAATAGAAGTAATACATATAATCACACACACACACACACACACACACACACACACACACACACACACACACACACACACGCGCGCACATAACATATCACAATTGCACAGGCATGCACATTCTAGCACACGCAAGCGCAAATACACAAAACCACATGCTGAACCACCCCCAGACACACACACACACACACACACACACACACACACACACACACACACACACACACACACACACACACACACACACACACAAACACACACAAACACAACACACACACACACACAAAACAGACAAACACAAACGAATATCAAAGCACCCTCTAAAACGGACGCACACTCGCACACGCGCTCAAACAACAACATATACACTAAACACGCACGCAAACCTGTGCACTCGCACTAAAATAAGTACACGAAACACGCCTAAAAACATATGCTGACACACCCTAATACAAATTCACACACAAAATCGCGCACATGTTCTGACTCACCCTTAACAAAGTCCACCCGAACACGCACAAATACACGCGCTGACACAAAATATAACTGATTTACACCCAAACACGCAGATACACCGCCTCGGACACCCGCATCAAAATTCTGGTGACTTCTACCCCTCCCTCCCACACTATAAATCGAGCTGAATTAGCAGGCATTGACATAGGCCTCCAACTAGGCCATACCCACCTCCTTACAGACAGTGCGTGCTCCCTCCGCCTCATACAAGGATACTTAAACTGCCCATCCGCTTATAGACACAACATCCACCGCGACACACTCCTCTCCATCACACACACCCTCAAAACCCGATGCAACGCAGGCATCCGCACACACCTCGGCAAAATTAAAGCACACAACCACTCACTAGGCAACGACCTCGCAGATGCACTAGCTAACCAAGTTGCTGACGGACACCCGCCAGACACAACACAACACACACCACAGGCTCAGACGTGTCGATAGGCCAATGGACCTGGCCATACACCTAGGGGAACCCACACCCTACAGATACACCAACCTTAAAGCTGACGCGCACACCAACAGCATTAAACACACACAAACACCCCTCTCACAAACATCCAAACACGGTGCCCTCCTCGCCCGCGCAGCGGCAGATGGCGCCGACTTCACCCTCCACAAAAAACACACAACACTCACCAACATACAAATCACACACAAACAAGAATTCATGTGAGGAGTCCACAACACCCGCCTCCTCACACACAACCCCACCATGCGATGTCCCATGTGTGGCCAATTCACAAGCAACGGCCACATGGCCGGTAACTGCCCAACCATGTCTGGCCTAGGACAGGACCGCCACAGTAGCGCGCTACAACTCCTATTCTCTCTCTTAGAACGCCACAACGGAGGTCGCTAGGAGACCATCACTGCAGACTTCGGTAACAAGCCCATCAAGTCCTTCACCCCTCCCACTCCCTCCCGCACCCCTCTTGACTGTCACCCCCCTCACCCCACCCACATGCCTACCCGCCTTGTAGCTGCTCACGAAGGTCTCTCGCCCGACTCCCTAACCTCGTGCCCCGCCATCCTCCCCCCCGAGATTCTCCCGCCCGCGCTACGAGCCTACGACCCCCGGCGCACAAACCCGATTTCATTCGCCTCATGGAACCTCGATATGTCGGTCACACAAACGGCCGCCGCCGATACTCATCTATAAAGAAAATTCAGATATGGGAGTGGAAATACTGCACCGACCACAAACTCTCCCACACAGCCCACTTGATTAGAGACAAATACACACCCCTCGCAAATGCCATCCGCAACCACTGGCCAGGTACCGAACTCGACATCCTCCCCATTGTCATGAGCCGCACGGGCACACCGCACTCATCCACCATCGCAAGTCTCACCTCTCTCCTCACCCTCCGCACCGACTCTCCTGAAAAACTCATACCCAAAGCACGACTCGACATATCTCGCATCCTTTCCACACTCCATACGCACACCGTCCAATGGCTACACCATCTCCTCCTTGTTTACCGCATCAAATCCCGCACGACCTCTCGCCGCGCCTCCACATAATGCACCTCCTCAAGCCCCTACTTGCACACCACCATCACCCCGCATCAGACCCTCCCCGGGGGGGAGTAAAACCCCCGAACACCCTTGGAGAGGTTGGATATAGGTGGTTCACGGTATAGCCCTGACTTGTAAGTCCCATGTATGGCATACTTGGGAGGGCTCAGAGACAGCAACCGGCGCATACGGTTTTTGGTGTAAAACCGGCGCATACGGTACATGTTGTAAACAATTTAAATTTCAATTTAAATTTCACGCGTATACACAATCACACACGAAACGTGTTTTGACACACACTAGAACAATTACACATACGCTGACACAAGCACACACACCGCAAATAAACACACAAACCCTGTAGCATATACAGACACGCACACGCATGCATATACCGACACACACCAAAAGTCATACATGCTAGCACACACACACACACACACACACACACACACACAAACAAACAAACAAACACACACACACACACACACACACACACACACACACACACACACACACACACACACACACACACACACACACACACACATACCCACAATCGCACACGCATAAAAATTCCGACACGCACTGCGACACATGCATATTCGCATTTTACAGCAGTAACACATACACACATGGCAATACACACTAGAAGTGATACATAGAATCACACACACACACACACACACACACACACACACACACACACACACACACACACACACACACACACACACACACATAACAAATCACAGCCGCACATGCATACACAACAAATCACAACTGCATAGGCGTACACATTCTGACACACGCAAACACAGATACACACAACCATTTGCACACACACACACACACACACACACACACACACACACACACACACACACACACACACACACTTAAAGCAGGTAAATCAAACGAAAATAAGTCACACACTAAAACTGTTGTAATTAACTCCAAAACACTTACTAGGTTCAGATATCTCAGTGATGTAATTAGTACACAGTACAATCAGTAGACTAGATACCACTGACGGTTAGACTAGTTCCCTTTCGTTGCTTCTTTTGCGTGCGTCTTGCGCTCCTGTCGCACTTGATAAGTCACCACCACCATCCCATCTATCAAGCTGATGGCCGTCGTAACCACAACATTACCTTACTATTTCTTTCGAACCATGCACCGCGTTCAATATGTTATAGGCTCCTCTACATACACGTAGACACCTTACATTTTTTCTCGGCCATACACGGCCCCATAGTCCCACACGACTCCTCCGGCACACGGCGCCATACATAGCGCCGCCGGATTAATTTTCATGACTCGCTTTACAACTCCAGTACTCTATAGTACTTCACGGGGCTGCGTGCACCCGCACCGCTACCATTCTCCCAGCACGACAGCATAGAACGACCCAGCCGACAGCTCATGCCAAGTGAACGCCCTCCATCAGTGGGTACAAGTTGCACACAAGTCCAAACACAAGAGGGTGCGCATTTCTTCGGGTGAATACCTCATACACATGGTGCACGTAAGCATAAAGTGGCACTCGACACAAGCCACTAGTCCCCTCGACGGTAGACTGTGCCCCACTTTCTGTGGAGCTCACGGCAAGGGAGTGTGAGACACCCCGGGGCATCATGCCCAAGGGTGGGCGGGCATCAGGCCGTCTCACAAAACCCTCCGTTAGGCACAGTCCGTTTATGAATTTCTCCATTGTTCCCGGTTCACACAATGGCTCCCAAAAAGGGCGCCACCCCTCCACAGCGCGGTGGTCGTGGCGGTCGTTGCCGCAGCGACGAGAGGTCTGTGTCCCCCAGTCTTGCTGCGTCGTACACACCCTCCGACAAAGCCACGACGCATGCCATGTCGGGGTCAATCATGGAGCATATGAGCGCGTTTCATAACCGCCTCGCGTCTTTGGAGGCACCGCCCCTTGCCCTCACCCCTAATTCGGCACCACCATCACCAGCGGACGACTTGCGTCACCCCTTGTCCATGACTCATCTACGTACATCAAATTTGGTTCCCCACCATGTCACTGGTCAGCCACGCCGCCCCACTGTCGACCAAGACCTTGTCCTTGCCACTCAACTCAACTGTGAGGGCCTCGACATGGATACCATTCTGCGTCATATCAAGTTTGACCTATCGATCATGCAACCAGACCCGCAGATCAAACGTTTACAGGCATCGTTTCTCAACTTTGTGCGCATGAAACTGCCGACGCTCACTCCCTAGCTAGTTCATCACCAGCCGCGTGCGCTTATCCACAAGAAGTCACAAGACATCATCCAAACGTTGCTGCTCTAGTGCGCCGGTGACAAATAGCTCCAGCCTAGCTAGCTTGCACTTGTTTTCGCATGGTCCTCGTGCCAGGCGCTAGGGCTCTCGTACCGGTTTGAATCAGACTAGCGACGCGGCTTGTTTGTCTTGGGAAATCAGAGCATCGCGTCATGCTGCTAGCTAGCCTTCGCGTGCGTACATGTACGTAACGGGAGGTACTAGCGGGACAGTATAGATCGGTGCCTCGAGCTAAAGTGCAGTGGTGACGAAACTGTGTAGCACGTCCTTCCATGGAAAACTACGGTTCGATTAGCGACGAGTACGTGGACGAGTCCCGTAGTGTATTGTTACAAGAAAGTACCTTATCACGAATTGTTGGGACAGCTATGTCTAGATCCGGCCTATGTCTAGATAGGCACATCATGACGCATAGCAAGACATACACATAAAACATGGACATCACGGGCGTGACTTTTACCTCAACACAATATTATTGTTTTCCCTATGCTTTTCATGTTTGTTTCACCATTTACATCGCTAAACCTCGTCTTGGGAGTTTGGGAATGTGCGATGGGAGGCGAGCTCTATTGTTTGGCTTGATCTCAGAATGCGATAAGCTCATCACTCATGAGATTGAAAGGTTGACAAGTTCAAACGAATTTATACCACTTTATACGTTCACTATGTCTTCAAAACGTCCACAGGACACTAAATTAACTGTTCAGGAAACAACATCGCAAACACCTTGAAATACTCGCCTATTTCCTTTACCTATTATGACATTTACTTGCAAAACAACAGTGGCATCGGTTTTATTGAAAGCTCCATTTTGTGAGTTTGCTATCACTTGGACACTTGGTTTGTTTTCGGCGACTTGGCAAGCCAATCTCTTTATCAGAACAAATACGAATTAAATCCTTGTCCCACCCACCTTATATAACATGCGCCCCATCCCGGCCTCGCTGGCGTAGTTGTGATGCTTCATGCGCTGACAATCGTGCACTCTAGCCTATCATTTCCTACTTTTTTCTAAAAAGATGACTATCAATTCAGTCCCGAAGAGTGTGTCAGACTAGTAACATGATACGGGGTCTGGTAAATGAGAGCATGCCGCCCAACATGGCACACACTGAAGTGCCGCAAAGCTTCTTGGAATGTCCTCAGGTAGAATGTACAAACCATATAAATTCCATTCTCCGCACCTCCAATAGTATGCATCGTTGGGTTCGTACGCCTAACACACATTTTGTCATCTCGCATAAATCTAGACTAGCAAAACAGAAGGGGATAGCCTGTCGCCTGGCTACATAAACTGCCGTGCCCCCCTTCCACCTACCTTTCACACACTTTGAACGTCCTTTCACTGAATAGCCTCGCGATAACCATCCAAAGCAGTAAATGCAACAGACTCGGAACTTTGTCGGGGTTGGAAACCATTTGAAGCGCGGTTTTCATTGTTCTTGGTTCCGTTTGACGACGATGGGTTTGTAAGTTGTGGGTGGGACCAAATGCAGCACAAGAGGAATGGAATTCCAACGGGATTGTCAAGTGGCGTCACCCATTGGCAAATAAGACAGAAGGGGAAAGCTGCCGCTACAAGAGTACAAGTCCAATGACAGCTTTCTTCAAGGTTATTCACACACGCCCTCAAACATGTCACGGCTGCCCTTTGTCAAAATGATGCCTTATCACTTCCGTAAACAACGCCTACTTACTTCGCTTTCGCAACTCTCACTGCTTTCTTAACCTCAGCGATCCACATGATTTTCCTCCGAAAACACCTTTCTCTTCGTCGAACACCTGCTCAATCAATCACACACACACACACACACACACACACACACACACACACACACACACACACATTAGACTGCCAATTGCAAAATGATGGCCACACTGCGTTTGAGGCAGGTCAGAAAGACCATAGTACATTATTTTGCTAAAATCTGTCTCTCTGCAAGTTACACTATTATTATGAGCTTGTCTGAATTCGGTACAAGACATGCGATGTCATGGTTTATAAAATACATCTGGATGAGGTTTCATAAACTTCTTTGGTAAATTTCACAACAAGGGAGTAAACTTTAATGCGCAAAGAAATGTGTTTCAGATGCTATTCGTTATGAAGCACCGCGCATCGCTGCGACGGGTCCGTGGGGGTACGACAACAATGTTCTATCAAATGCTTGTTTACAGAAATTCAATAAACAGAAGGGCCAAAGCAGTCGAGTAATACTATGGGCTGCTTGTAAACAATTAACATGAACGGAGAAGTGTCAACATTTGGCCAACAAGACAAAGAGAAGGGCTCGTGTTAGTTGGGCAACCATCACGCACCTGTTGCCCCCTCACAAACGTCGCCTTCACACGCCCCTTCAGCTTCACATCTTCGTAGGGTGTCATCTTATGCTTGTGCAACAGCGAAGCACGGCTCGTGTCCGCGAACTCAGTTGGGTCCCACACCTGCAGAGTCCGACAAGCGCAGCGCAGTGACCAACAACGCAGGAATGTATGTACTGACGGCGTTGCTTGTATGGGCACATGCGGCGGCGCAGAAGATGGCTTACCACAATGTCTGCCTGCTTCCCCACCGAAAGTTCGCCTGTAATGTCTGAAATACCCAACAACTTGGCCGGGCCGGCGCTCCAGACGCGAGACAGCTCCTCCACCTGCGCTCCCATATCGGCAAGCACATGCCAAGTTCCTGGCAGAGCGTACTGTAGCCCTGAAAAGAAACGAACACACATGAACACAATATTAGGGTATATATATTTGTGGTTATGTGAAAACCGTAACTTGATGAGCCAGATAGAGGCCGACCATCCAGTGCGCACCTGAGATTCCTCCCCACGAGTCCAGGAAGTGGCCCTGCTTCATGCTCGGGGGCGCGGGCGAGTGGTCGGTGGAGATGATGTCAAAGTCGCCCTGCTTCAGCGCGCGACGGAGGTTGGCCCGGTTCTCGGCGCTGCGCAGCGGCGGTGCGCATTTGTAGCGCACGTCGCCGTTGGGAATCTCCTCTGCTGCAAAATTGAGGTAGTGGACGCAGGTCTCCACCGACACAGGCAGCCGCTGCGCCTTTGCTGACTGAAGCATTTTGATGTATCAGCAAAGACTGGGTCAGAAATGAGCGTGCCAACGCATGATTGAAGGCAGAAATTGGTGATGGGGGCTGCACCTTGATCATCTCCATGGAATCAGCGTCTGCGAGGTGCGCAATGTGCAGGTTGAAGCCACCGCCTGTCGCAGCGGGTGTGGGGACCCCGTTGGCTGCCACATCCTCGCTGAGAGCCGCCAGCAGCCCTCTGATGCAGTTCTGTTCCCACACGGGCGGCCGCGTCGCCATGTAGGTGGCGTAATGGGTGGGGTCACCCTGAGAGCACCGGCATCGAAAGGGATTTCAGGCATTAATAGTGTTGCATGACATGGCATGGTATGGTGTGGTAAGGGAAGCGGAATGAGCTGGCAGTGACAGGGGAATGTACTGAAGGAGCGTACCTCTACACGCAGCGACTCGTCCACCAGCTCAGCGTGCACCATGACCGGGACGCCGAGCTTGCGGAGGGTGGGGAAGGCGGCCGCGACATCGCTGATGCTAGAGTTGGGGAAGTCATTGATGCCGGATGGGCTCATGAACGCCTGCGCATGCACCATAGCATCAACTCCCCCAAAGCACAGGTCGCACCCCCCCAATGTCGCACACGTAGGAGGGTCTGACAGGAATGAATGGGGCCCGTGAAGAGGACGGATCACTCCGCCTGCAGGTATAATGTTTGGCAGCAACGTATAGTCCTTACCTTAAAACCCACAACGCCACCTTCGGCCATGGCGGTCAGGACCTGGGTGACGCGACGACGGCACATGCGAATCGACCGCTCAGATCAAAAGTCGCAATTGGGTTGAGAGCTTCAGATCAATATGGCAATTCTGGGGGCTGCATTACCTTCGGATCGTGTGCGTTGTCGGGGACAAGGCCTCCCCATAGGGCGACGTTGGTGTACAACTTCCCCTCAGACGCTTCGACCTGCGGTCGAACGAAGGACGAAACCGACGCACAGAACTCAGCACCCCCGGCGCCCAGCATTCCGAGACGTTTCGCTACCCACTGATCCCGAGCAAAGGGACCGTGGTACCTTTTTCTTGAGTTCAGTCGCCGTGGTCATCGCGGGCGCGCTGTTCAGAGGCATATCGACCAAAAGAGTGACTCCGCCGGCGACAGCGGCCTTCGTTCCCGTCTCAAAGCCTGCACAGTCGATGGAGCCGTTTTATGGAGTAGGAAACAAAACTGATTGTTCAACAACCAGGGAAGCTCTGCAAGCGAGCCGTGCGAGTCGGGTACCTTCCCATTCCACCCTCCCTGGCTCGTTCAAGTGAGTATGCACGTCGATCAGACCCGGCGACAGCACCAAGTCGCCGTAGTCAATTACGTGAGCCCCGCCGGCCTTGCGTTTCAAAGCATCGGCGTTTCCGAGCTCTTGACGATCCAGTGGCACGATAGCCTCGATAGTCCCACTCTTCACCTTGACTGCATAGACAGTAGTGAGCAAGCCGTGACGGAGTGTGGGTTCAGTTTATTAAACGGTGGTAGCCACAGAAGAACAACTCGGTCGCCGCCGTCGCGGCTCTAACGGCGCGTATTCATTCACGCCGGTGACTTACCTACGGCTGCAATAACACCTGCGGGTGTGACCACTCGCGAGCTGGCCAGGGCGAGCTTTTTCTCCGTTACCCAACCGCAAGTGCCCGACTCGGCAGCGCGAGGAGAGTCGCCACTCCACATAGCATCGGCGGCTTTTCGAGCGCCATCCACGTACTCCGAAGCGAAGGGGGGGAGGTAGGCCTTTGCAGCCGCCTCCATCCGGTCAAGCGTTAAGTCCTGCAGACGTATTTGATTCTGACGGATGCCGAGGACGACCGCAGTGACGATGGCGAGCAGCGCCCCCCTCGCAGCTAGGCTTCGAGGTAACATTGCTCTTACTGAAACCGCGTCAGGCTGATAGAATTGTCGGAAGCAGGCATGCGTCTCCAACGCAGCCAACGCAGACCTGATCGGGAAGACAGCAAGTTCTAAACTCGAACGACTAAACGTAACCCGGCTGATCGCGACGCGTACCAACGGGAAGAAGCGCTATGATAAGCACGAAAGTGGATGGTCCGTTCGGAAGGTGTCCAGGGCCAGGTGGCGCGCTTGGTTCGCCTGTCCTCCGCGGCCATCCTGCTTGCCGAGTTGCCGCCGCCCCGTGTGCCCTGGGAATCCAAAGCAAGGAAGGAAAGGATTTATTACAAGAAAAAGGAAAATACTGGTTGTAAGTACGATAAATGCTAGCGCCACTTTTGTATTTACAACCAGTAGTAATGGTACATGAGGCTATCGGTATGGGTATTAGTTTTTTTTCGCTCACTGTAAAGAATTAAAAAATCTTACAAAAAAAAAGCAGTGGAGGCCACCAAGCAAAAAGAAGAAGAGAGGAAACAACTTAAGCCCGAGGAACGGGAAGGCATGCCACAGCATCAGCACTGCCCTCCTGCAAAGCGTCGCGTTGATAGGAGCCCAGAGTACCATGAAGAGCAACAGAAAGGGCTCGCTTGCGGTAAAGGGCACCGAATGTATAACTCTCACGCGAACAAGCTGCCGGTTGACAACTCGGGTACCGTTGTATCTGAGTATAGATACCATTCATAGGCGCATTGATGAACTGGTTCAAATTTAAGTATGCGAAATATCGTGGGCGATAGGACTTAGAAAACTAGGCGCGCCGTTGAAGCGCTCGACTCCGTGTTAGAAGGGCGGAATACCTCCATTAATTTACGCACCTCGGTGCTAAAGACCTGCCTAGTGCCGGTCTTTACTAAATGGTGTGAAGTACTTGGGATGGATACGAGTCATACGACTATAGATTGCGCGCCAATAGACTGCAAACTATATTAAATCAATGAATAAGGCGCCTAGCTGGGGTGGGTGAAAAGGCCCATGGGATGGCCACAACGCAAGTACTGCGTGAGCTAGAAATAGCGCAAATAGAAGCAATATCAACAACGGCTAGGACTTGGGCGTTCCTTAAAGCGCCCATCCTAAATACGTGCATAAGCGATTTATTAGGCCAATCTAGTCGTATGCGCGCAAACATTTGGACGTCCGGGGACATGCGTTGGCTGGATATTTTTGCTAAAGCAAGCGCGGAATCAGCCTAAGGGGTACGCGCCCCGCACACCTAGAGGTCTTTGCAACCGCGCGTTGCCCCTAGCCTAGTATGGGAGCAACGGCATGGGATCGATTTGAGAAATAATCTTCGGCATGTACCAAGACTTGGAGTATTTGTTCCCATGCTTCGTACGCTTGAAACCCACTACCACAATTCGGCACGGGATGACGAGAATTCTTGCGAGGGCGGCTCTAGGGTTACACATTCTTGAATTTCGTACGCGTGTATTGCCCACATCCCGTCGTGTTGCATGTATTCATGCCATGCATGGACGTTATTTCCGTCATTGTCTTGCATGCGGCGGGGATGTGCATGAATATATACAACATATCACGCTTGAATACACACGCTGGGAGTGCCACCGTTGTAATTTTGGGACACTAGCCCCATAGTGTAAAGATTTTGTACGTCAAATCACTACCTCCATCCTTTGAAGTTATAATTGCATTGCTTTTAGGCGGTGTCCCCCCCTTCCCCTCATGGGGCCATTCATTTTACATGGAATGAGAGTTTTCCCCATTCTTGGCGCCGAGTGCTCCCTCAAATTGCTTTCTTTGCAGTTTGTGCATATATCGTACTCCCGAAAAATGTTTTGCTCCTTGAGTCCGTGAGATGGGCCTTGCTCCTTCTCGCATTACTCGTTTCGGTCGACGCTTGAACGGGTAGTGTAGGGCACACCTTTGTTGGCCATTGTTGTGCATGCATTCAATCTTGTTTGCATTTTACTGGAAGGTTTTCATTTGGTGAAACTCCTATGTTGGCCTCGATGTGGGGTTACCGCAGTACGGTACGGTTCTCGTGCAATGGTACGTTCTGCACTCACTGTAGCGTCGCCTGGACGGGAGCTTGATCGATGATGACTTTAAGCCTTGTTTTTAGCTTTTAATCTCAGTCGTGCTTGCAAAACGCCACATGTAAAGGGTGCCGGTGCGGATTAACATGTTCCATATCCCGGGGGCGCAATTATTTTAAACAATACTCATGTTTATTGGAAAGGTATATAACCTTAAATCTAGATCAAAAGGTTCATTACCCGCAGCCTATTTTCATAATAAAGATTTCGCCGCGTTTTATCTTTACTTTTGGGCGCTCCCATGATGTGGGACGGGCAGGTAAACGCATCGGCATCACCCTCTATATAGGCGGCGTTTTGCAAGCACGACTGAGAGAATCTGTTTAAAGCAAAGCTTACACCCACCATCGATCATGCTCCCGTTTCTAAGGGGATATGTTGCCAAGCGTAGTGACAACCTATAGATAACGGAAGGGTAGCACTCGCATTTCTTTTGGGGAAAAACATATCGGTTCCCCCCTTGAATCCGTACGCGTACACAAGCCATCGTACGCGTACGTTCCCGGAGGGCAATCCTTGACTCTCGACAGCAAAAGATATTGTCCACGAGCTACGTTCCAACGAATGATGAACGACATCTTAAGCGACTTTTTACGCAAGTTCGTTACAATCTACCTTTGTCTTCAATCGCACGTTGGACGAACACTTAGAGCACATGCGACTTATTCTCCAACGCTTCAAAGAGGAGGGCTTGAAGTTACGCCTTAAGAAGTGTTTCTTCGGTCTCTATGAGATAAAGTATCTGGGCTACAGAGTGTCAGCCGGAAAATTTCCGTTTCGACAAAGAAAGTCGAGGGCGTTGTAGATTGGTAAGTGCCAACGACGCAAACGGAG
Organism: Tetraselmis chui; assembly: GCA_026401115.1. Lineage (NCBI taxonomy): Eukaryota > Viridiplantae > Chlorophyta > Chlorodendrophyceae > Chlorodendrales > Chlorodendraceae > Tetraselmis > Tetraselmis chui. Next base: position 216,200 of record JAPMLY010000038.1, read on the forward strand.
GTTCGCAGTTTCGTGCAATTTTGCAGCTTCTACGCCATATTCATCCATCATTTCAGCGACCTTACGGCACCATTAACGGACTTACTAAGGAATTCTTTGCTACAAAAGGTTACGCTGACGCTTGCTTGTTTGGAAGCCTTTGAGACTCTTAAGTTACGGCTCATTTCCGCGCCATGCTTGATCCTTCCGGAAATCACCTCGGACGCGACGTTCATCGTAGCTACAGATGCTTCGATAGTGGGGATTGCAGCTGTCATATTGCAAGACCAAGGAGGAGGACTTCAGCCGGTCTCTTATTGGACGCGTAAGGTGAATCTTGCTGAGCGTGGCAACACCTACTCTGCGCACTATTTAGAAGCTTTGGTCGTTTGCGAAGCAGTCAAGCATTGGAGGTGTTGCCGTAAAGGATGCTCTAACTTCCTTGTCGTAACAAACCGCGACACACTACGACATTTGCTCATGCAACCGAACAACAAGCTGAACAAGCGGCAAGGTCGCTACCTGCGGGAAATGAAATGAAATTGTAAAGCATTGGAGGTGCTACCATGAAGGATGCTCTAACTTCCTTGTCGTAACATACCACGACACACAGCGACATCTGCTCAAGCAGCCCTACAACAAGTTAAACAAGCGGCAAGCACGTTCCTTGCGGGACTTGCAACCGTTTGTGGGTTCGATGACGCTTGCGTACCGCAAGGCGGCCATGAACGAAGCTTATCCGTTAAGTCGGCGACGATATTTCACATCTCATGCCACATTTTAATTGTTTTGGGATGGCGAGATTCCGTTATAAGCAGATTCACGACGGAAGTCCAAGCCGCTATTACATGACGCGCATTTAAACTTATTGGACGTTAACGCGTTGCGGTTGAGCCATGATTTCGCTGATCTCATTTGCGGGGGTTGCTCCCAAAACTCATTTTATGGGGACGAGGGTGAGTGGGCGAAAGGCAACCGGATTGAAGCCAGAGCTTGGTACTTTTGGCGTCTCGATCGCCTTGGTGTCCAGTGCGACTTTGAGCTTCGACTGAGATTGATCACAAAGTTGCACGACAATTTGTCAACTAGTCACTAAGATCTCCCGCTCGGGCCGTCCGACATGTGTTTTCGCCACTGAATACTCGCACATACTCTCCCGACGAGGGGGCGGGGACGGTGTATGCGAAATATTTTTTGGCGAAAAGGGGTACGGACGGATTAGCGGTAGGCCGCGAGTGTTAGAGCTGGCGGCGGACAGCCTAGAAGCAGCGCCATGACAAGGCGCTCGCTAACAGTCATCCAGCCATGTGAGATTCGAGTCTCCTTGGGAGTGAGGCTAGGAGCTACGCATGACGGAGGAGGGTCGCAGCCGGAGGAGCGACACGGTCTAGCGGCGGAGGTCCACAAGATAGATAGACCGCCGACGCGAAAACCTAGTACGGAGGGTTTTCGGATAAATAGCTTCCGTACCCATAATCTTTTGAGCAGTGGCGACTCGATCAGCGAGTTCGACCTACCTCTCCTTGTTAGAACTAGCATTGCATTACCTAGTGCTTATGTACAAGGAAGCTAGTCCTTATCTTAGTACTTAGTGTTGTAATAGTAGCGGTACTGTATTTCCCCGTTAGTGGCGGTCGGCCGGCCCTGCCGGTGCCTTTGCCGACCGCCATCTCTCTTTTTTCACTCCCTTTGTCCCCACTGCTGGCCCCCTAGCGGGGCCGGCTAGACTATCCGTGTAACCATTGTACTTCCAAACTCCAACAGGTTATCGGCCCCCTACAACGTTACCCGGGATAGTCAGACCTCCGGAATACGGCATCCCCAAGTAGGAGAAGAGCGTGCAACCTAGATACTCGCTATGAAGTCAATACCGACGCTAGCCGCCTTAGATCCCCCATGGCCGTCCTAGGCTAGCAGTACCGCCTCCGCCACCCAAGGAGAAGAGCGTGCAATATGGATACTCGCTTGAACTACCACTACCGACACCAGCCGCCCATGGTCACATATGGCCGCCCTAGGTTGGTTGTCTACACCACCGTGCTCACAGCTCACCGATGCTATCGACCGGATCTGGTTTCAAACCAAATTCAAACCGATTCGCGAATATTCGGCCCGCGCGTACTTTAAATAGTAATGTTTGTGTTTTTTCCCGAGGCGACGCCGCAACGCTCATCTGACATACCGAGGTTCTAACCTGGCCCACGGCGAAGGGGGGGGAGTCGACACGATAGCGCCCGACTACTCTTTTCGAGTGCCTACACGCTGTTAGTAGCCATGTTGGCTTTTCCCCTTCCTCGCCGGTCGCTCTCATGCGATAGCTAATTCGCCCGTGGACGGGTTCCCCCGCTACATGTCAGACTAGTACATTACGCAGTACATTTGGACCAGTTTATTGTCGGCAACTCGCCGATAGCATTCCGTTCCTGTGAGCACATGTAGCGTCACCTAGTGCTTATGTACAAGGTAGCTAGTCATTATCTTAGTACTTAGTGTTGTACTAGTAGCGGTACTCTATTTCCCCGTTAGTTGCGGTCGGCCGGCCCTGCCGGTGCCTTTGCCGGCCGCCATTTTTTTTTTTTCACTCCCTTTGTCCCCACTGCTGGCCCCCTAGCGGGGCCGGCTAGACTACCCGTGTAGCCATTGTACTTCCAAACTTTAACACTCCCCCATCATTCGGTACCCATTTATCGACAGGCTGCCTAAGGCAGAGTGCCTAGGGTAATCGCAACAGCACTCTCCTAAAAAGGAGGTATTGATAGCGTAAACCAATGGGGGATAGAACGGGTGGATTTCGCACGATCAAATAGGTGCCGGAAACAAACGGAGACGGACATGAGAAATGAGAAAATCTGGCGCGGAGGCAGGAGCGCCAGCTTGACACCGTTTGCAATTATGTACGTCATCTCTCCCGAGCCCCCGGATGGGTACGGAAGTCTGGGCTAGGAGGCGAGCTGCGAAGGGAGGAGCAGCGATATCTCGGACGGGGGAGTGCGTGGATCGGGACGGGACCGTCTACGGCCTGTGCGAGGGGGTTTTCCGCTTGCCTTTCCCCCCTAGCTCCGGCACGACCGGAGTCGCACAAGAGTAGAGGTAATGTAGGCCCGTCGCGACGAGCGCCACTTGATGAGCTAGGATGCTCAACGCCGTCACATCAGCCGGAGCAGGCTGCGCATCGTGCAAAATAGCGATAAATAATTTTCATACCTAGTGTACAATCAATGCTTACTAGCATGAATTTAACGGTTTTGTTACCGCCATTGGAGAGGTTGGGATTAATGGATTCATGGCTCATATACTACGATCAAAAAGGTACTCCAAAAGGCATGATCACAAGGGCGCCCGAAGAAAGCATCCGTTAACTCGGTGATTGTAGTAAACAATTTCATTTCATTTCGTCAGTTGGTCACAAAGGAGTAGCTAGCACCCTTGCTAAAGCGCTCGACAGATTGTGGTGGGATCGAATTCGTCAAGATGTGAAAGATTTTTGTGAACGTTGTGTCGTGTGTCGACGAGCAAAGATTCAAGCACACATGGCTGCGACTCTTTACCCAGTGCATGTTCCACCCATACCGTGGCACAAAATTGGTCTTCACTACTTCACACATTTACATGTGAGCAATGGCTTTGACATTGTGTTGATTGTGGTCCACCATTTGACTCGAGTGGCCCATCTTCTGCAGTGCACCAAAAGCGGAACAACAGAGGAAACTGTTGGTTTGTTTTTATAGGGAGTCTACCGATTGCATGGACTACCTCGTATGCTCGTCAGTGATCGCGACCCGAAAGTCGTCAATGGTTAATGGCAAACGCTTTGGAGATGTCTCGGAACTCTTCTCAATGTGTCTTTTAGCCGACACCCGGAGACGGATGGACTAACGGAGCGCGTCACCATCACGTTTCAGCATCTTCTACGTTGTTTATGTTGCTGCGACGTATCAAAAAGGACACACCTATTGCCTCAAGTGGAATTTGCGTACAACGCCACTTGTGCTCTCGGAATTGATCACACTCCCTTTGAGGCTTATTTTGTGTTCTCTCATGGGGAGCCCCTTGACTTGTTATTCAGCATGGGACCTTCGATTCCGATTTCACAACACGCGTCAGAGCGGTTGAGATTGTTCAAGAAGGTACACCCTGTGGTACGATAATTGTTACAACTATACAATGACGATATGCATGCTCGTTCCAAACCGTCGACAGCCCCACATCTCGCTCAAAGAGACAAGGTGACCAATGTTACAAAGAGAACCTCTTCGTACGTGGGCAGCCTTGTGTGACGGTTAGCCTCCTCAAGCTAAACGCTAGCACAAATCAGTTCTAGTCTGTCTAGTTCTGTCGTTGCAAGATGGCAAAAAGATGTTGTCGAGAGATGCTAGTGAAAGATGTCTAACTGTTGTACTTAAGCAATATATGTTGTAAGTGAACAATGGAATTGTTAAATGGTTCTGTCACCTCCCTCTACTGCATTGGGCTTAAATAGGTCTCTGCCCAGATAGCTTACGCATGCTTGCTGCGCTTACGTGTCAGGCGTTAGGGCTGTCTAACCGTCGTCATCTGTCCCGAGACGCGGCCTGCCTAGCATTGGGTTTCACGACGCGGCTCCTTCCGCATCAAAGAACTCGCTTAGGCGCGTCATCTGGCTAATTAGATTAATTGTGCGTATCTGTACGTACCGGGAGGTATTGGTCGTACTGTAGCATTAGCACCCTTATGAATATTGCAGTAGCGACGTACCCACGTGTGTACGTCCGTCCGATGGAAAAGCACGAATTGGAATTAGTAACGAGTACTTGTACAATGTCGTGCAATGTACTGTTGCAAGACTGTACTCGTCACACTAACATGAAGCTGCATTATCGATAGCTTGGACCTTTAAGAGTCGAAGAGCACATTGGGAAACACATTTACATATTGAAACTGCCAGCAACAGTACGCTTACACGCGGTGACTCACGTTAACAACTTGATACGTGCTCTATAGCTTCGTTGCGACCAACTGTCTCGGGAACTGTCCCTGAAGGAGATGACGAGGAGTTCGACGTTTCCTACATCTCTGTTGTGTGCATAAGGTCGTTACTTGGACGTCGAGGCATATATTTGCTCATCATGACACACTTACACCTATGTGGTACCGGCAGAACGAGGTACACCGAACTACGGCGTTACCATATTTCTTGGAGATGCCCGAGTGGCTCAGGCTGGCCAAGACCTAGTCGTACATCGACTTCATGCACTCATACATGGCGCGCATTCTTGAGTCCCAGTAAATGCTTCAGTAAAGGGGCCTAGACCACGGAGGTCAGCCTCGCGATTGTCCTCGAGATCTGTCAAGGGGGGGAGGGTACGAGTGTGACGAGTACAATCTTGTAGCAGTACATTGCAAGACATTGTACAACTACTCGATACTAAATCCAATTCGTGCTTTTCCATCGGAAGAACGTACATCGTGGGTACGTCGCTATTGCAATTTAGCGAGGGTACAGATGCGCATTGAACTACCAATACCTCCCGGTACGTACATGTACGCACAATAAATCTAGCCAGCTAGAGACGATGCGCTGGGCGAGGTTCCCAATGCTAAACGAGGTTCCCAATGCTGGATGAGCCGCGTCGCTAGTCTGCTAGTAACGGTTAGAGAGCCCTAGCACATGCCACGAGGACCAAGCGAGAGCAGGTGCAAGGTAACTAGTGTAAGCCTAGTGCAGCAGAGAGAGGTGAGACAACTTTTTTTTCAATTCTTTTGATCATTTACAATCTAATGTAAAAAAGTCAAGCATGTTCCTATCCCTCCCTCCATTTGCAATTCCATTTGCAGTGACATAACAGATTTGTGTCTACAAATAGCTCAAGGAAGGCAAACTTCCACACAGTGATGCCCGTCGACGACTCGAGAACTTTATACCACCCCCACCCCCATGATGTTGTACGATGAAGTGGGAGTAATCCAATAACTATGAAGTATAAATGAAATCCTTTGGTAACGTCGTTGAGGGTGGAGATGACTTTCCCGGGGGTTTGGCATGTTTATCCGACCCTACGGATCGCACGGTGATGTTGAATAGATAACATGCCTCCGGGTTGCATGCATGGGTGAAAATTGAAAATTAAGCATAGCAGTACCGAGTTAACGGCTGCCATCCCCGGGCGGACCCGTAGATTCCATCTAGGTATCTTTGGTTTTGGATATGCGACGTGAACCGCCTCTTACAACCTCTCCATTTACTACAATGACACCGTCTAAATCATGCACGTACACATTTTTTTTCAATTATGAAATATATTTTGTCGCTAGTCTCCACGATGAGCGGCTAACTCTAGCCGCTGCAAGGGCGCCGATCACCCAATCTAGGCGGTCTATGTTTGTCGAGTCGGCCATACCTGACCTCTACTTATATGCGACTCCTATCGTGCCGGAGTCGGGTGGGGAAGGCAGACAAAAATTCCCTTGCTCAAGTCGTCGACGGTCTCGACTCGATCCACGTACACCCAACCTAAGATGAACTCTTCTCCCCCCCATAACGCAGCTCGCCACCTATCACATGCTTCCTTCCCTTTGCCGGGCCGAGGAAGGAAAGGAAATCCATAGTTGCATGTGGTGTCCGCTGGCGCACGTGCCGTCGGCCCGGTTCTTTCTCCTTTCCCCGGTCCTCCGCTTGTTTACCAACACACATGTGATCCGTTGTATATGCCCGTACCCTCCCCCGATGGTTAACGCTGCCATGGGGGCGCCTTTCTGAGCTGTGGGCCGTGGCGATAACCCTAGGCACACTGCATGAGGCTCTCATGTCGATGGGTGGGTACCGACTAGGGGAGGGGGTGGTGTAAAGTGTTATTCGGGGCGCCCTCCGCAAATGATGTTGGATACGGACGGCGCCCGCCGGCGGCGCAGCGGCGGCGACCCCGGAGGGGGGTGCGCTCGCAGGCCCGTCAGCACCTACCTCTACCTCCACGCGGTGGGCGCTTGTAACCCCGTAGCCGTGCCAGGCCTGGCACGGTAGGGGGCTGAACGAGGTACCGACAGCTGCGATCCGCGGGATCAGCAGCTGTCGGGAAGCCATGTCCGGAGGGTTTTGACAAAAGCATAATATCCGTATACTAGCACAAAGATCTCCCGCTCGGCCAATCCGATATTTTTTTTCAGCGACTAAATACTCACATATGCTCTCCCGTCCTGTCGGGAACGATGTCTGCGATTTGTTTTTGGCGGAGAAGGGTACGGACTGATCAGTGGTAGGACGAGGGTGTTGGAGCTGGCGGCGGACAGCTGGGAAGCATCGCTAGGGCACGGCGCTCGCTAGCAGTCGACATCCATGTGAGTTTTAAGTCTCCCCTGGGGGCGAGACTTGAAGCTACGAAGGACGGAGGAGGGTCGCAGCCGGAGGAGCGACACGGTCTGGCGGCGGAGGTCCTGATGATCATCCGCCACCGGAAAAACCCGGTACGGGAGGTTTTTGGAAAATATTCCCGTACCCAACATCTCTTCTGGCGCGGCGACTCGATCCTTGTGTCCGACCTACCCATTCCCTAGTCGGTACCCGTTTATTGACACGCTGCCTCAAGCAATGTGCCTAGGGTTGTCGTAACGGCACGCTGCTCGTATAGGCGGCCCTCTAACAACGTAAACCACCGGGGGAGGGTCCGGCCGGCCACAACGTGATCACATAGGTGTTGGAAACAGACGGATCAAGGACATGGGACATGAGAACATCTGGCACGGGGGCAAGAGAGCCAGCCGGACACCGTCGGCGGCCTAGTTATTTTCTCTTCCCAGCCTCCGAAGAAGGAGGGAAGACTCGGCTAGGTGGCGAGGTGCGTTTGGAGGAGCAGCTACTATCTCGGGCGGGGATGAGCACGGATCGAGACGGGACCGACGAAGATCTGAGGGAGGGGTTTTTTCACATGCCTTTCCCCCTAGCTATGGCACGACCGGAGTCGCACGGTACCCGAGGTAAGGCAAGTTCGCCTCGACCATCTCAAGATGACCAGCCTCGCTGTTGCGAGACATAGTTTTGTGTGGTAATCAAGTTGCTACACAGCAATGTTGGTCAAGTAGCATCGTGATAGTACGGCTGTGACTCAGCACAATAAGATGATAAGCCAATCAACAATAGAGAGGATTAGGTTGCTGATGGTGGCAAGTTGATGAGCGTTAGATATCATCTAAAGGCTCAGAATATACGTTGGCGTGTGCTCACCACAAGGTGAGTGCGTGTCATGTGATAGGCAAGTGCTAGGCACTTGCTGAGGGTGAGATGACATGCAGTGTCACTCACCGAGTGTAATCATTTCTTATCGCCCCCTCAACTTTGACAGGTAATGGGCCTTCTAGCTGCTAGTTGTTGGAGTCATTTGTCTTGACTGGAACCTAGAGCTTGCTTCTCGAAGAGTGGTAGACCTTTGTGGTGTCGCACGATACGTGAGGTGCGGCTGGCTCACAAAGTGGCTGGCTCTTGCTTGTGTTTGTAGCTTTACTTCGATACCCGGCTTGAACCCCCGAACGCCAACTCGTGTGACGTAAGATTGGCTTGCTTTCCTTTGTTATAGCTTGGCGCTTTCTGGAATTCTATTCGCTTCCAGAGCTTGTCACCCGCCAGTTTCTTTTCTCGTGAAAGCCTATAGTGGTCCGGCTGAATTTTTGGAAAGGCATCTTACCACAAGTGTACTAGCACTCATGTACGACGTCACTTGACCGACCTTCTGAGACTCGTTTCTGATTGCCTTGGCTGTATAGACTCCGGGAGTACAACTGCGTCGTCGGTCAGTCCTTTGATGTCTCCTTTTCTGAGCCTTGTTGCCCGCCTTCACCGGTACTTGGTGCTTTTCTTGCTGGCATTTTTCCTGATTTTCTGGTGCTCTTGCGAACGCATCCGACGTACCTGCTATGGACTCAGTGAAACTACCCAAGTTCAGTGGGGAGAGGCGAGATTTTGACGTGTGGAAGAAACGTTTCCGTGCATTTGGCTTGATGCAAAAGTGGGCTCCGGCTTTGCCGTCGGATGGTGCCGCTTCCTCTCAACAACAAGTCGACATATACTCCACATTGATTCTTGCGCTGCCGGAGGACGATCTTTCCATTATCGAGAATGTTAGCGAGGATGACAAGACATGCGGCCACACTGGATGGACTGCGTTAGTCAATCTATATGAGGACGATGGTATTTACCGGTGTACGGAACTATTGCAGGACTTGGAGACGCCGCAAGCGGACGGCGAGAGCGGCATTCAATACATGAACCGGTTAGTTCGGCTGCAACGACAGCTTGCCCGAGTTGGGAACGTCGTCCACGACCGGCGTATCATCATGTACTTGGTGAAGGGCCTGCGCAGCGAATACCACTCCATCACCGACACATGGGACGTGCACGACCTCAGCATGGATACCGTCAAGCGTGATCTTCGCCAAAAGGGCATGCGCATCGAGAGTCGTGCGCAATCACATACAACGGAGCCCCCAACGCCTACGGCTTTTGCAGCGTCTCATGATGACTCAACGACTAAACTTTTGAAGCGGCAAGTCTCCGAGCTCCAAGACCAACTGAAATCTCTTCAAGGAGCTGCGACTACTCGTCGTACCTCATATGGCAGAGGCGGAGCGAAAATTTTTCGTGTTGTTTGCTATGGCTGTGGTAGGAAGGGCCATCGCAGGTCCGAGTGCCCGGTCAACAACACCGGAGGTAACTCTGCGCAAGTGGACTCCCCGGTTGCTTTTCCGGCGGTCATGGACGTTACGGCCACCCTTGCGAGGCCATTCTCCGAGGCTCGACACGTGCTCGAGCGCGACGGGGAAACGTGGATGTGGTTGGCCGACAGCGGCGCCAGCCATCACATGACTAGTGTGCGCCGTGACTTCTGTGAGTATCGAGCGCTCACCGACCGGCTTTGGGTGAAGGGTATCAGCGCCCGCGCTATTGGCGTGGGCTCGGTCCGCATCATTGTGAAGGCTGAAGATGGAGAGGAGATTCCTGCCACGCTAAAGAATGTGCTCCACGTTCCTGAGCTATCCCGTCGCGCGTCGTGGTCTTACCATCGGCTTTTCAGCCTCACCCAAGCTCGGCGACAAGTTCATTCTGTGGTGTTACCTGATCCCGTGGACCACCTTCGTCTTCATGCCGGTCATGGTGATGGCGTGGTGGTTCCGTTGGAGCGCGCGCATTTGTTGGTGTGGTTGCCGGCGCGGGTTGCTTCATCGAATCCTACCGCTTCGGTCGCCACTGCGCCATTGGAAAAACAGTTGTGGCATTCCCGACTCGGTCACCTTGGCGAGTCGCAGTTGAATTGGCTCCTGGCCAGTCAGGTGGAGGGTGTGGCGTTTTCTGCGTCGGAGAAGTTGGGCTTCTGTGAGACATGTGCTGTGTGTAAGTCGCACGTCCGCCGTATCTCTCGTGAGCCGGCTGACCGGAACGTTGGTGTCTTTGAGGTCCTCGGCTTAGACTTCTGCGGTCCTATGAGTGTTCCATCCTTGGGAGGACGGCGGTACAGCTTGTATGCGGTTGATTTCCGGAGCCGTTTCATACTTGATGATGCGGTCCGCTCCAAGGATGAGGCTCCCGCCTCGTTCCGTCGCATATTGACTACCATCCGTTCTCTTGGGCACACGGTTCGTCGTCTTCGGGTGGACAATGACACGGTGTTCTTAGGTGCTGCCTTCCGAAACCTCTTGGATGAGGTCAACATCGCCGTGGAGATCACTGCCCCTTACGCGCATTGGCAACATGGCCGAATTGAGCGGCAGTGGGAGACATTGATCCCGATGGCGCAGTCAATGATCCGGCAAGCCGCGCTGCCTAAATCGTATTGGGCTCTAGCGATGGCCGCTGCGGTGCATCCGCTGCGGTGCATCCGCAATCGTGTGCATAGTAGCGGAGCAGGCGGTGTACCCTTCACCTTGGCGACCGGAAGACGAGCTGATTTGAGCTCCATGCGGGTCTTCGGCTGTCCGGCCTATGTCCACGTTGACAAGTCTCAAAGTCGCAAGCTTGACGATCGCGCGTGGAAGGGTGTCTTTGTGGGCTATGCTTCCGAATCACCTGCGTGGTTGGTGTACAATCCTGCTACTTGTCGGGTGGTGAGCAGCCGTAACGTGGTATTCGATGAGGCTGCAGTCCTCTCCATGGGGGAGAGCAATGCGGAGCAATGCAATGATGATGAAGAGGACAGCATCCAGCGCACCATGTGTAGCGAACAACGGGATACACCTTCGGGGGAGTCGCCGCTACGGGAGTCGCTGCAGCATTCCGGGTCGATGGGAGATGAACGGGACATGCATTCGGGGGAGACTCCACGTCCAAGGTATAGTCTTCGATCCACTGCCGCACCACAGCAATGTGTACTCAGTCCAAGGTATAATCTCCGTTCAGCGGGCGCTTCGGGAGATGGATGGACTACGGGAAGTACCGCGACTATTAAGTCACCCAGCAGCCCGACTGTTCAAGAGCATGTGTCATACAAGCAAGCGCTGAGGAGTCCCCACTCGGGGGAGTGGGAGGCAGCTATCAAGAGCGAGTACGACTCACTTGCATCTCGGAAAACCTGGACAGTGGTCCCTTATCCTGCAGGTCGCAAACTCGTAAATTCCAAGTGGGTGTTCAAGCTGAAGCGCGATGCCAATGGACAGATATCAAGGTACAAAGCAAAACTTGTAGCTCGCGGGTTTACTCAGGAGAAGGGTGTGGACTACCACGAGACCTTCGCTCCCACAGTGACGGTGATTTCTATTCGAACGTTTCTCGCGCTTGCTGCTTATACTGATTGGGAGGTGGAGCAACTTGATGTGGTGACGGCATTCTTGGAGGCCGATATCGAGGAGGAAATCTTCATGAGGCAGCCGGAAGGATTGCGTCACTTCGACATCAATGGAGAGGAGCGAGTGTGCTTGTTGAAGAAATCATTGTATGGCCTCAAGCAAGCTCCTAGGAACTGGATTAAGACAATCACAGCATGGCTAGAGGAGTATGGCTTCAGCCAATCCAAGGTGGATCCCGGCATTTACGTTTTCATCGAGGAAGGTGAGCTTTATGTCTTGGCGTTGTACGTGGACGACAGCATCATCGTCGGACCAGCGGGTAGCTTCATCATTGGGTTCAAATTGGCTTTCGGTGCAAGACTTCGGTCCAGTGTCTTGGTTGCTTGGCATGACAGTCGAGCGTGATCGTGGCAGCCGCATCATCATGATTGGACAACAACAATACGTATTAGATATGTTGGAGCGCTTCAACATGCTGGACTGCAAGCCAGTGGGCTCACCTATGGCGGTTGATGCTTTGAGCAATTGTGCGGAGACGTCGACATCAAAGTTGCCTCCCGGTCTAGTGCCGTACCAAAGCTTGATCGGCAGCTTGTTGTACGCTTTTGTAAGCACACGGCCCGACATCACCATGGCTGTTAGCCACCTTAGTAGGTACATGTCCGATCCCTCTCAGTCACATTGGGAGCAAGCCAAGAGGGTGCTCCGCTACCTCAAGGGGACCGCAGAGTCGGTGTTGATGTACGGTGGCGCACCGTCATCAAAGGTGGTAGGATGGTCAGATTATGACTACGCGAGTGATGTTGGCGGGCGGCGCTCTCGCACGGGGTATGTGTTCATGCACAACGGTGCAGCGGTGAGTTGGAAAAGTCAGCGGCAACAAAATGTGGCGTTGTCGACAGCGGAGGCAGAGTATATGGCGCTGACTGCGGCCACTCAGGAGGCTATGTTTTTTAAGCAATTACTCCACGAGTTTCACCAAGACTCCGGGTCTCCCATCACAATTCACGAGGACAATCAGAGTTGTACTGTACTGAGCAAGAATAGCATGACGACCGGACGCAGCAAACACATGGACGTGAGGTACCACTTCTGTCGGGAGAAGGTGGAGAGCGGAGACATCGAGGTGCAATATTGTGCGACGGAGAACATGCTTGCTGATGTGCTTACCAAGCCATTAGTGAGTGCAAGCCACGGCAAGTTGTGCAATGCCATCATGGGATTGCCTGCGTAGCAAGGGGGAGTGTTGCGAGACATAGTTTTGTGTGGTAATCAAGTTGCTACACAGCAATGTTGGTCAAGTAGCATCGTGATAGTACGGCTGTGACTCAGCACAATAAGATGATAAGCCAATTAACAATAGAGAGGATAAGGTTGCTGATGGTGGCAAGTTGCTGAGCGTTAGATATCATCTAAAGGCTCAGAATATACGTTGGCGTGTGCTCACCACAAGGTGAGTGCGTGTCCTGTGATAGGCAAGTGCTAGGCACTTGCTGAGGGTGAGATGACATGCAGTGTCACTCACCGAGTGTAATCATTCCTTATCGCCCCCTCAACTTTGACACTCGCAGATCATAATCCTGTTGTAAGTAATTCCTAATGCAGATTAGTTACAGAGAGCTAATGTATGCTCTGATAGAAGTCCTTATGTACAGGACATCACCTAGAGTGTCTGAGCGCGATATCACAAACTAGCGTACAGACAGCTGACAGCGACAGCTGATACACACTCTTGTCTCGACACCAGCCGCCACCCAAGGCTGGTCGTGTAGCGTACCTGTAACCATCACGTTACAGTATCTTCCTTATCGAACCGTGCATACCACGTTCAACAGGTTATGGAGCCCTCCACCTGAAGGTTACGCGAGACGACAGTGCCTTTCGGCGTGCAACTTGGACACTCGCCCGAAGGCAAAGCCATTTTTTTTTTCGAATAATCATACTTTACTCTGTATATTTATTTCCACTTTCTCGAACACTACTCTACGGAACAGCCCCGCTACCACTACTCTACTCTACGCCACGACGACCTAGCCAACCACACAAGCGCACTCGCTTGTGTGGACAGGGTGCATACAGGTCCAAGCTGGAGTGGGGAAGGGGGGAGCATCGTGAGGGTGAATACTCATACACAGGGTGCACGACAGCTTCAGCCGTAACGTAGAGCAACGGACATATACACCTGCTTGTTCTTGCCTCGGCTGTCACTGTGCCCCACACTGGGTGGAGGATACGAAAAAGGTGCATTGAGACACCCCGGGGCAACAGGCCGACGGGTCGGCGGGCATCAGGCCGTCTCTTTGTATACCGTCGTTAGGCACAGTTACCGCTAGTGGATTTTTTCCACTGTCCGGTTGGGTACTCGACCCTTTTACGATGGCGCCAAAATCAAAGTCGGCACCTACCGCGTCGGCCGACGACTCGGGTGTCGACTCCGGCACGTGCGACACTCCGTTGCCCGACTCAGCAGGCGACAACATTCGACTGGTGATGGAACAGCTACAGCTGCTCCACGCCAGAATGGACGACCAGGACCGGACGCAGTCGGAGCTTCTCCGTCGGGACGCACTGCGCGATCACCCGGTGCCTATCGACACGGCGCCGTTCCAACCTGTGCCCAACCAGTACCGGCCTGCTAGCGCCCCCGTGCCTACTCCGGTACACGAGCACCCGCTCCACAGCAGCGCCAGCCGCAGGCCCACGATCGACCCGGAGTTCGTTGCGATGACAGCAGACTGGGCCACCAACTTCGACGGTGACTCTTTTTCCCGGTCTTTTCGCATGGACGCTCCGCTTATGCCGAGGACGGGTGAATTCAAGACCTAGAAGCGCGACTTCCTGTCGTTCCTTTCGATTAAGGGGGCTGCACTGATCCCTCAACTTGCTCTTTCCTCCTCTGGCGTGCCTCTGAATCCAGTCGCTCAACGGTTCGCGCACGCGATGCTCGTTCAGTGCTGCCGCCAGAACAAGCCAGCTGCACAGGCCATCGCGGGGGTCCCCGCTGGACGACTCGACTGCGGGACAGCCGCATGGGAAGTGTTGTGCGAGAGACTGGACGCGCAGTCCATTTCACGCACGCTGTCGCTCCTGGACCGCATGATGGTTCGTCAGGCCTCTGGTCAATCAGTCTCGGCATACGTCCACGCTGTGAAGCAGTGCTTCGATGAGCTGAACGAGTGCCTGCAGCTGAAAGATGGCTCTGCAGCCATCCACCCCCACGTCCTCGCCCTGGTCATGATTCGCGGTCTGTCGAACGTTGGGCAGTATGGCCAAGCCAAACAGTGTGTGATTAATGCCTTTGACACCGACTTCATCCTGCCAGCCGACAAAGTGATGGGGAGCATTATCCACCAGGCTCAAAATCTTGATGCAGATGTCTCCAACAAGGGGGACACTGCTGATTCCGGGCCTGCGGTCAATGCCTTTCTTGCGGATCGCAAACGGCAGGGTGGCCGTGGCGGTGGGGCATGGACCGCGGACAAAAAGAAGTCCAAGTTCGCAATGAAGTGCGGGGCCTGCGGAGACCCAAACCATGTCTGGTCGACCTGCAAAGCGCCGGATGCTGATGTCCTCCGCTGGACACTGGCCAAGCGTAAACAGATTGCCGAGAGATACGCGGACCAGCCTCCCCCCACTGCACACCTCAGCCACCTTTCTGCTGCTGAAGCATCTGAGGGACATGCTCCCGCTGAGGACGCACTGGAATACGACATGCAAGACGAGTATGACGACACTGAGGTCAGTACGTCCTTTGCCTCGGTTGCATTCACGTCTGCTGCATCTCGTGTTGCCGACGTGTCTGAGTACTGGGTAGTTGACTCTGCCTGCTCCGTTAACTTGACGTCATTTCGGTCGGATTTCTCGGAATTTCATCCATCCTCCCGCCGCGGCACAGTTGGTGGTGTCGGTGTCACGGTCCAGGGCAGTGGAAAAGTCCGCATCCCCATTTGCCTGACCTCCGGTCGAACAGTCTTTCGGCTCGCTCATGCCCTGTACACCCCTAACTTGTCCTCTCGATCAGCGCAACGTATCAGTCGTCTCCTGAGTGTCAGCTGGATGCAGCAACACTCAGGGTGTGCGTTTTCTTTCCCTACAAACACTGACTCTGGCACTGTGCGTGTGACCACAGGAATGGGGATGCTAATCCCGTCGGGGAACGGACTGTACCTCCTCCCGAGGTCGCATGCCTGTGCGGGGATGTCCTCGCCCACCGTAGACAGTCGTAACCAGAACTCTGTCGCACTTGCTGTTGAGTGCGACGCTGCTTTGTGGCACAGTAGAATGGGGCACCTGAACATGCAGAGCCTGCAGGCTCAACATGCTCATAACACGGTGTCTGTACCGGTTATGCCTGGTTCTGTAAAAAATCTCGCCTGTGAGTCTTGCAATCTGAACAAAGCCACGTCTGCGCCACAAAATCGCACAGCATCTCAGAAGCCAGCCGCCCCGCTTCAACACATGTCGTGTGATCTGTGGGGTCCTGTCAGTGTACCCTCCCCCTACGGCCTGCGGTATTGCCTACTGGTCATCGACCACCACACTAACTTCATGTGGGTGCGGTTTCTGAAGTCTAAGGATGAGACGTGCGCGAAACTGGAGACCATCCTCCTGGACGCGCGGCATACTCATGCCCGTTATCACTCACACCTCCATGCATTTGCACCGTTTCTGAAATTCGACTCAAACTCGGTTTTCGAGGCCGCGACCACGCAGCTCATGTGCGCGAGATTGGGTTTCAGCACTCAATTCTCGGCGCCCTATGCACATCACATGCTTGGGAAAGCAGAACGCCCGTGGCGCACACTGCGTGACTGCGCGTCCTCAATGCTTCACGCCATGTCTGTGCCTAACAGCATGTGGTCATGCGCGATCAGCACTGTGGTCCACCTCCGTAACCGTACTTACAGTCGGGCTGTTGGCCCGTCTGGGGGGGTCCCTGTCACCATTCTCACAGGCGCAGTCCCTGACGCGTCAGTATTTCGCGTGTTCGGATGTGCAGCATTTGCCAAGGTACCTGATAACCTCAAACGGAAACTTGGCCTGAAAGCGTTCCGAGGTGTGCTGGTGGGGTACTCTCATAACTCCCCAGGGTATCGTATCTACAACCCCGCGACCAGGCGCATCACCACGTCTGTTCACGTCAAGTTTGAAGAGACTGTGCCCGGGTTTGGGACATCCCACCCTGTCGCCTCGTCGATTGATGTGTGTGCAGTGACAGAGACTCTCCCCATTTCCCCTGAAAGTCACCCACTCCCAGATCTGACCCTGGACACAGATGACACATGGTGTGTGGAGGAGGTCGACAGACCCGCTCGCCCTCGCGGACCGCCTACTCGCTATGGGGAGTATGTCGCCCATGTCTCTGCTGTGCCGCGCGTGTGTGTCACTGACTCGTGTGAGCACGACCTGTCCGACCACATGGACGACATTTTTCCACTCCCTGACTTCTCCATGATGACAGCTAAGGCACGTCACAGGTCCTCTGAAGGCCCTGTGAGTGCTGTCGCTATGGTATCCGCAAGCGTTTGTGTTGAACCCACATCTTACAAGGATGCCTTGGTTAGTCCACAGTCCGCGGACTGGCAGACAGCCATGCAGGTGGAATTCAACTCTCTGACGTCCAACCAGACGTGGGATCTCGTTCCCCTGCCCGCTGGACGCCGCGTGGTCAACAACATGTGGGTCTACAAGGCTAAAACAGACGCATCTGGTGCTGTTTCTCGATACAAGGCACGATTTGTCGCAAAAGGCTGCAGCCAGCGCGAGGGGATTGACTACACGGAGACGTTCTCACCCGTCATCCGACTAGCTAGCCTCCGTGTCTTCTTCAGTATTGCCGCTGCTCGTGACCTCGACCTGGGCGGTCTCGACATCGACACGGCGTTTCTGTACGCACCCATCAAGGAGGATGTCTACATCAGACAGCCCCTGGGGTTCGATGACGGTACCACCAATGTCTGTCACCTCCGCCGGTGCCTATACGGCTTGAAGCAGTCCCCCAGGGAGTTTAACGAGCTGCTTCGCGACTGGCTAGTCTCTCAAGGCTGGCGCCAGCTGATCTCTGACCCATGCATCTACATCTTTGAGGCCGACGGCGTCTTCGCCATGATTGCCCTCTACGTGGATGACATCCCTGTGGCGTGCAACAACACCGCCTGGCGGGTGGCCTTCACCGCGCTGGTGCGATCCCGATTTGACATCAAGGATCAGGGTGACCTGTCCGACATCATCGGCATGCACATCACCAGGGACAGAGCGGCGCGCACCATCAGCCTCGATAAAGGCAAATACGTGCGCGAGCTGCTTGAAAAACATGACATGGTGGACTGCAAACCCTCGTGTCTCCCGATGGACCCCGGTTTTTTGGCTGCGCTCTCCAAGCCGACGGCTGTACCCCTCACAGGCGCGGACCGGGACGTTTACCCGAGTCTGCTCGGCAGTTTGCAATATGCCGCTGTATGCACTCGCCCGGACATTTCGACCGCGCTCAGCATTCTGGGCTCTGCGCAAGCGAACCCTACAGTGGCCCACATGCAGGCCCTTAAGAAAGTGTTGCGCTATCTTAAAGGGTCTCCAGCCATGAGCCTGACGTTGGGGGGGGTGAGGACAACACTCTCCAACTTACAGGCTTCGCTGATGCAGACTGGGGGAATGACAGTGTGACACGCCGGTCACGATCGGGATTTGTCTTTACACTGGGCAGAGGTGCAGTCAGCTACAAGTCTAGAAAGCAGTCCTGCGTCGCACAGTCAACATGCGAGGCTGAGTACTACTCAGCAGCGGACGCGACTAAGGAGGCCATCCATATTCGACAGATGTTGTCGGAGATCTTCAGTCGACCTGTCAGCGGGACGACCACAATCTGGGAAGACAACCAGAGCTGCATCGCCTATTCGCAGAATGCACTGGTGAGCGAGAAGACCAAGCACATCGACCTGAAGTATCATTTCGTGAAGGACCACGTACAGCTGGGGACCGTCAAACTACGGTACCTACCCACCGGTGACATGGTCGCTGACATGCTGACCAAGCCACTACCTGGACCTGCACTCGTGAAACACAGGAGCGCCATTCTGGGGACATCTGGACCCATGCAGCGACACACTTTGTAGAAGGAATTCTGTAATCACTTCCATCTGGTCACAAGACACACCTTAGCTATCTTGAGGGCGAGTGTTGTAAGTAATTCCTAATGCAGATTAGTTACAGAGAGCTAATGTATGCTCTGATAGAAGTCCTTATGTACAGGACATCACCTAGAGTGTCTGAGCGCGATATCACAAACTAGCGTACAGACAGCTGACAGCGACAGCTGATACACACTCTTGTCTCGACACCAGCCGCCACCCAAGGCTGGTCGTGTAGCGTACCTGTAACCATCACGTTACAGTATCTTCCTTATCGAACCGTGCATACCACGTTCAACAAATCCCCGCAGCGGCTAGAGCATGCCGCGTATCGTGGAGACTAGCGACACTGTTTATTTCATATTGCATCCAAAAAAATTACGTATAGATAAAAAAATAATGAATACCTTGTTACGTGTATGTTTCAGACGGTACCGTCACTGCCAATGGAGAGGTTGGGACTAGTGGCTCACGGTCTAGCCCCTAGCTAAACAAGTCCACTAGCCACACGCAGGGGGGCCCAGAGACAACAACATGTTAATTATGGTATTATTGTAAACAATGCCAATTCATTTTATTTCATTTCATTTTTTTCACTTCATTGGGTACAGACATATAAAATTGAACGTACGTTAAATCATGCGTGCGGGTTTGAGGGACCTCTTCCGCCACACAGTGTCGGCTCCTCCAGCTGCGACCCTCCTCCGACATGCGTAGCGTCGTGCCTCGCCCCCATAGGAGGCTCGAGTTCCAAGTGGTTTGTCGGCAACAAGCGAAAGCCATGCCCTAGCGTTGCTTCTCGGCTGTCCACCGCCGGCTCCAACGCCCGCCTCCAACTCAGATCTGCCCGTGCCTTCTTCGCAGTGAACTCCTGAGATGCAATGCCGGTCCTTGAAGAAGAGAGTCCTCGAGGAGTATCTAACCTCGAAAAATAGTACCAAACTAGCCGAGCGGGAGATCTTGGCGCTTGTATACATGTATCATTTTCAAAAGTCGTACCGATACTTCCTGATAGCTTCGGATCGCGCGGATCGCACTGCCGAAGCCTCTCTCAGCCCCCTACCGTACTAAGCCAAGCACGGCCACGGGGTTACCAACGCTCACCGCTTGGAGGTGGAGCTGAGTTCCGACGGGCCTGCGAGCGCACCCCCCTCCGGGGCCGCTGCCGCTGCGCCGCAAACATGGATGAAACCATGTTTAACATGGTCAGTGGGGGAGGGGGTTGGTGATGCAGCCGCCGGGGCGGGGCTAACCTGAGGCATTATCGTCTGTTAATACACGATCTCCATAATTGGTACCTTTGAATTTGTGGAGGCGCAAGCAACATGAGCACGTGCACATTCCAACAAAAAATGGCAAAAGAGAATCGACTTTCGCGGATTGGTGAACCGAAATGTTTGTAAAGGTGCGTTTCACGAGACTCTAACATGTCCCGAAGGGGTAATACCATACGGTCTGAAATTTTAGTTACTACACCATTGTACACAATTAACAACAATATCTATGGCGGTGCGATGACACGTGCGAGTTATCTTGTAAAATGAGCTATGGGTCATAGAGGACATTAGCGTTTGCGGAATGAAAGCTCAAAGAGGAAATAATCACCAACACTCAGCACTTATCTCACGTGTACGCCGTAGGACGCTTGCATGTTGGATTTCACGTTAGGCCCCGCTAGACATGGTATTGGTGGGTGCTCATGAAAATATCAAAAGCATTGCTTATGGCGTAATACTTCGTTGTGCCATTCCCCGTACCTTCGGACTATTCTCAGCCCACATCGTATTTGACGCCCGGTCTCTTCTTGCCCCAATGCATGTACATGCTCCCAAAATCGACGTGTTTTTTCCACCATTCAGCTAAGGGTCGTTGTACCTTTTACGTAAGCGGAACTCAGTCGAGAGAGCTGGTGAGGCGATTAGTGCAGGCCGATCAAGCACTAAGCTGCTCGATGTTCGTGTTGTCGCTTAGCTTCAGGTGGCGGATGCACACGCTCCCGTCCTTCCTTGTCAATATTGGTCCGTACGATTCCTCTTGAATTAAAAATGAATTTCAAGACCCGCAAGACCCGCAAGACAGCGGTGGTTCTATGAAGCCCTTTGCCCATTCATGTTCTTCAAACTTCCCGTCAACATATTGTGTACTTTAGCTAAACAGAAATTATTTGCAACATGCACCGGCGGCCGCCGGTTGCTGTCTTTAGGCCCACCCACCAAGCCACTTAGGAGACTTACAAATTGAGGCCAGACCGTTTTCGTGTGTTCCGTCCTCTCCGACTGAGTGGTGGGTGTTTAACCCCCCCCTCCCGCACGGGACGTGGTATAATGTGTGGGGTAGATACATGTCAAGGATAGGGGCGGGTGGAGTGGCGGTGGGTCGAGTCCGTTGTAGTGTAGATTTTGAGTATGTAATATAAGCATGAGATGATGCAGCCAATGTGCCGTGTGTATGTGGATTTGGGGCAGAATGCGATGGGTTTCGAGGCGGGATTTAGTCATTACTTTATCCCATGGGGGTTCATGGCGCAGGGTGAACATGGGTGTGATTATGGATATTTTATTGGTGTATGCATGGGATGGCAGTGCGGCTCATGACGATGGGGATTATTTATACCGTGGTGCCGGGCCGGTATTGGAAAAGGGCGGGCGTTGGCGCGAGGGGTATACTTTGTGCGTATCAAGTCAGCGGTGTGAGATATATCGTTATGCGTGCATTATTTCTATTCCTGAATTCACATATTTAAAGTCATTGAGTAGTGTCGCAGGACTGTACTCGTCACACTCGTACCCTCCCCCTCTTGACAGATCTTTGAGGCCGCCGCGAGGCAGACCTCCGTGGTCTAAGCTCCTTCAGTGAAGCAGTTACTGGGACTCATGAATGCGCGATGGGTGAGCGTGCATGAAGTCGATGTACGCCTGAGTCTTGGCAAACTTGTGCCATTGGGGCGTCTCCAAGAAATCTTGTAATGCGGTTGTCCGGTGTACTTCGTTCAACCGGTGTAAGACAGGTGGAATGTCGCCATCACTAAAGTGCGTCATGAAGAGCATATATTTGCCTCGTCGCCCAGGTAGCGACTTAATGCACACAGCAGAGATGTGCGAGACGTCAAACTCCTCGTCGTCTCCTTCTGGAACAATTACCGGGACAACTGGTCGTAGCGGAGCGGTAGAGCAGGGTCGTAAATTGTTCACATGAAACACATGATGTAAGCGTACAATCGTTGGAAGTTTTAATCCGTAACTGTGTTTCCCAATTTGCTCCTCCACTGTAAAAGGTCCAAGCTGTCCGTCTCTGAGTTTCCGGTTCGGTTGTCCACGCAGAAAAAGGTTTGCTGTGACGACTGACACCTTGTCTCCTCTGGCGAAGTGTGGCGCTGTAGACGGTTCTGTGCGCGCTTGCATCTCGTCTTTGTGTAGTTGTAACACAGAGCGTACTAGGGTATGTACTTCCTGTAACAATCTTAACCGTTCTGTTGCGTATTGCGAAACTGGAATTGATGGTCGCATGCTGAACAGCAGATCTGGAGGCTCCTCAGGAGATAATCCAAAATTAGCCTCGATGGGTGTGTGTTCAATTCCGAGTGCACGCGAGGCGTCATACGCAAATTCCACTTGTGGTAGTAGCATCGTCCAATCAAAGCCATCATAGCAACAGAAGCAACGAAGAAGCTGCTGAAACGTGATGTTCACGCGCTCTGTCAGTCCGTTTGTTTCTGGATGTCGACTGGAAGACATGTTCAGGCGCGTTCCAAGGCGTCGCCAAAGAGTCTTCCAGAAGGCACTGACGAATTTTGGGTCGCGATCACTGACCATCACACGGGGTAGTCCATGTAAACGGTAGACTCCCCGTAAAAACAAAGTTGCAGTTTCTTCGGCAGTAACAGTCTTTGTACATGGCAGAAAATGGGCCATTCGAGTTAGATGGTCTACTACAATGGCAGCACACTGTTAAAGCCATTGCTCTCAGGTAAGTGTGTCAGGTAGTCAAGACCAACTGTATGCCACGGTATGGGTGGAACAGGTAGTGGGTAAAGAGTCGCAGCCATCTGCGGTCGATTCTTTGCTCGTCGACATACGACGCAGCGCTCACAAAAATCTTTCACATCTTGGCGAAGTCGCTTCCACCAAAATCTGTCGAGTGATTTAGCAAGAGTGCTAGCGACTCCTCTGTGACCAATTGACGAGCTTGCGTGCACCTCTGTGATCAATCTCAGTCGGAGCTCAGAGTTCTGTGGAATATAGAGGCGATCGAGGTGCCAAAAATATCCATCTATGGCTTCAATCCGGCTGTATTTCGTCCACTCACCCTCGTCCCCATAAAACGAGTCTTGGGTTTACCCCTCGCGAATGAGATCAACAAACTCAAGGCTCAGCTGCAACGCGTGAACAATCAGTAAGTTTAACAGTGCGTCTTCAAACAACATCTGGGAATTCCGTCGTAATTCTCGATATGACGGAACCTCGCCATCCCAAAATAATGGAAGAGTGGCCTGAGGTACGAAGTTTGGACGCCGGCTTATCGGGTCAGCTTCGTTCAGAGCTCCCTTGCGATATGCAAGTGTCATCGACCCCACAAACGGTTGCAAGTCCCGCCGGTATCTTGCTTGCCGCTTGTTCAGCCTGTTGTTCGGTTGCATGAGCAGATGTCGCAGTGTGTCGTGGTCTGTTACGACAAGAAACTTAGAGCATCCTTCAAGATAGCACCTTCAATGCTTGACAACTTCGCATACGGCCAAAGCTTCTAAGTCGTACGCAGAGTAAGTGTTACCAAGCTCAGCTTGATTCAGCTTACGCGCCCAATAAGAGACTGGTTGAAGACCACATCCTTGGTCTTGCAACAAGACTGCTGCAATCCCCACTGTTGAAGCATCTGTAGCCACGGTGAACGTCGAGTCCGAGCCGACCTCCGGAAGGATCATGCATGGTGCGGAAATGAGCAGTAACTTGAAAGTCTCAAAGGCTTCCAAACAGGCACGCGTCAGCGTAACCTTCTGTGGCTGGGACTTTCGCAGTAAGTCCGTCAATGAAGCCGTAAGGTCGCTGAAATGATGAATAAATCTAGCATAGAAGTTGAAGAACTGCACGAAACTGTGAACCTCCTTCTGCGTCGTGGGCACTGGCCAGTCTACAACGGCGTCGATTTTCTTTGTTGAAACCGAAATTTTACAAGCCGACATAGTATAGCCTAGATACTCCATCTCTTACAGGCCGAAGAAGCACTTCTTAAGGCGTAATTTCAAGCCCTCCTCCTTGAAACGCTGTAAAACGAGACGCAGGTGCGCCAAGTCTTCCTCCAGAGTTCGACTTTAGATACAGACGTCATCGAGGTAGACCGTCACGAGCTTATGTAAAAAGTCGCGAAGTATGTCATTCATCATCCGTTGAAACGTAGCTGGCGTATTGCACAATCCAAACGGCATGGCGACCCATTCCATTAAACCATAAGGGGTTAGAAACGCCGTCTTATGGATGTCGTGATCACGCACTCGAACTTGCCAGAAGCCTGAGGCGAGGTCGAGGTGGGTGTAAAAGTTTGCGTCCTTAAGTTTGACGTCGCATCGGGCCAGTTGCTTCAATGGGATGATCCCACTGTCGGCTTACAAGCGGAGAGTCGACATGTTGCAGTAACTCCGGGAAGTCAGTGTAGAGTAACGGCCGGAAGTTGTCACGTTGTTATGCAGTTAGCTCCTCTCTAGTGTGAAACTCAGTTGGCTGGTCAGCGGCTGGCGTAAGTTCAATGACGTAAAATTCAGCATTACGTCCCATGCCGCGGCGCGTCTTGCGCATGAGTTTCTGAACCTTCGTAGATGACATCAGCAGACACTCAGGGCGTCGTTCCTCGAGCCTAGTCTCCACTGTTGCGCCGTAAAAATCATGGTTGAACAAAATTGTAAAGAGGCTTGTTCTTAATCAGGCCATGGTAAACCCAGGATTAAATTAGCAGCACGTAAATCACGTAAGACGTAAAAAGTCCGGTGAAATTCGTGTCGAGCCAGCTCAAAAGTAACATCGCAGACTGTCGAAGAAGTCACTCGTTGTCCGTTGGCAAGTCGAACATGGGTCTTCGTCACAGACTTTCGAGTATATAAAGCAAAGCGTCGTACGAGGTCCTAAAATAAGAAATCAAGCGTCGCAGCGCAGTCCACTAATCCAGAAATCTGGTGTCCGCCATCATGAGTTTTCATAGTCTGCTCGGTTCGAATTAACGATCGAGCTTCCGTGAGGTCAGTCAGCAGGGCCGTAGCTGGCGGAGAAAATTGTCGCAGCGTAGCGATGGACTGTTCCGCGTCGCTAGGAGGTACATGTACCGAGGTGGGTTGGTCAGATTCTGTAGGTGATGTCAAGTCGTAAAAAGCACAATCTGCGTCGACTAACCACAATTGTACATGCCTAGGAGATGGAGCAACCACCTCATGTTGCGTTGGGTCCTCCAGGGACTGGCGAGTAAAAGTTGTTTCCGCGCTGGGAATTCTTGGTACAATTTCCAGTGCTTAGTCAGTTGAGCGAATTTCGCCCATTTCGGTAGCACAAAAACAGCCATCGTAGATGTCGGAGATGTTCGACGACAATCCTCAAAATGCTGTGCTATCTATTCAGCCAACTCCCAGGGTGGATTAATGAACACCCGTTCTCCTGACAAGTCCCTCTCAAGAATCGAGTCACTCGGCGAACAGTGAGGTAAGTCAGCGTGCGAGTTTAAACCCTCATCATCAGCACATCCCTCTAGTGTGAAGTTGACTCGTGCATGCAAAGGGTCAAAGACTTAGTAAACCAGTTTCCAATCGATTGAACGTCTGGTTACAGGTTTACGACTCTGTCTCTGCTTTGTCTGACGTCGACGACATGCTAGCAAAGTTGCATGTGTCGCAACTGTAGTCGATGGAGATGTCGCAGGTAAATCGACGACCTCTGTCGCTAACAGTGTCTCAAAACGACCAAAAGATGTAGCCGGCTGCTCCAGTTAGCTGGTAGAACAGCCTTGCCACCATCATTGCTTCTTGGATTGCCTTGCCCTTCAATTCAGGAGACTGAAATAGTCGGTGGCCCTTCTTGTGGCACTTGAAACAAAGTCCCTCCTCCATATGCCGCTTGCGTTCCTCAGCTGTCATTGCATTCGCGATTGCGCTGAAATTGAAATTGAAATTGAAATTGAAATTGTTCACAACATGTCCCGGCAAACTGGACCGAGTGTCGTCTCACGGGCCACTCTACTTCGCCATACAGGACTTATTAGCAAGTTGGGCCCGGGTCTCTCCGACCAGGTACATTTCTTATCGACACACCTATCTGCAATGTGTGCCGACGTTCCTCGGGAGTTATATAACTGTAAGCAACCGCAGTAATTGCCACAATCCCCCCACCTAAGCAGTAACAGCGTAATAATTTTGTAATCAAGAAAAACAGATCTAAAAATAAATCCACTTGTCTAGAAATGCAAAACTAAACTGCTGCTCGACCTTCACGATGCACGGCCCGCTCCCGCCGAACCGGGGGGTCGACCGGCCTAGGCCGGTCGGCGTTCGGGAGGGACGACGGGCCAGCCTAATCTAGCTCCCGCGTGACTTCGGTCTTGCCGAAGGTAGGAGGGGAAAGGCTGGCAAAAAACCCCTCCTCTCGCGGTCGCTCGTCGATCCCGCCGCTCCATCCCGTAAACCCCGCCCCAAGGTCTTGCCGCGTCCACCGACGCGGCGGTCCTCCGTGTCGAGGTCCCCCATCACCTCGAGGACAGGTGGGGGGGACCGAGACACACAGACATAGAAAAAACTAGCGCTCCTGCCTCCGCGCCTGAATTTTCCCCGCTCATTTCCCCGGTTTTTTCTCTGTCTGGTACCCGGGTACCTGTCGGTTTTCCGGCCTGTGGCCGTACCCTCCCCCCTCTGATCGCGCGTCCACCGAGCAGCCTTTTCTTGAGCGGGGGCCTCCGCGCTCACCCGGGCCCACGCTCAAGGACTCCTAGGAGTATGAAGGTCTGTCGGGGTAGTGGGTGTCGAAGAGGGGGGGGGGCAGGTCACCGTAGCCGGATCCGGCGGGCCGCGGGCGCCCGGAATTAAGCAAAACCCTCCGTGCCGGGTTTTCCGGCGGCGCCGACCCAAAGGGTCGTCGTCGCCAGATCGTGTCGCTCCTCCCATCGAGACCGTCCTCCTTGACGTCCGAGCGGACTTCTCCCCCCGGGAGATGACGCTGGACGACGTAGCGGCGCGCTAGTCAGCGCCCTTCCCTGGTGCTGCTCCCCAACTAGCTCGACGCCGGGTACGGACATTATTTTTAGTATCCAAAAAAGCCCTCCGTACATGGCTTTTCGGCGGCGGCTGATCCTGAGGATCGCCGCCGCCTCTTGTAGCCGCTCCTCCGTCTGCGACTAGCCACCGTCCTGTGCCATGTCTTGCCTCACCCCTCGGCAAGGTTCGACCGGCACAGGGCTGGTCGATAGCTAGCGAGCGCCCTTTCCTGGCGCTGCTTCCCGGCTGGCCACCACCAGCTCCAACACCCGCCTCCCACCGTTGATCCGGCCGTACCCTCCTCGCCATCAAACGCTGCCGTAGTACAGGTCCCACTCCTAAAAGTAAGGCTGTATCTAGGAGTATCTGTGCGCGAAAAAACATATCGGACGGGCCAAGCGGGAAGTCTTGGCGCCGGTGGTGCACAGAAATTATTTTTTCAAAAGCCCTCTGTACATGGCTTTCCCGACAGCTGCTGATCCCACGGATCGAGCTGTCGGCCCTCTTAGCCCCCTACCGTGCCAGGCCTGGCACGGCTACGGGGTTTCCAGCGCCCACCACGGGGAGGTGCGATTGCGCTGAAGTCAGTACGGCCATAGTTTGAAGATGGTTGACCACGACCTCCACCTTGATTGCCTCCACGTCCACAGCCTCGACCACGGCCACCACCATTGTGCTTCCAGATCTTAGAAGCTCCGACGAGTGGGTCGTCAGAGTTGCGCTCCCGAGTGGGTTGTCCGTTTCCTGGTGATGTATATGGGCCAGCTGTAGACCGCATGCCTCCGAGTTCCGGCGAATCTGTTACGACGTCATTTAGGAAATTTTGCAACTCCACTTGAGTGATGTTGTAACCTTTCTGAGACCGGTGTGACTTCGCTTGATTCTTCAACGTAAAGTTTGCCAGTCCGTTGATAACGCGCACGCACTGCACATCGGCTGTAACGTTCTGACGTGATCGACGTAAGAAGTTGTTGACCTGCTTGGTGTAGAGAGCGTAACTCATGCTACCTTGCGAAAGGTTGAGCAGAGCGTTAATCGCATCATCTTGGATGTTCGGGAGAAACGTAGTCTTCCGTAGCTCCGCGACAAGCATGTCAAACGTAGACGGGATAGCATCTTGGTCTTTCCTATTCAGCCACCACCCATTCAGATGTCCTGAGAACTGTGAAGTAACCCAGATAACCGAGTCGTACGAATCAGCCGTAATGCCTAGCAAGAGAAAGCGTTGAGGTTGCGCCTCGAGCCAATCCTCCAATTCACGGGCATTGCCACCAGACTGAAACGGGGAGTTAATCGCAGCCTTGCGTTGAGACTCCGTAAGGGTCACAGGTAATCCAGCCAAGTTCCGTGTAGGCATAGGCATTCCCACACGTAAATCAGTCGGAGTTTCACCACAAAGCTGATTAATGTAGCCACGAATCAGTAGCCAGACATGACCAAAATCGACCGACGAAAACCGGGGGTACATGAAGAATTGCCTCGGAATAGTCGTGTCGTCATGGAAGAGTGCATGAGACGTATAGATTGCACGACGAAGAGTTTCCCATTGAGTCACGTAACCGAAGTGAAGTAACTCGCTCTTATGTTTTACAGTAGGAAGTAACCCCGTCTTGGCGGGCGTAAGATTCAAACCACCGATATCAAGTGTTTCCGGGACGACGTAAGAACCATCCGGATTAATCGTCGACTGAGCTATAACAACTTGCTCGAGCTGAGCAGGAGTACGCAAGTGGCTCATAACGAACGGAACGGGAGCAGAAGCCGAGTACACGTAAACAAGTTGTCGTCCTTCAGGTAACGCAACTCGAACATGTGCGTCACTCAACAGCGTCAAATCATCCGGAGTCAAAGTAAGGCCGGTTTCCTCGTGTAACTCACGAACGGCATCATCAACAGGCTCTCCCTTAGCTGCGACTGAGCCAGCCGGGAACCAAGTTTTACCGGTACGAGACTCGCGTTGTAACACAAGCTTAACGTTCGACAGTTTAGTCCCTCCAACGTGAACTACGATCACCACGTAACGTCTAGGTCCAGCAGAAGCCATTTCGAGTCAATCAAGCAACGTCGAGCGAATCAAATGGTAGCGAAAACGTGTGTCGACCAAAGAGCTCCGAAACCAGTGTGGCGGTTAGCCTCCTCAAGCTAAACGCTAGTACAAATCAGTTCTAATCTGTCTAGTTCTGTCGTTGCAAGATGGCAAAATGATGTTGTCGAGAGATGGTGTCGAGAGGATGTTTCAATGTTGTACTTTATGAGTATATGTTGTAAGTGAACAATGAAATTGTTAAATGGTTCTGTCACCCCCCTTTACTGCATTGGGCTTAAATAGCTTTCTGCCCATATAGCTTACGCCTGCTTGCTTCGCTTACGTGTCATGCGTTAGGGCTATCTAACCGTCGTCATCTGTCCAGAGACGCGGCCCGTCT
Source organism: Tetraselmis chui (assembly GCA_026401115.1). NCBI lineage: Eukaryota > Viridiplantae > Chlorophyta > Chlorodendrophyceae > Chlorodendrales > Chlorodendraceae > Tetraselmis > Tetraselmis chui. The sequence continues at coordinate 245,692 of JAPMLY010000038.1, forward strand.
AGTATTGAGATTCACCACGCGGCTCCTTTTGCATCGGTGAACTAGCTTAGGCGCGTCATCTCACTATTTAGATTAAATGTGCGTACATGTACGTACCTGGAGGTACTGGTCGTACAGTATGCATTAGTACCCTTATGAATATCGCAGTAGCGACGTACTCACGTTTGTACGTCCGTCCGATGGAAAAGCACGAATTGGAATTAGTAACGAGTACTTGTACAATGTCTTGCAATGTACTGTTGCAGGATTGTACTCGTCACAGTAGCGGGGTCATTGGTTAGATTGACAAACGCGGTTGCAGGAGATGAATGGAGTTTGTGTGGGTGGAGTTGTGAGCTACCATACATGCTATCATGATATCGAACTTGATTAGTTTACCATTTACTACCTCCTTGCTCGACCCGAGAAATGACCCCCCGACAAACGGCATCCGAACTCCTCCCAAGACACTACCCGCATCGTCTTCCCACTGCACATACACACTTTCGAATGGCTCCACCGCATGCTCCGCATTCACCACATCAAATCCTTCGCAACTTACAAACAACTTCACCGTACCTTCCGCCCCACCGCACCCAACAAACCTTACAATTTACGCATACTTTGCTAGACCCTCCCAATGGGGAGTAAATCCCCCACCACAACTTCGGAGAGGATGGAAAATCGGCCTCATTTTGATATACTAAGTGCCATATATGAATTAAGCAAGAAGGCCCTTAGACAAAAGCAAGCGCAAACCCATTCACTTACTCTTTGTTGCGAATCATTCTTATTTTACCAGCTTGCATTGCGCATATATTCCACCGCTTCCCAATTATCCACGTTGCCCCCCCGAGAAACCCAGGCAAGTTACGAATCCGGGGATGATGCGGAGTCGTATTGGCGTATGTGTATATATATATATATATATTATATGGTGGTCCTTGACATGTAGTCGCCATTTGGCGTATGTGTATGATTCGTAAATTGTATTGCGTTGGCGGGGCTACATGCGTGTGCATCCCCTTTCCCGTAAATCGTTTCGATACTCTTTCGTTGCTTTACAGGTCCGGGGTACACGATCTAGCCACGGGCACTCCCCTACGACCGTCCTGCCACCGAATCGGCTTCTAACAAAATTGATGTACACTCCTCCAAAAAATCTGGAAAATACGATATCTTCGCATGTGAAATAAATGTAATCACGCGTCTATCTAATTAACAAATCCTCTAAACTCCTAGGCAATGCTTTGGCGCCCAAGATGGATTGCGCAGACAAATACCGGGGGATATTCGCGCACTATCGGCCTTGAGTATGTGGGGTTTTTCGCCCGCACCCGTGCGCCACGTTCTTTCAAATAGTCGCCGTGCAGGCCAAACGAAAGAAGCAACGGACTGAAAGCGCCGCTACATGAATGCGTGTGCGATGGTCGTGCAAGTAGGATGTAAAAGCTACGGGTGGTGGAGATGTTGGGCAAGCCACTGTGGTTGAAACGTACGAAGTCGCTTAGGCAAGTTTACCACTAATATCTGCCCAACCCAAAGCAAGTAAGGTCAAGCTCCGTTAGGCCATAATGTTCAAGTTGTAAACACTTGCTCTCATGGGATATAAAAGTTATACATACATGAGGTACCGTTGGACACGCTTTTCCATTTCGCGTCGAACGTACCAACTCGTAGGCTCAGAAACTCGCACCTTGAGTACCGGCGAATTATTACAGTTTCCACAATACTCCGGCGGAGATTAGCCGCAATGCCCACCAACACCCGTCGAATTGGACTCGCATCATGACGCAGTCTGTGCGGGGCTCGACGATAAAGGTTGAACCATTCTTCAGTCCTACGGTTTTACAAGGCCAATTCCCGACGCGTGCCACGCGTGAGGCGGGAGCGACTTTTTGGCACAAGCATATGCCCAAAACATTCCAAACACCACCGACGGTCAACGTGTCGCGTTTCAATCGACCAAATTGGACCGACCCCGCCCCTCGCCAATGCCAAGCACCCTCGCCCATTCACATAGCGCACGGTATATCAAAATATGCATAATGTGGGTCTTGAATCGCGTGTTTTCCAAATATATCGCCCGCGTCAGCTTCATGAACTTCCACGCTCCATTCACACATCGGCAAACTACACTCTTCCCATCAAGTCCGTTACTAGCGGCGCGCATTTAGTAACCCGCCACTCACTGCCGCGATGACCATGCAACTCGATTGGGGGGTAGAGTAATAAGTTTCGAACCGCACACCGCGGCGCGTTGTTCACTGACGTGAGCACCTTTATCGGCACGCCCCAATTATTGTGGGCACACACTTTGGATTTGCGACCCATATTTTGTAGGCCGAAGTTCGTGCATGTGCAGGTTATGCACGCCTCTATGCGTGGCTCGGTATGCGTAGTGTCGCGGCAAGCCGGGAGACGACTCGAGACTGGGTTCTCAGCATGTTTTTACAATTGCACGAGAATCCGCAGAGTGTGTTGCGCCCGCCCGTCTACATAGCGGCGAGACCGAGATTGGCATGTCGTGTGCACTAGGTTTTCTTGCCACTTGCCCGGAAATAAATACAACCAAGGAGCACGGGCTAGGGACCTATTGGGCTTGAGGGGGGTTGAATTGGAGTGTAAGCACCCTAGCACGCGGATCGCTGGCCTTCGAAGCTTGCGCATTGCCGGGCGTGAAAAATGGCGCGGAGCTTTCAAAGTACCCTAGCACGGGCCTTTATTTAGCTTGCGGCAAATGGCACAGCACCATGCCATCATGGGGCATGAAATGGGGAACGCCGTGAATAGAAGAAACATAGAGCGCTGATTGTTGAGCGTATTGGCGGAGCGGATGTGCGGGTACCACTTGTCCAAGTATTGCTAGCCCCGCGTGAATGTGGCAGATCTTGAAACCCTAAAAGCTTTAGTTGGCTTTACGAGGGCCTAGATGACATCGGACGGCGGATTTGACGCGAAAACTGGCCGGTAGGCGTAAATTCAATTGAACTCTTCTATTTACTTGGGGGGTGGGCTTCCATTTGCAACGCAATTTGCTCGAATCGGACACCGTACGGCAAAGTTAGGCTTTTTTAAGCCACTCTAAGCCACTCGATTCGGACACCGTACGGCAAGTTGTGGGTTTCTGGCCCCAATCCCACCCACGTCATGCATCTCAACGGCACATGCCATCACACCCACGTGCTCCCATGTCTGCGAACAACATGTTGGGATCGTAAAAATCGCATGTTGTGTCGCCCATTTCGGGAGTGTTCACGAGCCAAAGTGTGGAAAATCCAAATTCCGGGGCGCCCGAATAAGGGTATGCCCCGAAATCGGGGTTGGGCCGCAAACCCTAATACGATCGTAGCCGTGATGGGCCCCATTTCTGCCCCGCTTCCCCCCTTACTTCACCGTCAACACAAGTTTCGGTCCGCCTTTTCAACGAGCTAAAGTACAGTGAAACCTTAGAAACCCTACATGGTAAACTTCCGTCTTACGTGAAAGGCCTTTTTTCACCAAAAACGGAATTCATGCATTCAATTAATCAATTAATGGACTAGTGTAGACCTCTTGCATTCAACACGGTATCCACGCCACCAAGTGACGGCTAGCTAACTGCTTAATCCCGGCTCTACTAAAACTGGGCAGTACCTGGGTGTCGCCGTGCGTGACGTGGTGAGAGGGGCACGTGTTCTTGACTACCAAATCGCATATCCGGACGTTTATGGAGTAGCAAGCCGAGAAAAATGGAAAACCATATCGTAACGGGATGGTGGCTTAGATCAGTTAGGAACCTGCCTTGGTTGAACAGTGTACAGTATAGAAAATCATTCATTGTCGTATCATCTTATGTGCAAATGACACGCAGGCACTAGTACCCGTACCTGTAATTTAGTATGACGTGTTTACATATTTTACATCCTGTGTCGCGCCAGGTGCGCGGCGCAGAGACGAGCTGAAATCCGGCGGCCCGCCAACATCCGCCTTGTATTCATAGAAGTTTACCGAAATTACTGCGGCTGCTACGGCACTGAGTTAGACGATCACAGAACGTCCCCTGGCCAGATTTATCCAGACCGCCCACATATCCGTAGATAGGTCTTTGCGTGGTTTCAGATGTGCTACCGGAGAAGTCGAGGCCTAACACAAAGATTGCAGCGGCGTAGGCGCTGACATATATATTCATGCCTACCACCACAAGCGCGACGGTCGATAACGTCGTGAAGTACCATGTTCTATTCTGCCCAATATCGGTCTGCAACCTCCCGAAGTTCATGCTCAACGCTACGGGCTTGACAGTAACTTTCCTTGGAGAGGTAAGGCCGTCTTTTTGCGTTTTCCTGTTCGCTGCGACTATTGTATGGATTTTACCCCTGCTCGAAGTTCCGTCGCCCCGCGCATCCGCGTTGTCAAGCTGACGTCGACCTGTGCTATTAGGTTTCGTCACTGCAAGGCTTGAAAATAGACTCGAGATCCAGCACCGCGACATGGAAAGAACAAGTTATGAAAAAAACGGACGTGTCGCTGCAGTTTTTGATGGGCGACCTACTTCCCCACAAGGAGCGAATAACCTTGAGTGATTTTGATAACAAAAAGTTCTCCGTCAGCTGCGAAGTGGATTTGGCGTCAGTGTGCAAACAAATGGAGCCTTTCCAAATTGTGATGCCTTTGGAGCTGTGCAATAAAGAGAAGACGGTGCTGACGGTCAAGGTGCTGACCATGCCGGATCTGAAATTCGAGGAATACGATGAGAGGGTGGCCACAGACACGAGCTTCATGCTGGAGGGGCTGTCGTCGGTGATGAGCGCTGGGGACATCCGAGGGTTAGAGGAGTTTAAGTCGTTGTTAGAATTGGGGCTGAGGAAGTCGCAGGCGCCCACACCCGTGTTCACAACCTCAAGCCCCCTGCAAGCAGAGGGCGGCAGCAGCCGAGAGCACAAAGGCAGCGGTAGTGGGGGGAAGAAGAGCTTCCTCAAGAAAATTTTCCGTCGTAAATAATTTGAAAACCTTTTGAGTTGATGGCTTCACCGCAAAATACTTATGAAGATGAACTGGGGGTGGGGCACTTCCACAGTGAGTCGACAGTACAGTAAGGGATATGCACAAAACTGGGCGCACAAGCGTTGGTTGATAAAAGGAGAAACGCCTTTTGGTGCCATGGATGGTTCTGCACGCAGTGGATACATTTCATGTAGCAACTGATGGCTCCATCATCCGCTCGCCATTGCCCTCAAAAAGACACATAGTCCTTACCTACCGCCCGTTGACTCAGTAAGTGACATGTGCTGTCGTCCGAGCCGCTACCACCAGCAGTCGTGGAAACCTCTGAGGGAGGGGGGCTGTCAGATTGCGACGCATTAGAGAGTGAATCCTGGAGGCCGCAGGTGGCGTAGCACCGAAGGTCCTGTGACTCCTGCAGCGCCTCGGGCTCCATTCCCCATGTGAGCTCACAGCCACCCGTGTCAAAGTTGGGAACCATACTCATGGTCAGGCCCAGATCATCATTGAAAAACTGCACCGTAGGCTGCTGACACAGCCCCACACACATCCCTTTGCACCCTGACTCCTCCAAAAAGCGACACCGCTCAATGACCACCTTGGAACGTATGCGCTCCCCGTTCGGTGCCGTCCAGCTCTCTGTCTTGCATGGACCCACCAGGAATGGGAACAGGATGGGCGTAAGCACGCCCAGCAGCTCAAAGCTAAACTTATTGTTTCCCAGAAGCTGTGGTTGTGTTGGAAACGAGCGTAGCACGGCTTTAATTCGCGCTGTTGTTCTCTGCGGTGAGGAGGCGAACAGCTTCTGCGCTATCTTCACCAGCCCGTCGTAAGACTCTCCCGGCTTGCCAAGCCACCAAGCCTCAGGAGCCTGCCACCCGGCGACAGTCCCCATGACGACGCGGAACGAGGCTATCATAGCGAGGTCAAATATATTGTCTTGGACGGTGGCGTGTGTCGTTTTGGGTGGGAAGCTCTGCAGCCGGCCCTCCCGCCGTCCCGTCGTGCTGCACTCTGGGCTGTCAGGGCCAGCCGGTGCAGGGGTATCCATCCCCAGAGCCGACTTGCCTTTACGCCGGTTCTCATGCAAGCCGCGTCTCGAGGTCACAGCCTGTGGCCCGAGCGATGGTTGCCTGCGCGCGGTTGGAGCGACGGTTCGCGAGGCGCCGCTGCATAGCGTGAGGCCTGCAGATCTTAAACCGCTGCTCATCTTTCCTGCACTAGAACACGTCGTGTCGCGAAAATTCCTCACCGTCAAGCCTGATGTCCAACAGGCTTTTCTATTCCCCGCAAAGTAATGGCACTTTTCTTAGCAGAGCTGCTGCGCTACGGGTACCGTCTGCGCGCACAAAACCTCGCGCAGAGAATGTAGGCGCAGAAGACATACCAAAAAACTATGTACCGAAATAGGATTTTCCCTCTTTTCTTCCTTTTGCTTGGTGGCCTCCACGGCTTTTTCTTGTAAGAGTTTTTTTAACTATTAAAAAACTATAACGATCCTTTGAAGTTTTACGTGCATCCTTTTTAATACTCCGTGTCTCCGCGCGCTGCCTTTGGCGGACTCAACTTTGTGTGTTAACTAACCGTGAATTAAACCCCAGGTATTTACCAAAGTAAATAAGAATGAGTTGATGATCATGTCGCCATATCGGCGATCGGGTGACAAGTACAGGTACCAGTACCTGTACCTGTAGAGTGGAGCGACCCGTTTTTGTCGAAAATGATGTACCCGTACTATATCGCCATCGCGCTGTTTTCGATCGCCGCGGCTGTGACGAACCGCACTGGTGCACCAGCCAGGGCAGAGCGCATGTCCCCACCCCATATATTGCACGTTCATTGTCCACTCCAAATATATTTTAAACAAGGTAACTGAACCAGCATTGCAATATCCTCTCCTGAAGTGCGCTGAACCATATGCGTTGACTCAGAACCAGCCGACGAGGGCCTCAGAGCCCCCTTCCGAGCGTTGACCGGTCTCGAGTCACCGCCGACTCGCTGATGCACGAGTTTCCAACATGGATGGGTCGCCCCTCCTTTCCGTCGAGAACAAAACTTCCAGTTCTTCTGGTGATTGCCTACCACAATCAAGCGAGCGTGATTTACCCCCGCCGGTGAAAGGGCTGTCGGCAGGCCGTTTGTGGGTGTCGGAACTTGTTCTCGCCAGTGCTCTCTGCCTGGTGTTCCTAGTGTTGCAGGTATCCCAGCTCCACGGAGTTACGCGTCGCACGACTGTTCGAGTAACCTCCACAGTCCGAGTGCCCTCCGGTGCCAGCCATACAAAAATACGTGTAGGTGGCGCTCCGTTTTACTCACCTGGCGCTGATAAGGGCACAGGGGCTACGCGTGGCCCGCTTGCGATGAGTGCGCGCGCCTCTACGGCAGAAACACATCCCGCCAGGAGCCTCACCCACCCACCGCAGCTCCCTTTCACCCCTTGCCAGCAGCAAAATAGCACTTGCCGCGCGCGGGCTTGCAAGCAACTTCGTGGCAAGCCGAGGGGACTTCCATTACTGGATTTAGGATTCCCGCTTCATATGAATACGCCGCAATCGGCTCAGCTAATCCGATTCACCGATGTCTTTGTTGATCGCCTCAACGCGGGGAAGCTGAGTAGTCTATCCGCGTTGTTGCCTGCCTCTCCGAAGGCGCTAATCGGGCGAAAAAGTTTCAAGTCTTGTGCAGTTGTAGGCAGCAGTGGGAACCTGCTCGCCGCAGAATACGGTGAAGAGATCGACTCCCACAGCGCCGTGTTTCGAATAAACCGAGCCCCCACGGAAGAGTACGCCCAGCACACTGGCAATAAGACGCATTTCCGGCTTCTGAACGCCAAATGGACGGCGAACTACGCATCGGGAAGAAGGTATAGTCTGCTTAGGTTGTGATCTGATGACGTTGCTTAGGTACTGCTTCTCACCTGAAAGCGACTTGATGTGTGCAACTTAACAATAACTTTCGCGGATGGTGGCAAAGTTCACCTTAGAACCACCTGCTGTATGTGTGCAGTTGGTTTTTATTTACGATTAAGTATCGTTTTATATATTTTTCCTTTCATTCTTAAATTCACATCAGGAAATCTTTGCTATTGTAAATTTTCAGAATTTCATTGGTCTGAGAGGAGTGCAATGTGCATCGCCTGCGTAGTTTGCCCCTGGAGTCGGGAGTGGTGCTGGTGGCGTCTCGGGGTTCGCAGCTTACAAAGAACTTCGGAATGCTTTCACGGCTCTTGAAAAAGACACGGCCAGATGTGCAGGCGACGCTACTGCAGCACTCGGCGCTATACCGTGCTGGGTTGTTTCTCAGCACTTTCCTGCGTTGCGCCCAGAGCGGTGGTAAACAGTTCCCAGGCGGAACGGTTCCGTCGTCAGGGCTCGTTCTCATCTTCAACCTCAAGGATGTCTGCGGTCAGCTATCTGTGTACGGGTTTGGGCGAGAGAAGGTGAACGGGCGCAAGCCGGCGTATCAGTACTTTTCAGGCGGACGATCGAGAGGCAACCCCACTCATAACTTTCCTGCCGAACTCGATCTCATCCATGCTATGGCCAGAAACGACTATATCAGATTTTGCAACGGAGCTGCGTGCGTAGGGACAGGGACCAATAAAGAGTAGCACGGCCGTCTTTCGGGCTGCAACGCGTCCCCGCTCACTTTCACCCCAATCTGCATCACCACCGCTGAATGCGTCGTAACGCTTTCTCAACCATCAAACACAAATTCTATATTTCCACCTAGTAGCTAACAAATATATTGATAAACACGAGTCGCGAACCATCTACATTTAATAGGCCTTACCGCTCGAGTGGGTCCGCGCACCATGAATTTCAATGATGGCATCGAGATGTTGACATAGGAGAGCGTAGCGTTGTTTGGCATTGTAAATGTGCTTTTACAAGGCGATGTTTACCTAGCTGGCATCCCTACCTGGACCGCGAGCTAGCATGATGCAGGTCGCAGGTCCGCCCTTGTATTGGGCTACTCCTCTCCTCTGTCGACGCGAGGTAATCACTTCGCTTTCCAGAAACATTGCATCCTATATATGCTTTTGTTGATAGTTAACAATCTAAAAACTCTTTCATTCTTTGACTCAATATGGGCGGCCGCGACTGTTGTGCAAATTCACGGCTTCTTCTCCTGCATACGCACGGAGCTTCCTCGGGACGCCTTAGATTTGGATTGATTAGGCTTATTATGCGTAGTCACTTCAAATCGAGTTCCTATCGCATTAATTGTATGCTCCCTCTGCATCAGATGTTGTATGCCCCCCTCTCCATGGTTGTCACTGAGGTCAAACGGGGAATTTCCTATGGTAACATTTCAAGCATCAGACATAATATACATCCAATATCGTAAAACAATCGAATGAAGGCGGAAGGGGGGGGTCTCTCTCACCTCAACATGAAACAAGCTTAATGTGTTAGGTTGATGCCTCTTTGCAGACTGCTATCAAAAATCAGAATTCGAGCCAACCCAACATAGAAAAGTTTGACGATACCACTGTTACTTAAACAACGGACATTAGAAAAACATAGACGACGCTCTATTATTTGAGGATAAGTTTTCTGACGAGTACTATCCTACTATAGCATTATAATATAATAAGACATTGTACAACTGCTCGTTACTAATTGTTCCACACTTCCATTGCAAGGACGGACCGCGGTTACGTCGCCACTGCAACAGCTCGAGGACACTATAAAGTATTCTACTACTAGTACCTCCTGGCACGCACAATAAATCAAGCATGGGACACGACGATATGGTATGATTTTCCGAGACATACATGCTACGTCACTCGTCTGCCGGGACCGTTGCGATAGGCCGATAGTCTTAACACGTAAGCCACGAGGAGCATGCGACACCAAATGGAGCTAGCTAGGACACACCTATTTAATCCTAGTGTAGCAAAAGGAGGTGGTAGAGACCATGACATATTCTCCTTTCAATTACATTCTATTCTCAACACTAAACAACAAGACATCTTCAACCTCTTCATATGCACTCCCACATGCAACAACAATTGATTTATATTGCCAATCTGCAAGGAGGCAAACTGACACACTGGTTTCGGAGCTGTGTTCTTAACACGCTTTTGCTTTCGATACGTTTGTTCGCTACTGCTCGTTTGATCTGACATGGCGTGAATTTGTCATGGTGACTACGTGGTGGTCATATTGACTGTCAGAAGTCCTAATGCGAGTGACACCATACAACGAGAGCCTAAATCCGGTAAGGCTTAGTTTCCTGCCGGCACGGTCTCACTTAACGAGGAACTTTTCGACGCTGACGTTCGCGAATTGTTCGAAGAGACATGCATGCTCTTGACTGCCGCCGATTTAACCATGTAGAGTGGTAAAGATGTTCGTTTACTTCTGCCCGATATCAACACGCAACAAGTCCACGTCTTCGCTGCTTTTTTACCCGTGCATGATTACGTGCCCAATAGCCTTCGCACGCCGGCTGAGGTCGAACAAGATGTACTCTCTCGTCAGTCGAATGTGCAGCGTGATGGTTCTTACGTCGTTCCGGCTACGATTGCGATTGATGGCAATGTCAACGTTACTCGGTCGAAGTAAGAGCATTTACATTTTGACTTCGTGGCTCAATGGCAAGGTTTCTGGTCATGAGTAATTGTTCGACAGATTTTACTTCCTCGTGACACTTCGTTGGCGAGGGATATGTTCTTCGTGCTTGTTTTACAACGGTCGTTTTGTCAACTGTTTTAATGCTTTTTTTTTGCATGCTAATTCGAAAATTAATGTGTCGCGAGTCTCCACGGCGCGCGGCTTGCTCTTGCCGCGGCGAGGGCGCTGATCAGCCAAGCTGATCAGTCCGCGTTGGTCGAATCGGGCATGCCAGAGTGGCCCGACCTTTGCTTATGTGCGACTCCGGTCGTGCCGGAGTTGGGGGGAAAGGCAGGCGAAAAAACACTCTCCCATGTCGTCAACGGTGCCGACTCGATCCACGTAAACCCTTGTCCGAGATAATCGTTGCTCCTCCCGACGTAGCTCACCACCTAGTATAGGCTTCCCTCCTCCCTCGGGGGTTGGGAAGGAAAGGCAATCCATAGCTGCAGATGGCATCCGGTTAAAGCTCATGCCTCCGTGCCAGATATTTCTCCTTTCCCCGGGCTGTATCCGTATGTTTTCCAACACCTACATGATTCGTTGTATCCGCCCGTACCCTCCCCCTGTGGCTTACGCTGCAAGGGGACCGCCTTTGCGAGCATTGCGCCGTCGCGATAACCCTAGACGCAATGCATGAGGCAGTCTTGTCGATGATGAGGTACCGACTAGGGGAGGGATGGGTCGAAAACATCGATTGGGGCACCTTCCGCAAGTAATGTTAGGTACGGAAATACTTAACTAAAAACCCTCCGTGCCGGGTGTAACCGGCGGCGGTCAATCCAAGGGTCCTCTGCCGCCAAATCTTGTCGCTCCTCCGCGCTGCGACCCTCCTCCGGCCTGCATAGCGCCTCGACTTGCCCCCAAGGGAGGCTCGAGTCCCACATGACTGGCGGTCGGTTGCTAGCGAGCGCTCTTTCCTGGCGCTACTTCCAAGTTGTGCGCTGCCAGCTCCAACACCCGTCACCAACCCAAATCCGCCCGTACCCTCCTCGCCGATAGAAAATTCCTGAGATAAAGGTCCCGTCCGTAGATATGAGAGTACCCGACGAGAAGCAGCATCGGAATAGCCGAGCGGGGAATCTTGGCGCTTGTGTACATGTCATATTTCTAAAAGCCCTCCGTACTAAGGCTTTCCGAGAGATGCTGATCGCCTTGACCACAACTGCCGGATTCACCCCGCCTAGCCCCCAGCCATGCCATGCTTGGCACTGCTATAGGCTACGAGCGCCCACCACGGGGAGGTGGGAATGAGTGCCGACATACTTGCGAGCGCAACCCCCTCAAGGGCCGCCCCCGCTTTGCCGCCGGCGGGCGCCTTCATGAGGTCAGCTCGGACGCGAAGTTCACCGTGACTACATATGCTTCGTTAGTGGGGATTGCGGTAGCCTTGCTGCAAGACCAAGGAGGAGGACTTCAACTTGTCTCTTATTGGGCGCTTAAACTGAATAATCCAGTAGAGCGTGGCAACACCTACTACGTCTACGATTCATAGGCTTTGGCCGGGTGTGAGGCGATTAATTATTGGAGGTGCTAAGATTCCTTATTCTTTACAACGAGTAACATAGAACGAAGAAAGTCCTGCGAAAGTACTAACTCTCCCCGGGAAATACAAATTTCCCTCAATTTTTGTTAGCAAAAACATCCCGTCGCCTAGTGCTTGTGTAGAAGGATACTATTTGTCATCTTAGTACTTAGTGTTATGTTCTTAGCGGTACTCTACTTCCCTATTAGTGACGGTCGGCCGGCCCTACCGGTGCTTTCGCTGGCCGCCATCTCTCTCCTTTCACTTCTCTAGTCTCCACGCCCGGCCCCATTGTGGGATCGGCACGGACTACGTGTAACCATCTCCTTCCATCTCCAACATGTTATGGGCTTCCCACGAAGTTACACAAGCGAAGAGCGTGTGTAAAGCGCTAGGCGCCACGCTAGTCCTAACTACTTCCACGTAAAAAAGAGTAGAGCGTGTGTACAACGCTCGGCGGCACGCTAGTAATCTATTGCCCAACCGACAATGAAATAAAATGAAATTGTTTACAACAATACCAGTAAAAACCGGCTGTTGTCTCTGGGCCCCCCATGTGCTACGCCAATCTGTAGGACTCATAAGCAAGAGGTAGACCGTGAACCACTAATCCCAACCTCTCCAATGGCAGTGACGATACCGTCTAAAACCTACCCGTATCCAGATCTTTTTTTGATCTATACGTAATTTTTTTGGATACAATATGAAATATAAGATGTCGCTAGTCTCCACGATACGCGGCCTACTCTAGCCGCTGCGGGGTCGCTAATCAGCAAGGTTGTTCAGCTAGAGCTGGTCGAGTCGAACCTGTTTGACCCCGGCTCCTGTGCGACTCCGGTCGTGCCGGAGCTAGGGAGGAAAGGCAGGTGAAAAATCCCCTCGCTCAGGTCGTCGTCGGTCCCGTCTCGATCCGTGCTCTACCCCGCCCGAGGTATTAGCTGCTCCTCCCGACGCAGCGCGCCACCTAGCCGAGTTTTCTCTCCTCCTTCTGGGGCTGAGAAGGGAAAATAACTAGGTTGCATACGGTGTTCGGTTGGCTCTCCTGCCTCCGAGCCAGATTTTCTCCTGTCCCGTGTCCTTGATCCGTATGTTTCCAACACCTATCTGATCGTGCTGTGGCCGTCCTTACCCTCCCCCGGTGGTTTACGTTGTTAGGGGGCCGCCTTTATGAGCAGTGTGCCGTTACGATAACCCTAGGCACACTACCTGAGGCAGCCTATCGATAAAGGGGTTGGTAGAACACATGGATCGAGTCGCCGGTCCTCAAAAGATGGTGGGTACGGGAATTTTTTCCAAAACCCCCCCGTACCGGGCTTTTCCGGCGGCGGGTGATCCTAAGGACCGCCGTGGGCAGACCGTGCCGCTCCTCCGGCTGCGACCCACCTCCGTCCTACGTAGCATCAGGCTTCGCCCCCAGGGGAGACCTAAGGCTCTCGCAGGGCTGGCGACTGCTAGCGAGCGCCGTGCCCTAGCGCTGCTTCCCAGCTGTCCGCCGCCAGCTCCAACACTCTCGTCCCTCCGCCGATCCGTCCGTACCCTTCTTCGCCAAAAAAGTTTCGCAAATGCCGCTCCCGCCCCATCGTCGGGTGAGTATCTGCGAGTATTTAGTCGCGGAAAAGACATATCGGACATGCCGAGCGTGAGATCCCTGTGCCGGTGTACGGATATTATGTTTTTCCAAAACCCTCCGTACAAGGCTTCCCGACAGCTGCTGATCCCGCGGATCGCAGCTGTCGGTACCTCGTTTAGCCCCCTACCGTGCCAGGCCTGGCACGGCTACAGGGTTACCAGCGCCCACCGCGTGGAGGTAGAGGTAGGTGCCGACGGGCCTGCGAGCGCACCCCTCTCCGGGGCCGCCGCCGCTGCGCCGCGGGCGGGCGCCTTCCAACCGACACCACGCTTCGCCTTCGAGCTGAATGTCCGTGATTGTCCTACTGTCTACCACGTAAACATAAGAAGAGTGTGTGTAAAGCGCCCGGCGCCACGCTCGCCTCACCCAGCCTTTAGCCTATCGATGCTCTTGACCGGATATATACTTTTAAACCGACCCGCGAAAATTCGGCTCGCGCGTACTTTAATCAGTGATGTTCTTGTTTTTCCCCGAGGCAACGCCGCAGCGCTCACCGGACATAGCGAGGATTTAACCATGCCCACGTTGAAGAAGGGGAGTCAACACGAGCAGCGTCCGTCCATGCTTTTGCGTGCCTACACGCTCTTGGCAACTATGACGGCTTCGCTCCTTCCTCGCATGTCACTCCCGTGCGTCGGCTTATTCGCCCGTGGACATTTTCCCGCTTAATGTCCGAATAATATATTACGCAGTATATTTGGAACTGTTTCTATCGGCGAGTCGCATGTAGCAACACTTTTTGTGAGCACCTATCACGACACCTACTCGGCCTAAGACACGCGCTACCAACACAACACCTACGACCAAAATGACGCCTTCCTCGAGGCAAGCTAGGACGACTGCAAGACCTCGGCTACCTTGAGGGGGGTTGTTAGCACTAGCATCCCGTTGCCTCGTGCTTATGTACAAGGCTGTAATCTGTCACCTTAGGCATGTGGGTAGGGTGAGGGGGTGACAGTCAAAAGGGGTGTTGGGGGGGGGGGGAAGGGGTTGTGAAGGACTTGATGGGTTTGTTACCGAAGTTTGCAGTGATGGTCTCCCATCGTCCGCCATTATGGCGTTCCATGAGGGAGAGTAGGAGCTGTAGCGCGCTCTTGTGGCGGTCTTGTCTTAGGCCAGACATGGTGGGGCAGATACCGGCTATGTGGCCGTTGCTAGTGAATAGGCCACACATGGGGCAGCGCAGGGTGGGGTTGTGTGTGAGGAGGCGGGTGTTGTGGACTCCCCACATGAATTCCTGCTTGTGGGTGAATTGGGTGTTGGTGAGCGTTGTGTGTTGTTTGTGGAAAGTGAAGTCGGCGCCGTCCTCCGCGGCGCGTGCGAGGAGGGCACCGTGTTTGGATGTTTGTGAGAGGGGTGTGTGAGTGTGTTTGGTGCTGTGGGTGTGAGCGTCAGTTTTGAGGTTGGTGTATCTGTAGGATATGGGTTCCCCTAGGGTTTGTGGATTGAGGGTGTATGGCCAGGTCCAACGGCCTATTGACACGTATGAACTTGTGGTGTATGTTGTGTCTGGTGGGTGTCCATCTGCAACTTGGTTAGCTAGTGCGTCTGCTAGGTCGTTTCCTAGTGATTGGTTGTGTGCTTTTATTTTGCCGAGGTGTGTGCGGATGCCTGAGTTGCAGCGGGTGTTGAGGGTGCGAGTGATGGAGAGGAGGGTGTCGCGGTGGATGTTGTGCTTGTACGCGGATGGGCAGTTTAAGTAGCCTTGTATGAGGCGGAGGGAGCACGCACTGTTTGTAAGGAGGTGGGTGTGGCCTAGTTGGAGGCCTATGTCTATGCCTGTTATTTCAGCGCGATTGATGGTGTGGGAGGGAGGGGTAGAGGTCACCAGAATTTTGATGCGGGTGTCTGAGGCGGGGTGTGTGGCGGCTGCTCCGAGGGGGGAGGAGCCTCCCTTCTTGAAGCCGTATGTGTAGATGAAGTCTTGCCAGTTCCATGCACGATTTCCTCTCGTGGGGGAGTATGTTAGTGTCGTGCGTTCCGGGAGGGGATAGGTAAGGGGGTGGGTGGGGTTGGGGGGGAGATGGTAGATGCCTGCGGAGTGGGGTGAGTAGGTGTCGAGGAGGTGTGGAGGTGGGATGGAGATGGTGGGGTTGGGGAGGTGAGTGTTGTAGATTGACTCGAGTGTGTTGTGGAGGGCGGTCATGGCTGTGTGTGAGGGTAAGGTGGAGAGTGCGAGGGGGTTGGCGACGAGGTAGATGTCGACCATCTAGCGTGTGCCGAATGGGGTGGGGGTGGGGTGGCCGGTGTGTTGGTTGGGGGGTAGGAAGGGGTCTGCGTCGTTGCGAAGGGTGTAGAGGTGTTGGGTGTATGGGGAGTCGATGTATTTGGAATGGCGGCATGGTGTGTGTTCCCATCGGGGAAGTATGAGGATGGTGGCACTAGGTGTGTGCGAGGCTGTGGCGTGAGCGCTGGTGATTGCGTGTTCCATGGCGCCGCGCGTGCATTCGTGGTCGTTTTCCGGGTTGGCGATGTTGGTGCCGTGCCATGTGTGTGGGGCGTTGCTGCCGCTAGATGAGAAGACAATGTCTTCGGGGTATAGTGAGTGATAGGTATGGGAGTGGAGTGATTTGTTGAGGGGGTCTGAGTAGAGTTATGTCTGGATGTGAAATGTGTTGCGGAGTGCTGTGAGAAGGTCTTCTCTAGTGGCCCATGTGTTGCGTGTGGTGGTGGCGGGTGTGGGTGTGTGGATTTCTGAATGGGAGCCTAGGCGAGTGAGGAGGTGGTAGACCTCCTCTTCGAACGAGTGTTGCGTGAGGTCGGGGCAAAAGAGTTGAAATAGGTGACGGATGCGGGGGCCGTTGAGGGTGGTGACCGCGCGGCCGTCATGGGTGCAGAGGATGGTGGTGTCATGTAGTGAGGGGTGAGCGTGTATGGCGAATTTGCCGGTGGGGAGCATGTCGAAGTCGGGGTGGATAGGGTCGTGGTTGAATGTGATGAGGGGGTGCGTCCATGGGGGGGGGGGTCCCGGGTCGGGTAGGACGGGTGTGGTGGAGGGGACAAAGCAGGAGTTAAATGCGGAGAGGGCGGTGGGGCCGGAGGGGGTCTCACTGATGGTGTCGTGTAGCTGCAGGCCGGGGGCCCACTGGACCACGTGGAGACGGGTGAGGTCGTGTTGTTGGCCGCGTTCGCACTAGTCGCACTGCCACGTGATGGGTCTCTGTGTTGGGCGGCATTGGGAATGGACGGTAAAGTGCGGGCACGTGTAGCAGGTGGAGGTGGGGTTTGTGTGTAGGGTGTCATGGCAAATGGAGCAGGTGGTGGGGGAGGGGGTGGGGAGGCTCACCGATGTGGGAGTGGAGGAGGTGAGGCGGAAGCCGTCGTCGAGTTGGAGTTAGATCTCCCACTCCGTGAGGCGATCCGGGGCCCATTCTACCATGTATTGGGTTTGGCCGTATTCGGTGTCCTTGTGTTTGGAGATGATGCGTGTGACGTCGCATGGAGGGTAGTGGTGGTCTGAGGGAGAGAGGTATTCTGCCTCGATGTGTGTGGTGGGTGCCGTGGGTGGGGGGGCTTTGGTGCGGGGGGAGTGGATGCCGGATAACAGGGTGGTGGGGGAGCGGGGAAGGTGGGGTGAGAGGAGGGGAAGCCATGAGGGGTGGATAGTGGTGGGGGGGATGCCTGTTTGGAGTTGAGGTGTGCGATGGGGAGGCGGTTGTGAATGGTATCAAGGGGTTCGGTTAGGACTGCGGCCAAAAGGCGGATGGGGGTTGAGAGTGAGGTGGTGGACCCCGTGTGTGTAGAGATGGATTTGCTGGATTTGAGGAGGATGGAGGACAAGGTGGCGCGGAGGAGGACTTGTGGCCATGTGGTGGTGTTGTTTTTCCCGAGGGGGGTGAGGCGGGGGAGGAGGGATGCGTATGTTTTGCGGGGTGTGAATTCACAGTTTGCTTGTTTGTAAGTGTGGGGGTCGGTGATGTGGGTGGCTCTGTCTCTGAGTGATGCGAGGAGGATGTTGTCTTGGTGGGTGAAGTGGGCGCGGAGTGTGGATGCAATGGGGTTGGTGAGGGTGAGTGGAGGGATGTTGTGGAACATGGTGCCTGCGTCGCGTTGGGCCCTTACGAGGCACCGGAGAGTGGGTGGGGAGTGGCGTGACATGATGGATTCGGTGGGCCAATGGGTGTATGTGGTGGATATGGTGTGAATGTGTGTTCGAGCCATGTGGTCTCTATATCCAAGGGTGTCCATGATTTTGTGGAGGTGGCAAACTGTGAGTTGTGCGGCGTGGGTTTTGAGGGAGGGGAGGCCGTATCCGAGGTCTGTGGTAGGGCGGTGGAGGGCGGTGCGGGGGAGGTTACGCACCGAGGAGACGGCGGAGCGGAGCGCCCGGCAGATTTGGCCTTGGAGGATGTCCAATTGGGAGTCGCTGAAGAGGCCGAGTTGAAGGGTGAAGTGTTTGCCGATTAATAGCCCGCGGTTGACGCGTAGTCTGCGGGATTGTGTGAGTGGGGAGGCGGAGAGGGCGGTGATGAGGGAAGCGGTGGTGCGCCTTAGTTCGTGCCAATGCTTGGTGAAGGTGAGGGAGGTGTTGAAGTCTACCCCGAGGACGCGCTATGTGTCCGAGGGGCCGATGGAAGGGATGGGGGCATGGTTAGCGTTGATGGTGATGAACTGTGCTTGGAGGCGGGATGCAAGTAGGGCGATGTTGGCAAGGGAGAGGGCGTTGCCTGTGCGCCAGAGGGCGCCGGTAATGCAGCATTTACGGATGTTGACGGTCATACCTATGTAGGTACTAAAGAGGGAGAGTTTCCGGAGCTGGATGGACATGTTGGGGGTTGAGCCTGTGGCGGGGCTGAGGTCGTCTGCAAAGCCGTGGCCGTGGGCTGTGGGCTCTGTGGGGTCAACGTTAGTGGTGGGGGGCCCCGGGCGGTATCCCCGCATGCCCACCGTGAGCCAGCGGAGGAAGGGTTCAAGGAAGAGGGTGAATAAGAAGGGGGAGAGGGTGTCCCCCTGCAGGGTGCCACGATTTATGTCTATGGATGGGGTAGGGCCGTATGGGGTAATGTAGTCTGTGGAAGAGACGCCGTAGAGGTGTTCGCAGGTGTCGACAAGGTGGGGGGCATACGGAGTTGGCGCATGTGTTTGAACATGATGCGGTGGTCGGCGGCGTTGAAGGTTCCCTTGAAATCGGCATACATGACGTAGAAGTCTTTGTGGAAGAGCTTGGCGTCTTCCATCATCATTGTGAGGTGCTACTTTGGTTAGGCTAAGTTGGCAACCTTAGACTAATAGTAGAACCTATTCTCTGGATCTAATTATACAGCGTAGAGAGAATTAGTAAGATTGTCTTAGGAACAGGGTTTCTTACAATCTGGGTGTGGCGTAATTCTATTCTGTACCGGTCTTCTCCTCTACCAGTTAGTCCCCGTCTTAAATATCCACACCTCAGGTGTTCTAGAAACAGCCTTAGAACCTGTAGCTTGTGCTGTCTGCTAACTAAACCAAACTATTACTAGTGATACAGGTTAACTGAGGTTACCTGTACCGTCTATCTAACCTTATCGCACAAGCTCTTTGAACTATCTAGAAAAGAACTATCTAGAAGAGATACTGCTAGTAACTCTGTACTGTCGAGGGAAAATACGGCGATACAGTTGTACTGCCGTGATGACAATAAAAGAGTCACTGAATATCGCTAAGATACAGGTACCATTTAGAGGAAATAAATAATGTCAGATACTAGCAATTAGCTAAATGGCTAGGATATGACACTCTCCCCTCCTTAAGCACCAGCGTCCTCGCTGTGCAGTACTCAGGGTCTTGGTTTCTTGGGGGTTCTTGCAGGCCAGCGATTGCGAAATCTGACAAAGTCAGGGGTGCCAGAAAATTCTCGATAAACATCCGTTCGAAGGAATTCGGAAAAGATGTTTAAGTGGTTGACTCCTCGCATGGGTTCCCAAGTGTCCTCGCTAGGTACGTTGAACGGTGCTGCCCAGCGGACCTTAAACAAAAGTCCCGTGCCATTGGAGTTAAAAGCCACGTCGAGTATTTTGTCGACTTCAAATCGCTTCGCATCGTGCACAATCGGAATTGGTTGCGCACTGTTGGCCTGTTCTGGTTCTGAATTCCATCTTTCCAGTAGACTGGCGTGTACAACATCGTGAATCCGTACTCCAGGGGGTAGCTTAAGCCGAAATGCAACCGGGGAAACTTCCTCCGTAATGAGAAACGGTCCAATGTAGCGGTCGCGTAGTTTAGAACATGGCTGTTGTACAAACCGTAGATTTGTCGCCTTGAGCTTAACCTTGTCGCCAACTGTAAAAGGTACTGGTAACCGGTGCCGATTTGCAGCGTCTTGCATGTGTGCCTGGGCTGCTTTGACGCAGTCGTGGGCAAATCTGTGCATCTCGACCAGAATCTTCACTTGCTCCGGTAAAGTACGGCTAGGCTCGTTATCTTCAAATGTAGCCGTCGTTGGAGATGTCGGCTCAAATCCTAGCGTCGCCTTAAATGGAGACATAGTCGTTGACGTAGAAACCGCTGCGTTGATCGCGAACTCCACGTTGGTAAGGTGTTGAACCCAGTCGTCGAGCAAGGGGTGCACATAGCATCGTATGACTTGCTCCCATGTCTGGTTTACTCGTTCAGTTTGGCCATCTGTCTGGGGGTGATAGCTCGTAGAGATATTAAGCTTGGTGCCAACAGCCCTAAATAGGGTTTGCCAGAAGTCGCTCATAAACCGGGGATCTCGATCGGATATTAATTTCCGTGGTGAGCCAAAATGCCGAAAAACAGCGCGGTGCATAGCTTTTGCTAATTGTTCCGCTGTAATCGTTTTCGTAATTGGCTCGACAATCGTCCGTTTCGTAAGCATACATACGAATACCACCACAGCATCATACCCATCGCACTCAGGAAGGTCCGTAATCAGGTCAAGCGATACATGCTCAAAGGGCCTGGTCGGTACCTCATGCGATTGAAGGAGTCCATAAGGCTTGTGTCGCGCTGCCTTGTTGCGTTGACAGGTAACACAGCTGCGTACATAGTGTTGTACTGTCCGCTTCATGTTAGGCCACCAAAACGGCCGGGTTACTGCTGCCAATAGTCGAATAATACCAGGGTGTCCCGCGGTCGGTGCGTCGTGTAGTTCGTACAGTACTCTTGATCGCAATGTAGAGACGTTCGGAACATACAGTCTTGTCCCGTAGGCGTACAAGAGTCCATTAGATTGACGTACCAACCAGGTAGGCAGAGATTTCCGGGTAAGCAGATATTTGTGGCGGTTAGCCTCTGAAAGCTAAACGCTAGCACAAATCTGTTCTAGTCTGTCTAGTTCTGTTGTTGAAAGATTGCAGAATAATGTTGTCGAGAGGCAATTGTTGAAAGATGTCTCACTGCTGTACTTAGGCAGTAGATGTTGTAAGTGAACAAAGGAATTGTTAAAAGGTTCTGTCACCTCCCTCTACTGCACTGGGCTTAAATAGGTTTCAGCCCAGACTAGTTACGCCTGCAAGCTTTGCTTACGTGTCAGGCGTTAGTGCTGCTCAACCGTCGCCATCTGTCCTCGAGACACGGCCTGCCTAGCATTGGATTTCACGACGCGGCTCCTTCTGCATGGAAGAGCTCGTTCTGGCGCGTCATCTGGCTGGTTAGATTAATTATGCATATCTGTACGTACCGGGAGGTACTGGTCGTACTGTAGCATCAGCACCATTGCAATATTGCAGTAGCGACGTACCCACGAGTATACGTCCGTCCTGTGGAAAAGCACGAATTGGTATCCGTAACGAGTACCTGTACAATGTCTTGCAATGTACTATTGCAGGACTGTACTCGTCACACTCGTACCCTCCCCCTCTTGACAGATCAGTGAGGCTCCCGCGAGGCAGACCTCCGTGGTTCTTGGCTCCTTTACTGAAGCAGTTACTGGTACTCAGGAATGCGCGCTGGGTGAGCGTGCATGAAATCAATGTACGCCTGAGTCTTGGCGAACTTGCGCCATTGGGGCGTCTCCAAGAATTCTTGTAACGCAATTGTTCGATGCACCTCGTTCAAACGGTGCAAGACAGGAGGAATGTCGTCATCACTGAAGTGCGTCATGAAGAGCAAATATTTACCTCGTCGCCCAGGTAGCGACTTGATGCACACAGCAGAGATGTGCGAGACGTCAAACTCCTCATCGTCTCCTTCAGGTACAGTTACTGGAACAACTGGTCGTAGCGGAGCGGTAGAGCAGGGTCGTAAGTTGTTAACATGGAACACATGGTGTAAGCGTACTGTCGCTGGTAGTTTCAATCTGTAACTGTGTTTTCCAATCTGCTCCTCTACTGAAAAAGGGCCGAGCTGTCTGTCCCTGAGTTTCCTGTTCGGTTGTCCTCGCAGAAAAAGATTTGCTGTGACGATTGACACCTTGTCTCTTTTAGCGAAGTGTGGCGCTGTAGACGGTTCTGTGCGCGCCTGCATCTCGTCCTTGTGTAGCTGTAATACAGAGCGTACCAGGGTGTGTACTTCCTGTAACAATCTCAACCGTTCTGTTGCGTCTTGCGAAATTGGAATCGATGGTCGCATGCTGAAGAGTAGGTCAGGAGGCTCCTCAGGGGAAAAACCAAAGTTAGCCTCGAACGGTGTGTGCTCAATTCCGAGTGCACGCGAAGCGTTGTACGCAAACTCCACTTGTGGTAAAAATGTCGTCCAATCAGAGCCATCATAGCAACATAAGCAACGAAGAAGCTGCTGAAACGTGCTGTTCACGCGCTCTGTCAGTCCATCTGTTTCTGGGTGTCGGCTGGTAGACATGTTCAGTCGCGTTCCAAGGCGTCTCCAGGGTGTCTGCCAGAATGCGCTGACAAATTTTGGGTCACGGTCGCTGATCAGCACACGGGGCAGTCCATGTAAGCGGTAGACTCCCTGTAAAAACAAAGTGGCAGTTTCTTCGGCAGTAATCGACTCTGTGCATGGCAGAAAATGGGCCATTCGAGTTAGATGGTCTACTACAAACAGCACACTGTTAAAGCCGTTGCTCTCAGGCAAGTGTGTCAGGTAGTCAAGACCAACTGTGTGCCACGATCTGGGTGGAACAGGCAATGGGTAAAGAGTCGCAGCCATTTGCGGTCGAATCTTTGCTCGTCGGCACGCGACGCAGCGTTCACAAAAATCTTTCACATCTTGGCGGATTCGTTTCCACCAGAATCTGTCGAGTGCTTTAGCAAGAGTGCTAGCAACTCCTCTGTGACCAGCTGACGAACTTTCGTGCAGCTCTGTGATCAATCTCAGTCGGAGCTCAGAGTTCTTTGGAATACAGAGGCGATTGAGACGCCAAAAGTACCCGTCTCTGGCTTCTATCCGGCTGTCTCTTGTCCACTCACCATCGTCCCCATAAAACGAATCTCGTGAGAACCCCTCGCAAATGAGATCAGCGAACTCAGGGCTCAGTTGCAACGCTTCAACAGTCAGTGAATTTAACTGTGCGTCTTCAAATAGCAGCTGGGACTTCCGTCGTAATTCTTGATCTGACGGAACCTCGCCATCCCAAAATAAGGGTACTGTGGCCTGAGGTACGAAGTCTGGACGCCGGCTTAACGGGTCGGCTTCGTTCAGAGCTCCCTTGCGATATGCAAGTGTCATCGAGCCCACAAACGGTTGCAAATCCCGCAGGTATCTTGCTTGCCGCTTGTTCAGCCTGTTGTTCGGTTGCCTGAGCAGATGTCGCAGTGTGTCGTGGTCTGTTACGACAAGGAACTTAGAACAACCTTCAAGATAGCACCTCTAGTGCTTGACAGCTTCGCATACGGCCAAAGCTTCTAAGTCGTACGCAGAGTAAGTGTTACCACGCTCAGCTGGATTCAGCTTACGCGCCCAGTAAGAGACTGGTTGAAGACCGCCTCCTTGGTCTTGCAACAGGACTGCTGCAATCCCCACTGTTGAAGCATCTGTAGCCACGGTGAACGTCGCGTCCGAGCTGACCTCCGGAAGGATCAGGCATGGCGCGGGAATGAGCCGTAACTTGAGAGTCTCAAAGGCTTCCAAATAGGCAGGCGTCAGCGTAACCTTCTGTGGCTGGGACTTCCGCAGTAAGTCCGTCAATGGAGCCGTAAGGTCGCTAAAATGGTGTATAAATCTCGCATAGAAGTTGCAGAACTGTACGAAACTGCGAACCTCCTTCTGCGTCTTGGGCACTGGCCAGTCTGTAACGGCCTCGACTTTCTTTGTGGAAACCGAAATTTTACCGGCTGACACAGTGTAGCCCAGATACTCCATTTCTTGCAATCCGAAGAAGCATTTCTTAAGGCGTAATTTCAGCCCTTCCTCCTTGAATCGCTGTAGCACTAGACGTAGGTGTTCCAGGTGCTCTTCCAGAGTTCGTCTGTAGATACAGACGTCGTCCAGGTAGACTGTCACGAACTTATGTAAAAAGTCGCGAAGGATGTCGTTCATCATTCTCTGAAAAGTAGATGGTGCATTGCACAGCCCAAACGGCATGGCGACCCATTCCATTAAGCCATCAGGGGTCTGAAAAGCCGTCTTGTGAACGTCTTGATTACGTACTCGAACTTGCCAGAATCCAGAAGCGAGGTCGAGGTGTGTGTAAAAATTCGCGTCCTTAAGTTCGTCCAGAGTGTCATCCACACGCGGTAGCGGGTAAGCATCTTTACGCGTAACCTCGTTAAGATCGCGGTAGTCAATGCACAGACGTAGCGAGCCATCAGCTTTTCGCACAAAAAGAATTGGCGAGCCGAACTCACTGTAGCTGGGGCGTATCAAACCAGCTTCCACTGCGTCTTTAAGCTGTCGATTAAGCTCAGCGCGCTCTGCGGGTGACAATCTGTTCAGACGTTGACGTCGCATCGGGCCAGTAGTGTCAATGGGGTGATCCCACTGTCGGCTTACTGGCGGAGAGTCAACAGGTTGAAGTAACTCCGGGAAGTCTTCAAAAAGTAACGACCGGAAGTTGTCACGTTGTTCTGCTGTTAGTTCCTCTCCAGTGTGAAAGTCTGTTGATTGTTCGGCAGCTGACGTAAGTTCAATGACGTAAAAATCAGCATGACGTCCTCTACTACGGTGCGTCTTGCGCATAAGCTTCTGAACTTTCGTAGACGACAGGAGTAAACACTCAGGGCGTCGTTCCTCAAGTGTAGTCTCCACAGATGTGCCGTCCATTAGTGTAAAAATTCTGGTTGTTCCAAATTGTAAAGAGGCCTGTTCGTCGTCAAGCCATGGTAAACCCAGGATTAAATCAGCTGTGCGTAAATCACGTAAGACGTAGAAAGTCCGTTGAAACTCGTGTCGAGCCAGCTCAAAAGTGACGTCGCAGACTGTCGTAGAAGTCACTCGTTGTCCATTAGCGAGTCGAACTGGAGTCTTACTTGCAGACTTCCGAGTCTGTAAAGCAAAGCGTCGTACAAAGTCCTCTGACACAAAATCAAGTGTCGCAGCGCAGTCCACTAATCCAGAAATTTGGTGTCCGCCATCAGGAGTTTTCAGAGTCAGCTCAGTTCGAATTAACGGGCGAGCTTCCGTGAGGTCGGTCTGTAATGCTGTAGCTGGCGAAGAAAATTGTTGCAGCGTAGCGATGGACTGTTCCGAGTCGTCTGCTGGTACAGGTACCGAGTCGGGTTGATCAGGTGCTGTAGGTTCTGGTGAGTCGTTAAACGCACAATCTGCGTCGACTAACCACAGCTGTACAGGCCAAGGGGCTGGAGCAACCACCTCCTGTTGCGCTGGGTTCTCCAGTGACTGACGTGTAAAAAGCTGCGTCCTTGTTGGGAATTCTTGATAGAGTTTCCAGTGCTTAGTCACCTGAGTGAATTTCGCCCACTTTGGTAGTACAAATACAGCCATCGTAGATGTCGGAGATGTTCGACGACAATTCTCAAAATGCTGCGCAATCTGCTCAGCTAACTCCCACGGTGGATTGATGAACACCCGTTCTCCTGTCAAATCTCTGTCTAGAATCGAGTCACTCGGCGAACAGTGAGGTAAGTCACCGTGCGAGTTAAGACCTTCATCATCAGCACATCCCTCCAACGTGAAGTTGAATTGTGCATGCAGAGGGTCAAAGACTGAGTCAACCAGTTTCCAATCAACTGAACGTCTGGTTACAGGTTTACGACTCTGTCTCTGCTTAATCTGACGACGACGACCTGCTACTTGCGTTACAGGTGTCGCAACTGTAGTCGATGGAGATGTCGAAGGTGTTTCGACGACCTATGTCGCTAACAGTGTCTCAGAATGAACAGTAGATGTAGCCGGCTGCTCCAGTTCATTTGTAGAACAACCTTGCCACCATCATTGCTTCTTAGGTTGCATCGGTGCCTTGCCTTTGAACTCCAGGCATTGGAACAAACGGTGTCCCTTCTTGTGGCACTTGAAGCAGAGTCCTTCGTCCATGTGTCGCTTACGCTCCTCAGCTGTCATTGCATTTGCGAGTGAATTAAAATCTTCGTGACCAGATGTTTGACCGCGTCCACCATTGTTACCACCTCCACGTCCACGTCCGCGGCCACGTCCACGGCCACCTTTGTTACGTTTCCAGACGTTAGAGGCTTCCTCGAAAGGGTCATCAAAGTTGCGCTTGCGTGAAGGCTGGGCAGATGGTCCAGCAGCAGACTTTGTATTGCCCAGTTCCGGCGAGTCTGTCACGATGTTATTCAAAAAGTTTTGCAGCTCCACTAGCGTAGTCTGGTATCCTTGCTGAGCTCGGTGTGACTTAGCCAGTCTCTTGAGCGCATCGTTCGCTAGGCCATTAATGAAGCGTACACACTGTACCTCAGCTGTCAGGTTTTGACGAGATCGACGTAAGTAGTCGTTGTACTGTTTAGTGAAAACCGCGTAACTCATCGTGTTACTCTGCGTAAAGCTTAGCAAAGCGTTAATTGCGTCGTACTGAATGTTCGGAAGAAACGTCGACTTGCGTAACTTCTCAACAAGCTCATTGTACGTAGATGGAATTGGAGGCTGATTTTTCCGGTTCAACCACCACCCACCTAGGTGTCCAGCAAACTGTGAAGTAACCCAGAACACTGCATCGTACGAGTCAGCCGCAATTCCAAGCATTATAAAACGCTGAGGTTGTGCTTCGAGCCAATCCTCCAGTACTTGAGGCACTCGACCATCCTGGTACGGTGATGTAATAGCAGCCTTACGCTGAGTCTCCGTGAGGGTCACAGTAAGTCCAGCCAAGTTGTGGGTAGGTATCTGCGTTCCCACTCGTAAATCCGTAGGTCCTTCACCAGTCAGTCGATTAATGTGTCCACGAATCAGTAGCCATACATAGCCAGAGTCGACCGTCGTAAACCGGGTGTACATGTGGAACTGTCTCGGGATAGAGGTGTAATCTTGCATGACTGGAACATGTTGTGTGATTGCTCGATAAAAAGATTCCCACTGAGCCACGTAACCAAAGTGAAGTAATTCACTCTTGTGCTTCTTAGCACGAAGTAAACCCTTCTGTGCGGGCGTAAGTGTCAGACCGTCAATGTTGATGGTTTCCGGTACGACGTAAGTATCATCCGGATTAACTGTCGACTGTGCCAAAATAGCCTGCTCGACCTGAGCAGGTGTACGTAAGTTGTTCGTAGCAAACAGGACAGGAATAGAAGCCGAGTACACGTAGACAAGCTGTCGTCCTTGAGGTAGTGTAACATTAACAGGTTCACCACTCAACAGCGTCAAATCATCCGGTGTCAAAACAAGACCGGTCTCCTCATGTAACTCGCGAATAGCAGCGTCGACAGGCTCTTCGTTAGGTAAGACAGAGCCAGCTGGGAACCAAGTTTTACCAGAACGAGGCTCACGTTGAAACACCAACTTCAAGTCCGACGATTTAGTTCCTCCAACGTGAATTACTAAAACCACGTAGTGTCCTGCTCCTAGAGAAGCCATCTCAACTCAATCGAACAACGTCGAGCAGATCAACGAGCAACGAAAGCGTGCGTCGACCAAAGAGCTCCGAAACCAGTGTGGCGGTTAGCCTCTGAAAGCTAAACGCTAGCACAAATCTGTTCTAGTCTGTCTAGTTCTGTTGTTGAAAGATTGCAAAATGATGTTGTCGAGAGGCAATTGTTGAAAGATGTCTCACTGCTGTACTTAGGCAGTAGATGTTGTAAGTGAACAAAGGAATTGTTAAAAGGTTCTGTCACCTCCCTCTACTGCACTGGGCTTAAATAGGTTTCAGCCTAGACTAGTTACGCCTGCAAGCTTTGCTTACGTGTCAGGCGTTAGTGCTGCTCAACCGTCGCGATCTGTCCTCGAGACACGGCCTGCCTAGCATTGGATTTCACGACGCGGCTCCTTCTGCATGGAAGAGCTCGTTCTGGCGCGTCATCTGGCTGGTTAGATTAATTATGCATATCTGTACGTACCGGGAGGTACTGGTCGTACTGTAGCATCAGCACCATTGCAATATTGCAGTAGCGACGTACCCACGAGTATACGTCCGTCCTGTGGAAAAGCACGAATTGGTATCCGTAACGAGTACCTGTACAATGTCCTGCAATGTACTGTTGCATGACTGTACTCGTCACATATTTGTCCGAATCATAAGCGCTTTTGATTTCCGCATGAAGTCCAGAGTCAGGATGTAACCGGGATTCCAGGGAAAAAATCTGTGCGTGTAACTCGCATTCTGCTTCGTCGTTGGTCCAATCGCGTAACAGTTGCAGCTTCTGTAATGAGTCCTTCAGGTCAGGTCGGCGAGACCGAGCGTCTGCCTGGTTGACTGCTCCCTTCTTGTATACGATGTCCATCTGTCGCTGGTAAGGTGCTAAAACTTGAAGCCATCGCACCTGTCGAGTAGACAAATCGCGCTGCCGAAAGAAGTGTCGCAACGTGTCGTGGTCCGTAATTACTGTAAATCCCGCCGCGCCATCTAAGTAGCAACGGAACTTCAGTAGAGCGTCGCGAACTGCCAGTAGCTCTTGTTCATGGACAGGATAGTGTACCTCATGCTTGTTCATCTTTCGAGCATGGTACGCAACAGGTTGTAATCCAATACCTTGGTCTTGTAATAGCACAGCTCCTACTGCAAATCCAGAAGCATCTGTGTACAGTGTGTACCTTGCATTAGGAGAAGTCTCAGGAATTGCCAGTACTGGTGCACGTACCATCGCGTCTTTAATTTGCTCGAATGCTGACTCGGCTTGAGGAGTCCAGCGAAATTCCGGTGTCTTCTTGGTCAGGTCCGTTAATGGGGTTGCTAGGGTTGCGAATTGGTTGATAAACCTCCGGTAATATCCAGCAAGTCCCAAAAATCCACGTACTTCAGTCACAGATTTTGGTCGGGGCCAATTCTGTACTGCCTCAACCTTGTCGGGGTCCATTCGGATCTGTCCAGCTTCCACCACATGCCCAAGAAAATTGACGCTCGATCGTCCGAAGTAACACTTAGAGAGTTTGATATGCAACTGGTGTCGCTGCAGCTCTCGTAACACGAGTCGAATATGCTCGAGGTGTTCGTCGGCCGTCTTACTGTAGATCAACACGTCGTCCAAATATACCACGCAGAACTTGCCAAGATACGGGGCCAAAACTCGATTCATCATCGCTTGGAATCCAGCTGGGGCGTAACAAAGTCCAAAGGGTAGAACGCAATACTCGAACAATCCGTAATGAGTTCGGAATGCTGTCTTATGTATGTCGCGCTCCTTGACTCGAACTTGATGATAGCCTTTATACAGGTCCAGCGTGCTGAAATAGTGAGCCCCATATAGCGAGTCGAGTAACTCATCAATCCGGGGTAACGGTGTTCGGTCTTTCCTCGTAAGGCCGTTGAGTTTCCGGTAGTCTACGCACATACGCATGGTACCATCCTTCTTGCGTACAAATAAAATCGGGGCACCGTACGGAGATTTAGACGGACGAATCCAGCCTTTTGCGAGTAAGTCTTGCAATTGTACTTGAACCTCCCGGAGTTCTGCTGGTGACATACGGTACGTTCGCTCCTTAGGTGGTTCATCGCACTCCAAATTAATTTCAAAGTCGCACTCGCGAGTTGGCGGTAGACCGTCAGGCTCCTTGATAATGTCCGTAAACTCATTCAGGGAATCTCGTAACGAAGTCGTCCACTCAGGTTGTTGATCATTGTTGATGTCGTCGACCGCGTCCTGTACTTCTCGTAGTCCAATCACGAAGAGGTTTGCTGGTTGTTGTCTAAGCAGCTTTGCCATCGCATCCGCCTCCAAGTGATGTACTGTCACATGTACGGTGTACTCGTCGCCAGACACCATAGCTTCACCAGTTTTACGGTCGCGAATCGTTTTAGTAGACCAATCTATATCCGGGTTGACGGCTTGTAACCAAGGTTGACCGAGGATGATGTCGAATTTATCCAGTTCTGTCGTAATTGCGTCCAGACGTATGTCCAGGGTCCCTACTGTGAGCACTTCATTCCGTAGTCGCTGGCGAGTCGTAGTTGTACTACCATCTGCCAATTTTATCCGGTATTTCTCTCCAGTAACCGTCGGGATGTGATGCTAAGCCGTACCCACTCAGCCTTGCAGAAATTTTCCGAAGCACCAGAGTCAACCAAAATACGGCATCGATGTCCGCGTAAGGTGCCTTCCAACACTAACAGACTTGTTCCAGACTGGGTTGTGGATACATGTAGCGTCGCATGAACACTGTCTTCTAGTCGGACGTTCTTGTTCATCCACCCGTCGATCGGTTTCCCAAAAGTCTCGTAACGAAGAGGGAACTGCTGATCTCCACGGACTAGATAACCCGTACGCCGTGCCGAAATTAATTCCTTCTAGGTAGCCCATACTGCCGGAGAAGTTGACGTAGCGTCCGGTATCGATCCGGGTCGAACGCGAGCGATATACACGTAGCGCTTATTTTGTCCGGAAGACTCCGTCCCTAAAAGGCGTAAATTTGTTTCGCTCACCTTAAATCCAGTTGTCTCCGTAAGAGCTCGCACTGCTGTGTATTCCGGGGTCGCGTCTTCAATCTCCTGTTTGCCACCACGAAACCAGACCATGCCAGTGTCCTCTTTCGTTAGTAACACTCGTCGGCCATCGGTAACAAGAGTCGTCGAGTGAGTCCAGTAGGTCTTCGGGGGATTCTGTAGGTTCTGAGGCAGAAATCGAACTCGATCGGTGTCGTCGACGTAGACTTGCGTCGTCCATCTTGTCGGTCCAACATCTTGCCTTCTTCCTTCTATTCCATCGTTCGTGGGGCAGGTAAACACATGTTCTTTCGCCGCCAGCTCGTCGACAAGTCGGAAATTTCGCAGCAGCTTGAACCATGGTTTTGCCCTCCATTTTGGAACCACTATAACCGCTCTCAGATGGGGATGAAGCAGTTTACTCCGCAAATAATGGCCCAAAAAATCTTCTAATTCATTAAATGGCGCATTTAGCCAAATTCTCCGGTACTTCTGTAAATCTCTCTCCTGAAATGGGCGCGCCGGACAGCAAAAATCCTCCGCCACTTGAGAATTAAGGCCGTCATTATCGCTAGCTCCATCTAAGTCGAAAGGTCCGTAGGTCTGAGAGTACTTCAGGAAATACTCCCTATTCATCATCCAGTCGCTAAAGTCCTTGCTCCTAAAGACTGGCCTCAATGTCGTTTGAGGTAACGGGTCTCGTACTTCTTCTGTTCTGGTCTCTTCCTGAGTCGTTGTAGGAGACGAAACCTCATCCTGCAGCTTGCCGCGAGCTGCCGACTCAGGTCTCACTTTCCCGGCCGGGATTTCTTCGTTCTGTCGTTCTTCTTGTTCTTTCTGTCTGGGCAGTCGATAGCGATGTGTCCCTTCTTGTGACAAATGAAGCACTTGCCCTCCTTCTTAAATCTGTCGACCTCCTCTTGAGTAAGGCGTCTAATCTCGTATAGCTCCCGCGGCTTTTCTTCGGTCGCGCCATGCGAATCTTCCTCCGACTCACTGTCGATCTCCTCCGCTGCCTCTAAAAAGTCGCTGTCTTCTTCGATGGCGTTCAGTCGGCCTGTCGAGCGTTGGGTCGTCTCAATCTTGGTCTCCGCTGCCTCCGCTCGCAGAGCTGCTTGAATCGCCTCGTTTAGGGTCTTAGGGTTTTTCAAGGCAACCTCCTTATGAATCGAGGGTCTCAAACCGCGATGGAAATCATGTACGTTATCTTCTTCGTGACGGTGAGGAAGCTCCAATAATTGTTCTCGAAAATAGTTCGCATACTTCAGGACCGTGGTTTTCTGTCGCGCTTTGTCCAAATTCAATCTTGCTTGTTCCGCCGGTGTTCTTCCGCAGAATTCCTGAATTAAGGATTTCTCCATCTCAGAAACTCCGGAAAATCCTCCACCGACTTCATCTCCAGTCTGCGCAACTTGGGAGTACCACCACTTCGATAGTGGTCCTTCCAGAAAGCCAGATACCCAGTACACTCCTCTTTGCTCTTCATGGTTAACGCTGTGATACCGTAGATACCCTCGTGCATGTCGGAACCAGTTTCTCAGCTCGTCGATGTTAGTCGTAGCGATGCTCTTGATCTTGGCTGGTTTGACATCGTTCGGCATCATGCTTGGCATCTCTCGCGTCCTCTCCGATCTCAATTGTTGTCCTCGAAGAAAATTCTTCGTTTCTCGGCTTCTGTTCACTCGTCCTTCAAAATGTCTGAAACCGTTGTCGACGTGGTCACGCAGTTGAGATAGCTCGGTCGAAAAAGTGTCAACTCGGTTACTTAGTCGTTGTAGCATCTCGGTGACGTGTACCGACATAGGCTCCATCGTGGGACTCGATCCTTCTCGCACTGTCTGTCTTCTACCATCTGTCGACGTCGGCTGTGTCGGCCCAGAAGGCGCCCCCTCTGGTCGACCATCAACTTCCTCTGGTAGTCTCTCTCCTGCTCGGTTAGACATCTTCGTCTCGTCTAGCTGTTCTGAGGCTCCGAAACCACGTGTGAGGTGCTACTTTGGTTAGGCTAAGTTGGCAACATTAGACTAATAGTAGAACCTATTCTCTGGATCTAATTATACAGCGTAGAGAGAATTAGTAAGATTGTCTTAGGAACAGGGTTTCTTACAATCTGGGTGTGGCGTAATTCTATTCTGTACCGGTCTTCTCCTCTACCAGTAAGTCCCCGTCTTAAATATTCACACCTCAGGTGTTCTAGAAACAGCCTTAGAACCTGTAGCTTGTGCTGTCTGCTAACTAAACCAAACTATTACTAGTGATACAGGTTAACTGAGGTTACTTGTACCGTCTATTTAACCTTATCGCACAAGCTCTTTGAACTATCTAGAAAAGAACTATCCAGAAGAGATACTGCTAGTAACTCTGTACTGTCGAGGGAAAATACGGCGATACAGTTGTACTGCCGTGATGACAATAAAAGAGTCACTGAATATCGCTAAGATACAGGTACCATTTAGAGGAAATAAATAATGTCAGATAGTAGCACTTAGCTAAATGGCTAGGATATGACAATCATGATGATGGAGGAGAGAGCGTCGTGCATGCTGCGGTGTTTCCTGAATCCAACATGCTGGTCGCTAAGGATGCCGTGGGTTTCTGCGTACGTTGAGCCTGCATCTTTGATTAGTGCGGTCCAGAGTTTGAGGAGGTTGTTCATGAGGGCTATGGGGCGGTAGTTGTCGAGTAGGGTTGGGTCACCTTTCTTATGAAGGAGGCAAGTGGTGTTATGGCACCATTCAAGAGGGGTGTAGGACTTGTGGGCAAGGAGGGAGACGAGAGAGAAGAGGGCGGAGCGGGTCGCCGGGGATAGGAATTTTACAATTTCGTTAGGGATACCGTCGGGGCCGAGGCTTTGCCCGTGCCGAGCGAGTGAATGGTTTTATCGAATGTGTCGCGGGTAATCATGTCGGCAAGGTTGAGGGAAGGGTCCCCGCGGGTTTCGATGGTAAAGTTGTCGGGGTTATCCGGGAGTTCCCATGGGGGGATGGGTAGGACGGGCGGGGTGGCGCGGCTGAGTTCGGCGTCAAAGTGTGAGTGTACCGCCGCTGGGAATACTTTTCTATTGGAAGGACGTACGTCGGTTATGTGGCGGTTAGCCTCTGAAAGCTAAACGCTAGCACAAATCTGTTCTAGTCTGTCTAGTTCTGTTGTTGAAAGATTGCAAAATGATGTTGTCGAGAGGCAATTGTTGAAAGATGTCTCACTGCTGTACTTAGGCAATAGATGTTGTAAGTGAACAAAGGAATTGTTAAAAGGTTCTGTCACCTCCCTCTACTGCACTGGGCTTAAATATGTTTCAGCCCAGACTAGTTACGCCTGCAAGCTTTGCTTACGTGTCAGGCGTTAGTGCTGCTCAACCGTCGCCATCTGTCCTCGAGACACGGCCTGCCTAGCATTGGATTTCACGACGCGGCTCCTTCTGCATGGAAGAGCTCGTTCTGGCGCGTCATATGGCTGGTTAGATTAATTATGCATATCTGTACGTACTGGGAGGTACTGGTCGTACTGTAGCA
This sequence comes from Tetraselmis chui, assembly GCA_026401115.1. Classification (NCBI taxonomy): domain Eukaryota; kingdom Viridiplantae; phylum Chlorophyta; class Chlorodendrophyceae; order Chlorodendrales; family Chlorodendraceae; genus Tetraselmis; species Tetraselmis chui. Next base: position 279,761 of record JAPMLY010000038.1, read on the forward strand.
TCAGCACCATTACAATATTGCAGTAGCGACGTACCCACGAGTATACGTCCGTCATGTGGAAAAGCACGAATTGGTATCCGTAACGAGTACCTGTACAATGTCCTGCAATGTACTGTTGCAGGACTGTACTCGTCACACTCGTACCCTCCCCCTCTTGACAGATCAATGAGGCCGCCGCGAGGCAGACCTCCGTGGTTCTTGGCTCCTTTACTGAAGCAGTTACTGGTACTCAGGAATGCGCGCTGGGTGAGCGTGCATGAAGTCAATGTACGCGTGAGTCTTGGCGAACTTGCGCCATTGGGGCGTCTCCAAGAATTCTTGTAACGCAATTGTTCGATGCACCTCGTTAAGACCGCGGTAGTCAATGCACAGACGTAGCGAGCCATCAGCTTTTCGCACAAAAAGAATTGGCGAGCCGAACTCACTATAGCTGGGGCGTATCAAACCAGCTTCCACTGCGTCTTTAAGCTGTCGATTAAGCTCAGCGCGCTCTGCGGGTGACAATCTGTTCAGACGTTGACGTCGCATCGGACCAGTAGTGTCAATGGGATGATCCCACTGTCGGCTTACTGGCGGAGAGTCGACAGGTTGCAGTAACTCCGGGAAGTCTTCAAAAAGTAACGACCGGAAGTTGTCACGTTGTTCTGCTGTTAGTTCCTCTCCAGTGTGAAAGTCTGTTGATTGTTCGGCAGCTGACGTAAGTTCAATGACGTAAAAATCAGCATGACGTCCTCTACTACGGTGCGTCTTGCGCATAAGCTTCTGAACTTTCGTAGACGACAGGAGTAGACACTCAGGGCGTCGTTCCTCAAGTGTAGTCTCCACAGCTATGCCGTCCATTAGTGTAAAAATTCTGGTTGTACCAAATTGTAAAGAGGCCTGTTCGTCATCAAGCCATGGTAAACCCAGGATTAAATCAGCTGTGCGTAAATCACGTAAGACGTAGAAAGTCCGTTGAAACTCGTGTCGAGCCAGCTCAAAAGTGACGTCGCAGACTGTCGTAGAAGTCACTCGTTGTCCATTAGCGAGTCGAACTGGAGTTTTACTTGCAGACTTCCGAGTCTGTAAAGCAAAGCGTCGTACAAAGTCCTCTGACACAAAATCAAGTGTCGCAGCGCAGTCCACTAATCCAGAAATTTGGTGTCCGCCATCAGGAGTTTTCAGAGTCAGCTCAGTTCGAATTAACGGGCGAGCTTCCGTGAGGTCAGTCAGTAGTGCTGTAGCTGGCGAAGAAAATTGTTGCAGCGTAGCGATGGACTGTTCCGAGTCGTCTGCTGGTACAGGTACCGAGTCGGGTTGATCAGGTGCTGTAGGTTCTGGTGAGTCGTTAAACGCACAATCTGCGTCGACTAACCACAGCTGTACAGGCCAAGGGGCTGGAGCAACCACCTCCTGTTGAGCTGGGTTCTCCAGTGACTGACGTGTAAAAAGCTGCGTCCTTGCTGGGAATTCTTGATAGAGTTTCCAGTGCTTAGTCACCTGAGTGAATTTCGCCCACTTTGGTAGTACAAATACAGCCATCGTAGATGTCGGAGATGTTCGACGACAATTCTCAAAATGCTGCGCAATCTGCTCAGCTAACTCCCACGGTGGATTGATGAACACCCGTTCTCCTGTCAAATCTCTGTCTAGAATCGAGTCACTCGGCGAACAGTGAGGTAAGTCACCGTGCGAGTTAAGACCTTCATCATCAGCACATCCCTCCAACGTGAAGTTGAATCGTGCATGCAGAGGGTCAAAGACTGAGTCAACCAGTTTCCAATCAACTGAACGTCTGGTTACAGGTTTACGACTCTGTCTCTGCTTAATCTGACGACGACGACCTGCTACTTGCGTTACAGGTGTCGCAACTGTAGTCGATGGAGATGTCGAAGGTGTGTCGACGACCTATGTCGCTAACAGTGTCTCAGAATGAACAGTAGATGTAGCCGGCTGCTCCAGTTCATTTGTAGAACAGCCTTGCCACCATCATTGCTTCTTAGGTTGCATTGGTGCCTTGCCTTTGAACTCCGGGCATTGGAACAAACGGTGTCCCTTCTTGTGGCACTTGAAGCAGAGTCCTTCGTCCATGTGTCGCTTACGCTCCTCAGCTGTCATTGCATTTGCGAGTAGATCAACGAGCAACGAAAGCGTGCGTCGACCAAAGAGCTCCGAAACCAGTGTGGCGGTTAGCCTCTGAAAGCTAAACGCTAGCACAAATCTGTTCTAGTCTGTCTAGTTCTGTTGTTGAAAGATTGCAAAATGATGTTGTCGAGAGGCAATTGTTGAAAGATGTCTCACTGCTGTACTTAGGCAATAGATGTTGTAAGTGAACAAAGGAATTGTTAAAAAGTTTTGTCACCTCCCTCTACTGCACTGGGCTTAAATAGGTTTCAGCCCAGACTAGTTACGCCTGCAAGCTTTGCTTACGTGTCAGGCGTTAGTGCTGCTCAACCGTCGCCATCTGTCCTCGAGACACGGCCTGCCTAGCATTGGATTTCACGACGCGGCTCCTTCTGCATGGAAGAGCTCGTTCTGGCGCGTCATCTGGCTGGTTAGATTAATTATGCATATCTGTACGTACTGGGAGGTACTGGTCGTACTGTAGCATCAGCACCATTACAATATTGCAGTAGCGACGTACCCACGAGTATACGTCCGTCATGTGGAAAAGCACGAATTGGTATCCGTAACGAGTACCTGTACAATGTCCTGCAATGTACTGTTGCAGGACTGTACTCGTCACAGTTACGCTGCCACTGCAAGAGCTCGAGGGCACTGTGAAATACTGTATTACCAACACCTCCCGGTACGTAAAGTACGCGCAGCTTATCTAACATGATTCACGACGCTTTGGTATAACTTCCCGAGAGAGATAGGCTACGTCGCTAGTCTGTTGAGACCATTACAATAGCCCTAACGCGGAAGCTACGCTGAGCATGCGACACAAAATGGAGCTAGCTAGAACATAACAATTTAATCCTAGTATAGTAGAGGGAGGTGAGTGACACCATCACATATTCTCTCTTTAATTCCATTCTATTGTTAACAATCAGACATATTCAATCTCCCCATCTCTATTCCCGCATCTCTTCGACCTTTATCTCGATGCAACAACCTTTGATTTGTGCTAGCAGTATGCAAGGAGGCAAACCGCCACACTTTGCTCGACTACCATCGACCATAAAGAACATATACCTTATACTGCAATCCTGCAATCACATGGAATGTCCACCATGTCCAACGTCTACTATGAAGGGTGAACTACGCATGGCGGTCGTCGTCCTCCTCGCTTCACCTTGTCCTTCCGCGTGTCAACCGGTAGCCGCCCTTGGAAAAATCTCGACGCATAATTTTGCTATGTATCATGCAGTGTGATTATTCTATTAGGGTTGTTTCATATACACGACCTTATGTGGAGATATAGCTCCACATGTAGTAACACGTACCAAAACGTACTGGCATGCCACGCGTGTACAGTGCCACGTCGCGATTTCATTTTTGTCACCCTCGCGGTCAACGCTTGTCGAGAAAACGATGTCGAGAAAAGGAATAGTAGTTCGCGCAGTACTGCCGCTATCTCGCATGGCGGCATTTTGGATCCAAAATGCCGCCATGCGAGATAACAGATGTCGAGATAGGATCACGATCGCCCTTTTTCCCGACTACACAGTGCGCTCCCGCCTACATCATCGCTTTGTCCCTTCACACACACTCTCCGCCAAGATCACAGACCGGGCCAACGATGGCGGACTCCGGAAGTCCTCAAAGCCCGAAGGCTCCGACTCCTCCCAAACGTGTTGCTTCTTCACCACCTTTTTCTCCACGCGAGGCGCGGTGTCATCGAAGGCATGGGAGCGTCGCTGGTAGCCCGGCGGCGGGCATGTCGTCGCGTGATCGCTAAAAACCCCGGAAGCCAGCGACCTTCTACAGCCCACTTACGTCGGAGGACAAAATACCGAACATTTTCTATTCTATACATATGTGTATATATGCTCTGCATGTTTTGTCGGTAGTGCCTAGACACCGGCCGCAACACATCGCTAGTTCGCGCGCCGCCGGGCTGGTTGCTACCTGTACAGGTACCTGTATATGTCGCATATTTGCATCTCGCATCTCAGCATCTTTTTCTCGCTGTATAAAATAATATCTCCACATTGCAATTTTTACTCGAATATCGGCCACGTGGCGTCCTGTATGCACGCACGTGATTACTCTACATCAATTTAACTCCACATGAGGTCGTGCATATGAAACAACCCTTAATGTCGTCGCAATCGGATCACCCTACATACAACGAGTCGGTGTAATAAAGTGTATGGTGTGCGTAATCAATTGCACGAGTTTGATGTTATGCATGGCTGTACCCGAATCTTTCCCTCTTTTATTTTTACTCTTAGGGACGCACGGATGAGATTATGATCCACTATACTCTGATTGCTATTATGTGTATGTGTTGTTCGAGCCGTCGAGCGCGCCTTCCACCTGGTCATGCGTCAGATTGGACCACAACGTTGTGGGAAGCGCATGGTATAAATTACGGAATAAAATATGGATATTGTAAAAGTGCATAGCAAAAGTGCCGCCAACATTGAATGGTCCAACTTCAAAGCACCACCAGCAAGAAAACTACGGTACACGCCAACAACAATGTCCATGCATGCGCACGATAATTCAGGAAAGCCCGGTTTGTCAGATTCTCTATGCTGGCCAAGGCGTCCGGCCCGGGCGACCCGCTTCTATTTGAATTATCACGGGAACTCGTAATCATCTCTATCTCTATATCATCGTCTCGGGAAGAAGGCAATCATGATGGTTGTTTATGCATTAGGCATTCCCACCCCGTCGAAAACTTTTATACGCTCCGTGGGAAATTTGCATCTTTGACGTGCGGTAAAAAATGATGCTGTCACAAGCAAATTGCGGAATTTATTCTGAAATTTTTTTATTCTGAGAGGAGTAGAACGCAGCTCATGATTGATATGGCTCGGTGATGTGCAACAAATAACAATTAACAATTATAATATGGCTTCAGCATCTCATTCCCCTCCCACTTTCCCTGTCCGTGCTCATCTGGTTCTTCTTGTAAGCAATTCTTCAGCATCTCATTCAGCTCTTATTGGTCCCCCCCTTTCCCAGTCCACGTTCAGAAAGTGCTTCTTGTAATCGATTCATCTTATCCAAAAACAGTACCTGTTTTTACCAGTACCGGTATTGTACTAGCGTTAATATACTAAAAATAGCGGCGTGATGCGCTACATGTACTACCTGCAGTACCGTAAGCGTGGCAATATGAATCGATTACAAGAAGCACTATGGCAATATCTAGCAAAAGTACCTGTATTCTAATTTATTTAAGGATTATGAATAACTTAATGATTATTCTTTATGAATTGTTTATAAAATTGCATTTCTCACGACCAGGACCGGGTACCAGGCACCTGTAGCTACCGTTACAAACATGGTGTGCTCCATCTGATGAGCCGCCAACCGGTGCTTCTTGTGGAGCTACATGCTCTTCGTTGTGTGTCACTCATGTCGCCTGAGTAGACGGCCGAGTTTCCCAGACACACATCGATAGTGCCCGTAGAGGGGTGCTACAATATCTACTACCGACGGTGTCTATGGTCCTTCCTTTCCCGAACCCCATACTATACAGCTACGGTACTGTTTCCTCCACTTCAGCCACCCAAAAAACCGGGGCACAGCGCATTCCTGCTCATCGCTCTCAGCAGCTGTAGACAATCGTCCTCGACCTCGGGTCAGACGTTGGGTGGGTTAATGAGGTGAAAAAACTCCGAGAATTAGAAGAGTTGGTCGCTATCGAGCTCTCCCTGCGAGCCGCGGAGGTAGCGGAACGATCGTGTGGGTACTGTCGGCGACATGATGGTGATGGTGTAGTCCGAGAAACAATTGTTTTGTACGCTCACTCGCCTGTGCTCCCCAACCCACCGAAATTTTACATGCACCGACGACAGTGCCGTGAAAGCTGCTGCGGTAAGGAAAGTATCAGTTGCCGAGCCCTATATCTAACGCAAGCGCGGGCTGTGCGCGGTGTCTTCTCGAAGGTTGGGCCAAGTTGCGGCGACGGCATCATCATCATGCTGTTCGTGTTGATTCCTTTGCTGGCGACAGCGGGCGGAGGGCTTCTCCTCTGGAAGACCAACGTGGGAGAGAGGGTGCTGTCGGTAGTGCTCACCAAAGTATTCAGCATCTTGGGAGAGCAGGGAAACGTGCAGTCTCTAGAGAACGGACGAGGTAAGGGCAGAAACGTTCATGGTCGACTCACTCGGCAATGTTTTTTCGCGACGCGACGCCGCGCCCCAGTGGGCCAATGTGGCGCTGCGACGACTCAACGCACGGGGTAGCCGACACCGTGTCTGATGGATTGCCTCGGGCTGCAGGGATTTCGGTGACTGGTTTCACTCTTCACAAGGATGTCGGGCTGCTCATATCCTTCACGGCAAAGCTGCTGGAGATTCGTTGGCCAACTCTGTCGGCTCCGCTAAGAATCCGGCTTCACGGGGCGCGTCTTGTCATTGAGAACACGTCCGTCTCAAAGGTGCGTAAACTGCTTTGCTATCGATGACACGTGCGACTCAGTATTATAGTGCATTGAACGATGTGCTCGTGAAGTCTTCCCGTCGAAACCTTTGGGCTCAGCAAGCAGAGATATCAGCTCGACATCCACCTGTGATGGTTGGAGGTACGTAATGTCGCTGGCGCTGACAACCATTTTATGCATTCTGCCGATGCAGGCGATTTCCCTAGACCAGTTCTTCCATGAGCAAGCCCTGGCAGCCAAGCTGCTGAGGGACAAGCAGCTGAAGGCGATCGAGGACTGCCTGTGGAGCCCTGCAGTCAACATGCAGCACGGTGAGTGGATCCAACAAATGTGGCATACACTGTTTTGGTTGTCGCTCATTCATTGTCTTGTTTTCAGCGGAGGCTAACTGTGAAGTGGGATTTCTGGCTTGTTAGGCACCTGGATATCTCGCTTTATTAATTCCTGGACGCAATGGGCGATCTACAACATCATCCTGTTGGTGATGTCCCTGCTCAATGTGCACATCACTGCCTTCGAAGCGCAATACCGACAGCAAGGCGACCCAGGGCCTGAAGGCACGCGCCCCACCCCTCACCCTCACTTCCATGTATGTCAACCCATGGAGTAACAGTCCTTAAACAGCAGGTGACTGCACCTTCAGGTCTACGAGAGACACGTGGGGGAGATGGGATCGGTGTTAGCATCAGACAGCTGAAGATCTTTCAGAAAGGTGAGGCTACTCTCAGATGGCTCCCCTCCCGCTTCTCACACTCAACTGACTGCCTGTCGAGTTGTCTTACACATGCAGATGGCTGCAGGGAACTCAACCGGAAAATCGCCAATCGGCAAGGCACAGCCGACTCAATCCGATCCGACGCCAAAGATAATAAAGAGCATCACCAAGGATGTCTCAAACGGACGAGTACCCAAATCAGTGGAGGGAAAGAAGCTTGAGGTAAGTGGGCGTGTTGCCTTGCCTAACGACCTGTCGCTGCTGTTTGGCATGTCCGCATGTTGTCTGAATGTGAGAAGTCCATATGGCAGCCATGTCCACTCCAAGCGGGGTCCATTGCACAGTCGTTTGGCTTGGTGCCGACATTCTTGTTCCACTTGCCCCAGAACCAAGCATCATCCTGTGTACAGGTGTCCCTCAGCGGTGTGAATGTCTGGTTAGAGTCGTGGGAGGGACACCACTACCCTGGCGAAGACGCACACCCGTCATCCGAGGGCGCCAAGAGCAAGGAGTGCAGGTCACACCGCGTGTCAGGGCTGGGGCAGGAGCAAGAGGGCGGGGAGGAGGGGGCGGATGTGGTGCGGAGGTGGAACCTGTTGAGGCAATGGGGGCTGGAGCTGTTCATGACGGTGTCTAGTCAGCCCATCGAGAGGGTGGCGTTGCGCAGTGATGCCGTCCCCGCATGGAACCCAAAGTATGATGCGGCCCGGGAGGAGCTGTACAACAACCTGTATGAGACCGAGGAGGAGGGGGGGAGCCAGGGGGAGGAGGCGGAGGAGGAGGGTGGTGGCGTGAACGGGGATGCTGGGGAGTCATCTCCCACAAAGGTTCAGCCTGGGGGTCGGGAGCACCCCAAGAAGCAGCGCATGAACCCTGTGCAGACGGTGTCATGGGTGGCGTACATTCTGAAGGCGCTGCGCCCGTTGCTGAGTGGGCCGCCGAAGCCGGACTCGAAGAAGGCGGCGAAGGACCCAAGCAAGAAGAGGAAGGGTGGCTCGCAGTGCTTCCTTCGCGTGGATGTGGAGCCTTACGCGGCACTACTCATGGTTAAGCCTGGCTCCGTCGCCTGCCTCAAACGCCTCGGCAGGAGAGCGGGTACCAGCGGCGCCTATGGACAGTACTGGAGGGTACATCGCCCCCCCCCTCCTTCAAGCCCCGTTTCCCCGTTCTGAATCATCTGAGTATGGCAAGTGGCGTTGCGTCTTCGCCATGCGCAACGCGTGGTTTGTGCGTCATTGCTCGTTTGGGTAACCGAGCGAATGACCCGCGGTGCAGGTGAGGCCTCAAGTCAGTGTGTCAGAGGACCCGGTTGCGTGGTGGCAGCACGCGGGGCGTGCGGTTCTGAACGAGCTGCGAGGGCGGCTGCGCGTGCAGCGTGGGCTAGCTGCCATGCACCATCGGCGCCGGCTGCGAAGAAAGTATATGATTTTGTACTCCGATGTTCACAGCAACCACGCTGACTGGCAGGTACATCCTCCGCCTAATCTATCAGCCACAAATGCAGCCCTTGTGAGCTCAACCACATTGAGCTGTGTCATGTTTATTGTCCCTACCTGCTGAGGGGGGAGGGGGCATCCGCACTGAGCAGGAGCTATGCTGACACTGTGTTCACTGATGTTCCTCACACAGTCGGATTCGGAGTCTGGCCTTTTGCAAATGGTGGCTGCCGCGGCCTCACTACCGACTCGTCCTGCCGTGCGCTCGTCTCAGTCCCAGCTGAACAAGCTCGAACGTAGCCTGTCAGTGGAAGAGATTGCGCAGTTCAGGTGCGCTCCGGGTCGCGTCCGCGCGTCGGTGTATTTCGAGGACGGATGTATTTGTTTTGCGAAGTGAAAATGTGCAGCTGACGCATGAAACACGATTGCTCATAGGTTCTGGACGGCATCCAAGCACAACAAAGCGTTGGCGTCATCTCTCAACATGCGCATCTGTGTTGGGGAGTGTGTGGGGGCGATTGCGGGGTCGCCCACTCTGTACTCGCTGCGACCGATAATGTTGGCTTACCTTCACAATCTTGACCACTCTGAAATGTCCACCGGCTATGTCATCCCCGAGATCGAATTCAACATGTCAAAGGCGAGCGCGACGCTGCCTTGCTCACTCGCGTGTGACTGAATAGTATGTGTTCGATTAGGCACGGTCCATTTTGAGGCCTCACTCGATGTTGTGCGCGCAGGTTGGTCTGGTGTTGACTCCGAATGAGGGGCCGCCGCTGCTGGCAAGCTTGCACAACCTTCGCGCCGCTGTGACATGTAAGCAGGAGGTGGTGCTGGAGATCAGTAGGGCGCACGTGGGCGAGGCCACCGAGCACCTAGAGCCAGCAGACAGGGCGTTGGCTTCCTGCCCGTGTAGCCCAGACCTGAGCAATGCACTCCGACACCAAGCTGTCTGGGCTGACAGCACTCAAAAGGTCCGCATCATGGGTTACACCCCTCCCCCCCCCCCCCCCCCCCCCCCCCCCCCCCTTCCATTTGTTTTAATTTGAATAAAAAAGATAAATGAATACACATACACACACACGCACACACACATTAACACACACACACACACACACGCACACACTCATTCACACACATATATCCGTGTAGTCACAATTGAGTAAGTTTGCGTTTTTCGAACTACCTATAACGCAACTCATAACGCAACGTACAGAGGGATCCGTCGAAGTTTCTGGACATTCAGCTGCGGCCAGGCGAGCAAGCGGCTCTCGACAATAAGCCAGATGCGCAGTTCAAGTACGTTCCGCGCGACAGGATCACCTTCGCGGTGAGCGGAGTGGAGATGAGCCTCCTGGATGGGCAGCTGTTGCCCGTCTTTCGCTTTATGCACGACCTGTCGAAGTTCGGGCCAGCACAGGAGAGCGAACAGAATGGTGAAGGCAGCGGCGATGAAGGTACCTAATCAATACTAAAGGGACACACAATAATGCGAATATTTGTTAACACTTTATTGTTTCGAGTGAAGGTAATCTCCGTTCATTTTACATGCTGCTGATTGTCAAAAATATGATATGCTCTGTCGACACCGCAACATAAAGTTTGTCAGGGAGGGTGTGTAGCTAATAGTCCAGCTCCCACCATGGCCTGACAATTCAGCTTGCGCAGCGGTCGGGTGAGGTAGCTAAGATGGTAAATGGATACACAACGATATTCATATGTTGGGCCGGTGTTTTATTGTTTCTGATGCGTCCGTGTCTCGAGGCGAGAGAATTGAACTGTTGTTTATTTCAGCTCTGATCCGACATGGCCTCTGCCAATCCAGATGACAGTGCAAACCTGAAAGCGTACGTCACCAAAAGTCTACAGCTGGGCGGCGTCCCGGAGCTCAGCTCGCCATGCAACCCGCTCCCGATCATCAACGTCACATGTCTGGGCGTCGCGCTGCGGCTGCCGTACAGCGTGTATGGCTTGGCTGAGGCAGGGGAGAAGGTGACTGCGCAGCAGAGGGCGGAGCTGTCGGTGATGATACCCGCTTTCAGTGGGCTACTCAGGGGGCAGCAAGCGATGGAGGGTCCGGAGGAAGAGAGTATGGCCAGAAACACCCAATCCTTCTGGAGCCCCTACAACGAGGTGAGTCATGCGCTACACCAATTGTCTCCCATTAATTACTATTCCTTTCACAGCCTACATTCGTTGGGCGACCACCCCTCAATTGCTCTTTGTGCATTCTGTAGGCTTGCATTTACAGGGTGATCGCAGACCTGACAGTGTCCTTCCGGCCGAGGAACTCCTGCTCCACCCTCCTCCAAGGCATCGCGTCCTCCGCCGCATGGCAACGCCCAGACGAAATCTCCAAAAATGGCAAAGCCCTGGTGCAGGCCGCAGACGGCTCTCAAGACTTTATCATCCCCGTCATACTGGTACTCCCCTAGTCCCTAAGTGCTTGCTCGTTGTTTGCATTCTGCAATCGCCTCACTTACCCAGTCAGGCTTTGCTGAGGCCTGGCGGTGCTTTGAACATGGAGACAAGTAGATGTGTGTCAGTATGAGCGCGCGCGCGCGTGTGTGTGTGTGGGGGGGGGGGGGGGTGTGCGTGTGTGTTCGTGCTTGTGTGTGTGTGTGTGTGTGTGTGTTTGTGCGTGTGTGTGTGTGTGGGGGGGGGTTGGTGTGCGTGTGTTTGTGTGTGAATCTCTCCCTGCGTGAGTGTGTGCGTGTGCGCGCGAGCGTGTATGTGTGTGTGTATGTGTGTGGGTGTGTTTTTGTGCGTGTGTGTGCGTGCGTGTGTGTATGTGTGTCTGTTTGTGTGTGTGTTTTTGTGCGCGTGTGTCTGTTTGTGTGTGTGTGTGTGTGTGTGTGTGTGTGTGTGTGTGTGTGTGTGTGTGTGTGTGTGTGTCTGTTTGTGTGTGTGTGTGTGTGTGTGTGTGTGTGCGTTGCTGGCTTTCTGGAATTGCCCACTTTTCCAGTCACTTATCCTTAGGGCATAGTGGTGCTTTGGGCACGGGTACAGGCCATGACATGTACCTGTGTGTTTGTTTACTCAGGCTCGCCAGTTTCAGCTGCAAGCGGCCGTCAGCCAGCGCTCCATCCCTGCTGTGCGCGGCACTGTGCGGTCGTACACAGGGTCGTGGGGGCACCTCACCTGCGAGAGCGTCATGATGTGGGTGTCTCCATACCACGTGAATGAAATCCTCAGCGTCATCGACTCGATGACGGTGAACATCCCCGTCCATATATCAAGCCCCCCCCCCCCTTAATTTCCGTGTGCATTAATCAGCGTCGACGTGTCTCATGTCCCTGGACTGCCGCCTCCTCACTAAGCACTGACAGTTCAACACCTCCCTCCTCGCGATCCTCTCCTTAGAGCCGGATGAAGAGCTTCAAACAAAACGTGCGGAGCTACAAGAAGGCGGGAGACACCAATGAGAAAGACGCGGCAGAGTCGTCGAATGAGGCTGCCCGCGCTGAGAGCAGGCCGTCGTCGCCCTCAACCTCCAGCTCAACCGCCAAGCCGCAGGAGAAGACGGCGCCGATGCTGGATCAGGAGCGACACGCAACGCCCGGTTGCAGCTTCAACATCAGGATGGTGTCTATTTTGATGAGCTCCATGACGGAGACGGACCAGGACTCCACCACGGCGAGCAGGCTGCCGAGGGGGGTGATGCAGTCGGCGGAGGGACGGAAAAGCCTCGTGCACCTTCGCGACGCCTGCACTAGCTCCGGTCTGGAGCTTGTCATCAGCAACCTTCATGGAGTCGGCCGAGGTAAGCGCCATCATGACTGCTCAACCCCACTCGCTGGCCGCTGACCGCAGCTTGCTCGTGCTGACTCGTCAAGTGTGCCGCAGTGTCTCGCACCGGTGGCTCCCAAATGCGGTACAAGAGCAAGGTGATTTGCAGGCCCGGTCGATTCGACGTGAGCAATGTGGATGCAGGCATCGGGAGATAGATCCTGCTGTGGTTTGAGCTTGTCTGTGGTGTCCTGCGCAGGTGGATGGTGTGCTTCTGAGGAACCTGAGACATGACGTGGACGACCCCTCTGCGTTCCTCCTCCGCCCGAACCACTTCCACACGCAGAGAGTGCTGGGCACCACAGATAAGATCCGCGAGAGGTCACTGGCGCCAAAGCCCCCCATGAAAATCAAGCGCCAGCGACTCCTCGTCATGGTACGCCACAGTGTCACAACGAAACACTTGGACAGCTGACATCATTCCTTCCGCCGCTACATGAGCGATGTCTACTTTGCCATGTAAGTCAGTCAGATAGCCGAATTCAAAGGGATTACTGAATGTGTGTGCAATGGTGTCCCCCAGGCATGGCAGCAGCACCACCTGTTGCAGGCCGCGTGTGAGGGCTACTGCATGCCGATCACCAAATGGCTCCGTCATGTCGAGAAACTGTCGGAGAATCTGCTGGAGGACGTCACCATGATCGCGCTGGATCTGTGCTTCACCCAAGGGAAAGATTCCGTGCCGTCGCTGGATGTCAGCTACCGGATGGACGGTGTGCGGATGTTTGTGACGGTCCAGACTCTGAAATCGATTGTGGACACCACTGCCCAAAGCTCTGCACTGGAGCGGTACCACTCCAAGTCGAAAGCCTCCAAAGCTTCTCAACATAAGACTTCGGAGGCTCCCAAATCAGAGAAAGCATCCACCTCGTCCAATGACGCCTCCAGCACAATCAAGGCGCTCACTGGCATACGTGTCAAGGTCCGCATGCATGCCTCACATCTCTCTCCGCGCGATACCTAGCTCTGGGGGGGATTTTATTAACTGATTGCTAGGTGCATTGTTGGTATTAAGCGCTGGCTGAAGCGACGTGCTGACAGCTGGGACCCGTGTCGTTGAGCAGGCGAATGCAGAGATGATTGGTGGGACGATGGAGCTGGTGGCAAGCAACAACGTGCGCGTGGCGAAGTGGATTGTTCGCAAGGCCAACTTCAGGGCTCGCACTCCCGCTGATGATGGTAACAGCGACAAGAGGAACTCTGCCACCACTCTGTCAGCGATCGGGGGCCTCCTGCATGCGCACTTCAGCATTGATGACATGACCATAACGGACCTTGTCGCACGGGGTGCCCACAGTGTGGTACGACATGACGCGCACCGCCTGTCCATTTGCCGTGAATGCACCCGACCTAGTTTCACAGAGTCACAGAGTTAGCGGGTGGTGTGTTTCCATGTCTGTTGATCTTGTGCGTCGATGAGGGATGTACTGGAGCAGTGACTTAGGTTATGCGTGCAGGTGTTACGGTCCTCCCGTAAGGGCTCCAATTGCCGAGTGGATGCGCACTTTGGGATTCACCAGCGCAGCCGCACGAAAGTGGGCCACGTGGTGGAGCTCTCCATATGGAACCCGCAGGTGCTGGTAATGATGCAGTTGATCAAGAACGTGACGTACTGCATCCAAGACGCCCTGCAGGGACTGAGCCAGCATAAGGAGGACGAGTCGAAGGAGGACAAGGAGAAAGAGAAGGAGGAATCGTCCGACTCTGGGTCGTCGCCGGCTAAGGATTCCCCGAAGATGGACGCGTTGTCGTTTGCAGTGCGGCTACGATTAAACGCAGCGCGCGTTCTGGTCCCTGTCGCCTCAAGCTCGAAGCGCGCCTTGGGGCTGGACTGTCGTGAAATGTTGATTGGCTTTCCCGGAAACGCCCTCACTCCGTCGGAGGTGCCTCAGTACGTGTGCAGTGCAGCCACTCTTCTGAGAGACTGCGAGGCCGTTCGGCATTGCAACCTGAGAGGAAGGGCAGGGCAGCTTCGTCGCCGGGAAAGCCCGTCCGAGTTCCAGCCAGACATGTGCTTGCAGGTCGGCAGGCTCCGAGTGTACAATGCGCAGCTGAGCTACACGGCTGCGCAGGAGCGAGCCACACCGCAGCTTCAGCACATGAAGCTGACCACAAGGCTGCGCAATCTCATGACAACGGCCGCACAAGTTGGAGTCATCACTTTGAACAACGAAACTGACATCATTCATGAGCTAAGGGCAAGTGTAGCTACGCGTCCCAGTGTGCCATCCGCTTGCCTATCTGATATATGTCCGTGCACACACCATTCAAACTTTGTTATATTCATGGATTAACAACCTTGGCGTTGCTTGGTGTGGACAGACTGCCTATGCTGCGATCAGTTTCAAAGGGAAGGACGGCAGCGGGCTGCACCTGCACACGAGCCTGCCCAGCCTAGAGGTCAGCCTCAGCAACCAACACTACCGCGACATAATGGGCTTTGTGGCAGGCAATCTGGCGGAAAAAGACGTTTTCTCCGACCCGCCACCCCCTGTGCAGCGGAAGCAGAAGACAGCCTACAATGCAAACCCTGTTTTTTCTCCGCCCTCCGGTGCGGTTGCCGGCATACGGATCTCGGCCTACGTTACCAGAGTTCAGATAATCCTGCGAGCCCCCGAGTCAAACTGGACCAAGTCCGTCGGTAGTCGCCCCCCAGGCGCGAGCTCATCCTCGCGGGCTCCGCCCTCTGAGGAAGTGACACACAGGACGGAGATCCCCGTGGCTTTTGCGCTTCTCACCCTGGATAACGTCATCTTCAATCTGGGGATGTTAGCGGGCGGCAATATGCACTTAGACGTTGCCAGTGGCTACGTTGACGTGGATGACCTACGCTTCTCGGAATCTGGAAAGACGAGCCACCTGGGCCGTTCCACGAGCCTGGGCATGCGCGCCCCGCCAGTGAGCCGCCACCAGGCTGCCGAGCACACACCCGTCATCCACATGAAGCCTGTGCTTGTGCGAGGGTGTCCTGTGTTTGATACAGCGCAGGTTCCGGTCGTGGCTGTTATTACCGCACCTGCCACAGTCCCGGATGAAGAGCGGGCGCACATCAACGATGATCAAGTGCGGGCCCCGGCATGCCGAGAGTCGAAAGCGGAGGGGGTCAGTATTTGGCTGAGGGTGTAGTCTGTGCGATTTGTATGCTGCCTGTGAGTTGTGTGTGTGTGTGTGTGTGTGTGTGTGTGTGTGTGTGTGTGTGTGTGTGTGTGTGTGTGTGTGTGTGTGTGTGTGTGTGTGTGTGTGTGTGTGTGTTTGCGTTTGACTTTGTGCGTGTATATATGCGTGCGTGTATATGTGGGTGTCTTTTTGTTTGTATTTGTGCGTGTGTGTATCTTTGTGTATGTAAATGTGTGCATGTTTCTATGTGTGTGTGTGGGAAAGAGGCGTAAGGGCTTGCGTGTGTACGTGTGCATGCATGCTTCGTGTTTGTGTGTGTGTGTGCGTGTATGCGGGGGGGGCGTGTATGTGTGTGTGAGGGGGTGCGCGCGCGTGTGAGTGTGCATCCTACGTGTGTGTTGGTGTGTGTATGCGTGTGTGTATGCGTGCATGTGTGTGCTTGTGGGTGTGGGCTGGCGTTTGTTTGTATGTATGCGTGTGCGCGCGCGCGTTTATGTGTGTGTTATGGGCGTGTGTGCGTATATGCTTGTTGCCTGTGGTGTGTGCATATATATGTGTGTGTTTGTGGAAGAGAGAGAGGGGTTGGGGGGTGAATGGGCACGCGCGCGTGTGTGTGCGGTGTGAAGGGCGTTTCGAATTGATGCAGAGTTAGCTTGCCATTCACATCCCTTGACACTGATGTGTGGCTGTGTGAATTCAGGCAGAGTCACTCAACGTGTTCTCCACCCGCTTCACAATGGTCGCCGACGGCACCATGGCTGCCGAAGTGTCCACACATGAGATGCTCGCACAATGGCCCTATCTCGCAGACTTATCTCTCATCAACTCCATCGTTTCACTCTTTAACATGGGATCAGGGCAGCAAGACTCCCAAGCCGTGCAGGAACTCCCCAAGGCTCGCCCGTGGTTCTACTTCAACTTTTTGTACAAAAAGGTGTGTTGCCAGGCAGTGGGGTTCTTGCAACCATGCCAGCTGTCATGATAAGATACCACGGTAGCTCACTCTTCTTGCCGTGTCGCGTCATGCACTGCTGTCCTTCCCTTGCAGAGTCAGGCTTTTGTGCCCATTATGACACCCGCGCAAGGTAGCACCAGCGGGTACAGCATGCAGGCCGGGGGTGTCTCTTACAACA
This sequence comes from Tetraselmis chui, assembly GCA_026401115.1. Taxonomy (NCBI): domain Eukaryota; kingdom Viridiplantae; phylum Chlorophyta; class Chlorodendrophyceae; order Chlorodendrales; family Chlorodendraceae; genus Tetraselmis; species Tetraselmis chui. The sequence goes on from JAPMLY010000038.1 coordinate 296,495, forward strand.
ACGCAAGCACCGCTCTGGTCGCACGGACCTGCGCCAAGGCGAACCGTAGCGGGTGGAAAAACTACATGAAGTTTATTGAGGGCAAGCGGGAGCAGCACACCCTACCTGACCTCACCTCAGCCGGCGTTTGTGCCACCATGAGCTGCTTCAGGCTTGGTTTCTTCTTTGGTGGCGACGGGGAGACCAAAATTCTGTAAGTGCCCTTCTCCTCAGTCGACGTACAGACCCAACGCCTCCTGCGCCTCAGGTAACATGAGTTGGAGCTCCACTGAATATGCGTACAGAGTTTGACCTCCATCCTTGCATGAACCACCCGGCTGCAGGACTGGACTCGACAACTGCGCCATCTCTGTTCGTCACCCGCAGGCCTGCATGGCTGTGCTGGCGCTGCCCTTCTCGATGACCTTTGAGGTGTCGATGCAGAAAGCGGAGGCGGAAATGAATCGGAAGATTGAGAGCGCTCGAAAGATTCAGCGGTGGTTCCGGTACAGAATGCGCCTCCAAAAGTGGCGCCAGCGCTACGACGAATACCAGCGCGGTGGGCTGTCCATGAATAGCCTGGAGGAAAGCGGGTTGGAGTCGGATGCATCTGAGCACGTAGGCGAGCGGGCATCGAGAACGGCGCAGCGCTTCATGGCTCAGATAGGCGGTCCGTGCATCGAGACGGATGAGACGAACTTTAGTTCCATCACGCTGGTGGACAACTTGGTGAGCAGCCTCAGCGATGAGCGGTTCCGCAGAGCCCTGGAGACGGTGAAGGCCAAAGAGATGCAGACAGGTAGGACGAAGTACACTCTGCTCGGCATTGACTGACCCCCCTCTAATCAGTCTCATGGTGTATTCTTGACCCACACTTGAGCTTATCCGCGTGTCTTCGTTGACAGTGCTCTACGGCCCCGGTGATGCGCACACACGCTTCGCGAGCGTACCCATCACGACCAGCCTGGAGTTCAACTGCTCTGCGATAACACTCCGCGTCGCGTTCTCGCACGTCTTCCTCCTCCGAGAGTTGGCCGTCTTATTTATGGGGCCTTCCCCCGACTTTGATGGCTCTCAGTCGGTCAGCACGCGGACGCCAGAGGAGGCCAGCCCACAAATCACGGAGGACCTGCCAGATGATCACCCCGAAGACTGTTCGCAGTCCGATTTGGAGCTTGCAACTGCAGAGGTGAGTGCCTGCTCGTTTAGTGTCAGTTCACCCAAACCCTGTTTTGACTGTGTCAGCGAAGACCACTCTATTCTTATACGGCTTGTCCTGATTTCGCAGGGCGAGGTATCCACCTTCCGACCCACCGTCACACAAGTGAAGGCGTCAATCGATACCGTTTGCATCTCTTTCTGCAACGACCGTCCGCACTCATACGGGGCGCCCGACTTTTTCCTGTTGACCTCAAACCACGCGTCCGCCGTGGGCTACATGGAGCAGAACATGCCGAACCAGCCGGCGGACGTCGTGGCGCAGATGTCGGTGGTGGCGATGGCAGAGTATCTGGACAACAGCAGCGGAATATGGTCGCGCCTTGTGTCGCCGTGGCCTGTCGAAATGAGCGCCAGGCTGACCGGCAATCAGGCCAGAACGTCCAAGTATACCACTGAGGTACGCCACACGAGCACCGAGTCACCCTTCTTTCGGGCAATCACTTCCACATTCAAGTCCACCTTTGTTTTGAATGCTTGCGGGAATAAAGGTTGCGGTTTGTGGTCGTGTTGCAGGTGACAGTGCAGTCACGGGAACGACTGGAGACGACCTTCAGCCCCTCCCTGCTCCTGTCCATGGGAGACCTACTCAGCTTCCTTTCAGACGCCAGCAGTATTTCGCCATCCAATCCTCCAGTCGCTTTGCAGCAGTGGTACGGCCGGAGCGCGGAGCATGTGCCACAGCTGGCGCCGCCGATGGAGGAACAGCTGGCGCTGGAGAGGCCGCTGACGAGCAGGATCCCGCAGAAGTATCTCATCCGTAACATGACTGGCCTGGCCCTCAGCTACTGGTCGGGCGACTCGGACCGTGTGGCGTCCCGCCACCTCGCCCACCTGAGCGAAGAGACTCTGGCCATTGAGCCCAGCAGCTCCTCTATGTCCATGATTGTTGGCAAGGAGCGGAACGCCATGAAGTACCCTGCCAAGGTGATGCACGTGCGGTTCGAGGGGAACTGGATGCCGGTGCGTAACATCGCGGTGAACCACATCTCCACATCCTGCTACAAAGTCATCAGTCCGCTGGACGGAATCAGTGTGCCCCTGATTGTGGACATAACCCTGGATGGCCGCACCAAGATTGTCTGCCTCCGTTCTGCCATCGTCATGCGAAACTGCTGCGATCGAATGCTGAAATTTCGGCTGCACATCCCCAACCTCAATATAGTCGGTCCCTCCTGGTTGGGAGACACTATCCGCAGTCCAGCCCCACCTCCTCAAATGGCAGGTGAAAGACTGGAGCCCAGTTCTGCTACCCGCAACGACATTGACCTGGGCTGGTTTGCTGATGGGGATAGCTTTCCGCTGCCCATCTACGCCGTCCTCGGTGGCATGCTGTTCATGAAGACAACGGGTCTGGAGGAGGCTGCTGGCGATGCCATCCACCTCAAGACGGAGATATCCGATATGAAGGCGCAACAGGTGGAAATCCTCACCAAGCCACCACATTGTGATACCAAAGCCGACGCTGCGTACTGTGTGCTTGTGTATGTATGTGTGTGTGTGTGTGTGTGTGTGTGTGTGTGTGTGTGTGTGTGTGTGTGTGTGTGTGAATAACGGCGATTCGTTCACTGCGTTGACTATGGTGCAGGGCTACGTGCGCTGCCACCCACATCCTGACGCCACGGAGAGACGCAGCTATAGCTGCGCTGTTCTTGTGAAGCCATCGTCACACATGTTGCAGAATGTGGTAAGAGCCATGGGCACTATCGAGGAGTCGTCCGCTCCCATTGACTGCGAGTTGCAGTTCCAGCCAACCATGCAGCTGCAAAACGGTCTCCCGTATTCCATCAAGGTCACCCTGAAGGTACGCTTCGGCATTGGCACTGCGTATATGCGCAATTCCTGAAGAACTAAGCACTCGAGGATGTGCGATTGCAACATCTGAAAAAAATTGAGGGCTTGCTCTGTCGCTAAAATGTGCAGGAGATGGACCCTCATGGACCTCGGCCAGCATTGCGCCTGGGGGAGAGCTTTCGCAAGGATCTGATGTCGCAGACACCATTTGGCCAGGGTCTCGACGGGTCAGGCGGTGCAGGGCCACAGACAACGGCGGTGGCTGAGCGCAGCACAAAGGGCGCATTCCATACCCAACTCAACGTAGCGAACCAGACCATGCATCAGGTGTTGATGCCCCCGGGAATGGTAGCGGACATTTACGTCAATCTATCTAAGGACATCCTGGCAGTGGCGGAGGTACCTTCCCTGCGACTTGAGTCTGACAAGTGGGTACTTCTGCACAAGAGCCCCGGTGTTGCTCGGCAGCACGGGAAGAGTGCGGAGGATGACGGGAAGCGGGACTCATCTGAAGCGCAGGAGCTGCGGCTGGTGAAGCACCGCGCGGGAGGCGCTGCCCAGGGTGCTAGTCCGAAGAAGGGCGGCTGCTGCACTTGCTGGGGAAAACGGTGTGGCTGTGGTCGGGGCGAGTCCCGAGAGTTAGCAGCTGATGATGCGCTGGAGAGTGTGCTATCTAGCGCAGCGCAGCAAGTGTCCTTTGTGTCAACCTACCCCGGGATGGCCGCGATGCGTTGGATGCGCGGCAAGGATGGAGAGAAGGAGTCGCCCACTCGGATGGACATCAGCGCGGTGGAAAGTAGTATGGGTGCAGCGAATCAGCCCACCACTAGTTCCAGTCCTTTGAGAGTGAGAGAGATAGCTTCCTTCGCGTCCGACCATCCTGTGACGCTTTGGGCAGATGTGGACGCGGACGGCAGAGTGCACACCGCTCTGGAGGTACGCCAGGAGAGCAGCACGCCTCAGCCTCCGCGGCTCCGCAACGCGAGGGACGACCTGCCGGTGAAAGTCATACTCACGGTGAAGTCAGACGGCCGCGTGAAGCTGACTCTCGGCACGCCGCGAGGTCTAGGCTTCACACCCATCGACGCGCGCTCCCTTTCGGACGACGTGCGTCAACAGCTCATTCTAGGTGACCGGGCAGACAGCTCTCCGCTGCAGTCTGCCCCAGTGCATCCAGAAGATGTTGGAGTCAGCACACCAGGCCGGAATGAAATCGTGGCGGATGGGGGCTCTACTGACTGTGGTGGGAGGCAGCCACCGCCGCGGCGCGCCAGGTCTTCGGAGCAGAGCCGCAGCGGCCCGGAGAGGCGGCTCTTCGGAATGTCCGCACTCGGGTCGAGCGGAGAGGAGCAGGACAGTAGTCAGCCGGAGGAGCAGCTGAGGGAGAAGTTTAACGACTCGGTGCTCTGCGCACCCGAAATGTGTTTCATCCTCAACCGTGAGGAGGACGACCGGGAGCGCACCATGCGCACCATCACCATCGCCGCGCCCTTTTGGGTCAACAACTGCACGGGCCACCACCTCGTGTTTTCCGACGAGCTTTCGGGTTCGTTCACACCGCACGGCTCGAAGGGTCGGAAGACCGAGGTGCTGGTCCCATTCCAGACGGGCAACCTCCGTCTGGGTGACCCCCCCGCGGAGGGCTTCCTCCCCAGCCTCTTAAACCATCAGGCCCACTCCCGATTCCGCTTCCCCAAGTCATCTATCCTCATGGGCGGCAGCACATTCAGCTCCAAATTTAGGATCAGCACTATCGCGCAGCCCAAAAGCCTCTACCTCACTGGTCAAAAAAAGATGCCAGATCATGAGGCGCCCCCAGGTCCCCAACCCCTGGTTACTGCGTGGCGAAGTGGCTAGGCGCTTTGTAGTGTGTTGTGCTCCGCCTATGCCGTCTCCTCTCATACCCTTTCTGAACCGCTCTATGTGCATGTGCCTGTCTGCGTAGGCTTCCTCATCTTTTACAACCCATCCGACCAGGATGAACAGCAGGACGGTGACCAGCCTGGCACGCGGTTCTGGATGCCCAAGCCCGAGATTGAGGCAATACCTTCGCCGGGCGGCCAGAACATCAGGACGTCGGCGACCATTCGGTCTGCCGGTGCGAAAACCCTTGAGCCCCTGACGCTTGCTTTCCTCACAAATCCCCTCCCCCCCCCCACAATAGGTCAGGGGCTGTCTACAATGTATGGGGTTCCACTGTATTATATTTACAGTGTTTTCTACACAATTGAGACCTTATTGTATTTTGTTATATTGCTGATGCTGTTGCACGCCTTCCTGCCCCGCGGGCTTAGGCCTGTTGATGGGTTTATCAGCTTTGTTCCATGGGAGGTTTCCAGTGTTTTTCTGATAAGTGCGTTTATTGCTTTTTATATAGTATCCCTATGCAGAAAACCATAATGTATTTATAGTAGCGCTATTGAAAAATCAAACGAATAGCCAAATAAATTACTGTCTGCAAGAAATTGATTAATAGAAATTAAAGACCATAGAATTTGGATTATTTTTACATGAAAGGCATGTTCATGGCATGTTTATGGGATTTTGTTATTATTGATTTTTTTGCAGTCACTGCTGATCTTGACAGTTGATCTTGGCATGTTTATGGGATTTTAGGAGTAAATTGTTCTACAATTTATGATGAACCTTGAAAAACCTGAAAACTCAGTAGTATGTGTGTGTGGCCGTGCGTCCCTGTTTGTCCCTCCCGAGTGCAGTTCGTTCTGACCGTCAGGGCCGAACCGGCATCCAGACGTATGGCTCCCTCCCAGCGAGGTTTAACCAGATGCCACGCTCGCCGTCCGTGCCCCCTCCCCTGCATATGGCTGAAAGCGCGCCTGCGCTGATGGGCAACAGAGAGTTTGCCCCAGCAGATGCTAAGGCCGTCAAGCGCCTTCAGGCCCCGCCACGGCACGTGCTACTGGTTGAGGTGAAGCCGGGGCCCACAGGTATGTGCAGACAACACACATTTCTCACTGTTGTAGCTGCTCAACCTTCGCGCTCCGACATTGTCACGCCGCATGACCGGCTCCCTCTACTTTGCATTCAGCTCTCAGCGTATCGATCGAAGCAGCCAGCTGTCCAGCCTGCCTGACGTGCTGCTCCATCTGTAGACACCCCCTTCAGGCACAGCAAGATTGTGGAGGTGCGAAACAAGTACATTGTGGAGAACCTCACCGGGATGGACATAGAGATGAAGCAGGTGGGGCAGCCGGATGTGGAGTCGCTCGACCGGCTGGTGTCCCCCGCAGGCATGGAGCGACTCCAGAAGCGACGCCTCATCCCGAACGGGGGCGCCCAGCCGCTGGTCCTTCTGGAAAACGATTGCCCGTATGAGATCATGTTTCGACCAACCGACGGCAGCTGGCACTGGAGCGGCCGCTATCGACCACAAGAGAAGGAGGAGTACTTTGGGATGCGGCTGCTGCACCGTGACATCCCGGGCAACTTCCTCATCATGCCCGTTTCTGTTAATGTGGGCCGTGGCACGGTGCTGGTCTCCCTTCAGAGCACCGGAAGCGTTCCTCCCTACCGCCTCCAGAACCTGTGCAGCTCGCTCCAGGTTATGTTCTGCCAAGAGGGGCTCCCTACCTCATCGAATGAAGACGCAAGCAGTGTGCCGTCTCGACGGGGCGGGCTGGACCCCACGTCCTCCTCATCTGCACGGCCATCCCGGGCAGAGGTTCTAGCGCCCAGCAGCAGCGTGGACTACGCGTTCGACGAGCCCATGGGGTCCCACAAGCTGCTACTGTCCGCTCCTGGCCCGGATGGTGAGGAGGTGAGTGTGACGGTGGACTTGGATAACCTGGGAGGACAGCAGGTGTGGGTGCTCCCCTCAACCTCCATCGACTTCAGTCAGCTGCGACGAAGGGAGGGGCTGAGTGAGGGGGAGCAACGACGGAGGACAGAGCTTGTGAAGCTGGCGAGCCGGCACTGGAATAAAAAGATCTACCTGGAGGTTTATGCCAACGGGCCCACACGTACACTGCGTATCAGCGAGTCGCAGGGTGGGCAGGATGTGCAGCGTCAGCTGACAGTCTTCACCAGCCTGGCCACGCGCATTAGGGAGCTGGAGACGCGGTTGCAGATGGTGAACCGAGCCTACGTGGCCATGATGGGCCTGGAGAGTAAGCCGGATGCGCTGGACCTTTTTGGATGTGACACTCAAGCGTATGTGAGCAGAGGAGGCGCGGATGGGGAGGAGCCGTACAACGCAGGTGCGAGCAGACGGCGGTCGGCCCATAATCCCTGCATGCTCGAACCTGTTGAGAGCTCGTCCTCGGACCAGTTGCGTGGCGCGGCCAGCGTGCAGCTACGGCAACGGATGGATCGGGAGCGATCGGCTGAGAAGCAGCTTCCAAAGCTGAACGTCAGCCCGATCCGCAGCGCGCCGCTCCGACTCTCCAAGCTGCAGTCCTCGTCGTCTGACCAGCCCGCGCCCAACTTGCAACGGCCTCCTTCGGATCAGTTTCCTGCTGGCGACAAAGCGTTTGGAAGCTTTGAGGTGTGGTTTCCCTTGTGTCTTAGGTACTGAGAGATGGCGTTGTGAAAGGGCAATTAGCACTATTCGTATTACCTCTGACAATGATATGGAATCTGCGTGCAGCATGTGGCGAGCCCCAGTAATGCCTCCGCCACGGAGTCGGAGAGCATGGAGGGGTGGGCTTCCATGCTTGAGCGGGTTGGCGAAAGGGCAGCGCAAGAGGACAAGCCCGAGGATGATAATGATGGTCAGAGGAGCATGCCACAGCCTCTGGTGCAGGTTTTTCCCGCCATCCATTCGCATTCCAGTCGCTTTTCCATTCACACTTCCATCCTTGAGAATCTCCGTGGATCCATCGCCGGGGCATCAGTGTCAAGGGTAGTTGGTGTACCAACACATTTTTCATGTCTGTAACCTTAGCACTGAACTGATTGCGACAGGTTATGGAAATAATGCAAAACCCCCACAAGCCTGACCTGGAGCTGATGCTTGGTGGGGAGCTGACGGTAACCGTGCTGGGGGCGTCGGGCCTGCACGGGGACCCGAGGATGACAAATCCATTCGTGGTGCTCCGGGCCGGATCGGAGGTGTTGCAAAGCTCCATAATGTTTGAGACCTTGGACCCGGTGTGGAACCACCAGAACACCTTCCGTAAGGTTTTGCCACTCAGCGATGACCTGGAGGTGAGGCTCCACCCACAAAGGTCGCCATTTTTGAAAAGTCCCCCGTGAGTAGAGCTTGCGTGATCGATCGCAATTGGAAATCCAAAGTGGTGTATTGTTTCCTACGTTGTGCTTGTTGTGAACTGTGCCTGGATGGCTACGCTCGTGTGTCGGAAAGTGACATGGATGATTTGGTGAATCTTGCAGATTGAGGTTTGGGACTTGGCGGGAGGGATGAATAAGAAAAAGCGGGCCAAGTGGATGAGGGAACAGAGTGGGAATTCTCATACTAGCCTGGCGGAGATGGTGGGGAGTAGCCGCTTCCTTGGCAAGGTGTCCATCGCTCTTCGCACCACCATGATGGAGCCTTCACAACGGTAAGGGCACCCCTCATGTGTCCATCACATTGGCACTCATGTGTGAGTGCATTTGCAAGCGGGGTGAGATGTGCATGCGGGGATTTCAGGTTCACTCTCATGCGCCGTAAGGCGGTAGACATGATAAGTGGGGACATCAACGTGCGTTTCAGCTGGGACGTCACCGCGATGGGGCTGCTCAACCTGAAAGAACGCGCGCTGGAGCGGGTGATAGATCAGCGGTCGGAGATTATGTCGCTGCTGAACCCCCTCCCTAGCAGCCGGGTACTGGGAGAGAAGGAGCGGCAGCAGGAGTCTAATGCGGAGGGGGGGGAGAGCCGTCCTCCTGAATCCAAGGCCGAGGATGTTGGAGGAGGCGTGACGGAGGAGTCTCCTGACGAGGGCAAAGAGGAGCACAAGTTCTCAGATATTCTTAAAGAGTCAAAGAAGACTTCCCTCGAGGTGACTGTTCTAGGCGCCAAGGGAGTGACGAAGGTTCGAAATGGCCTTGGACAGGTAGGCCCCTCTGCCCTCTCGCCATTCTATATCGTTTGCCATCTTGTTTTCAACTTGCGCAAAAGAATACTCTGCATTCCCAAAACTTGTTTATGGTACCGAAACAGCAGTTCCTGGTTTGGGTTCCTTGATTTTGACCAAGCCGGGTGGATGTCAGGGGTCAGCACCGCCGGTGGCATGGGTGGAACTATCCACGCATGGCCCCACATCCCTAATGAAGAGGTGCGATCCCGCGCTGTTCCATTTAGGCCTTGGCCTTCCTGCCTTCCTTCGTGCTGTCGCTCGCTAGGAGACCGTTGATCGCGTGCGCTCGTGCCAAGGAACACTGCACTCTCACCCACGTGGTTGATATTGGTGTGCAGAACTGACAGCACCTCGGCCAGTCCCCAGCCAGTCTGGAACTCCAATAACCGCTTCCGCTTACCAGACGTAAGTCCGCATGTGCCATACCAGGCAGGCATGAACAAGCACTATCTTAGAAGCGCGTGCCTGCATTTGATAAGCACCACGAGACGTAGCGCTCGTCCATGAAAGTAATACTTGCCACGGAAATGGGTGCCCTGTTTTTCTTTGTCTTACGCCCCAACGCTCCTCTTTCCAGCTATCTCCACGCACCGTCGTCCGATTCAAGCTGATCTACAAGTACGGATGGACGTCACGCTCTCATACGGCAGGGGAAGTCGACATACCACTGGCTGATCTGGAGAAGCTTGAAAACCCGTCGCATGTGTGGCTTGAGGTCAGACCCAACACGCAGCTGGTCCCATTACTTCTCCCACTCCTGTCACTGCCGGTGTTTTGCGGGTATCAACCGTCTCTTCATGACAGTTTTGCTGACCGGTCTATGTAATTTACTGCCGCTTCTCCCTAACAGCTGGAGAAAGCCATGAAGCAGGAAGTCCTCACTGAGGACGAGAAGCCGCAGATTCTTGTAAGGCTGAGTCATTCCAACAACTTGGTCCAGGAGCAGTATCTGAACCAACGACTCAAGATTGATTTCAGGGTACCCTCTTTCTTGTCTATTCGCAATTGCTTTCTAGCTGTGCCACTCGCCGCTGATGAAGCGTTTGTTGTTGTGATTAGACCAGGTCAGCGTTTGCTTTGCAGACCGATTGGTTTCCAGACACTGAGATGCACCTGTTGCCCAGGGTGTCGGGATTGCGCTGATGCAAGGCCAGGGCCATGAGCTGCTGAACATCACTTTCAACACAATCCAGGTCAACCTTCGCCTTGACCATTTTTCTTTCCTGGCCTCTGCACACTGTCTTCTGACGATCTCTGTCTGTTGTCTTCCGCACACACTCTCATTCGTCGTTACAGTGCCCACGATTGTGCTTCCTTGACAATCCTGTGTTTTCTGAGCCAAGCTCTAAAACCCTAGAGCTCTTGTTGAGGCTGCCTTCTGAAAATATACGTGTTAGTCGCTGAGGATTCGCACCTCATATTTGCACAGGCCGACATCAAAGTGAGCGAGACGGAGATACAGATTGGGTCAGTGGTGCACGTTATACAGATCGACAACCAGCTAATGACTGCCTTGAAGCCAGTTGTGCTTGCACCAAATGCGCGCAGCACTAAGGCACTGGAGTCGGCAGACAGTGGACGTGCACCAATGCTCTTGTTTCAGGTGCGTCATGCGCATTTCGATCCCCTGCTTTGCACGCTGGTGTCAGGAACTAGGGTCTTACCATTACTTGGATATCATTGTTCGTCAGGCAACGAGGTCTTTCCAGACAGACACGTCTCAGACAAGCTCATCCAACACAACTGAGAGGATTCTATCGTTCAAGAAGATCAAGCTGCACATAGCTGAAATGGATTTCCAGGCCGATGAGGACCTGCTGGAAGCCCTGCTCGTGTTCTTCACGTCCATTCCCATGCAAGACCTGTCGCAGGTGAGGCCATACCTTCGGTATAGATGTGCTCGGTCGTCTCGTCGCTGAACCGTGGAAAGTTGGACTGCACTTACTGCCCGACCTCCTCGCATTCTCCTGACGACGTAAATTCGCTTTCTTCCGTCAGAACCAGTCAGAGGGACAGGATCAGGAGGACTCGGAGTCTCCCGCCATACTGGATAGGCCGCGTTTGCTGACGGACGTCGGCCAGGAGTACATGGTGGAGCTGGATGGTCTACGGGGAACCAGCAGCAGCAGCAGTTGGTTCTTCATTGAGAACATGGAAATTGCGGATGTTGCGGTACAACACACGCTGTTACAGTTTGACAGCAGGATTTCACGCTCAGCTGCCTTTTTCTACTGCCTACCCGCTTGTTCGTGAGAGGAAGGATGCTTCGAGAAAATGCAAAGCGCCGCTGAACACTAACGTACCGATGGGACTCTTTGCTGCACAGATCAACGTCAGCATATCAGTCACGTCGCGGCTGGTGCAATCCGGAAGCAGTATTCTGAACTTCGGCAAGTTTGGCAAGTACCTTGGCGCGGCAGGGTTTAGTCTTGTGAATGCAAGTAACGTGCCACTGCGGCTGGGCGGGCTACAGATAAACTCCGAGTTGTTGTCAATGAAGAATCTCGTGGGACGCGGATTCCGGCACTACATCAGTCAGGGTCTCAGGGAGGCGCACAAGGTACCGCCCTCGCACCTGGGCTCTTTGCAGTGAGTGCGTCACCTCGCTCTGAAATCGCTGATTGGGACACCTCGCGTGTGTCTGCAACTCGCAGGTCATGGGAGGCTCGGGACCCGGAATTGCAGGCTTGCCCTTAACTGTTGTGTGGGCAGCAGGCTCTGTGGTGGACATTGCGGAAGAGGTGTTCCAAGGGTACGGCCTCCGCGAGTGTGTCGCCAGCAGCAGGGGAACCGAGAGGTGTATCAGCACTTTGGTGTTGGAATTGAGCCGCTGTGTCTGTGCTGGCAGGGACATCGGCATCATGGGAGTGGTGCAAAAGGGCGGCTATGTGGCCTTCACTGCAGGCGGGCAAATTGTTGGCGCAGTGGGAAAGACTGTGGGCTCCCTGCTGTTGTGGACTCCGCCGTATCGCGAGGACACGATAAGTGACACAGCCGCCATGGCTCGCTATATTGCTCGGCCAGACCACGCGCCCGAGGCGCTCTACCGCTGCATTGCCGAGCCGATCAAGGGAATCGTGTCCAGTTTGTTGGGTCTATACTTAGACCCAGTCGCCGGAGCCCTGGAGTATGGTGCGCACCTGCAGTCAGCCGCGGGTCGTCTATACTGCTCTTCATAAGGAGAAAGGGTATTTACATACTATATCTTTTATCGCAGGTCCTTTGGGCATTCTCATCGGCACTGCAAAGGGGCTGGGTGGTGTGCTACTCCGCCCGATGGCGGGCATGCTCGAGGGGGGGTCGATGCTCGGGGAAGGCATCGGCTTGTTGTGCCTCGGCCCCGCTGGCATGGAAGCGAGGATGACGTCACGCGTAAGTGGTTTTCAAGCAGCAACTGGCTTGTCAATTCCCAGTGGGCCTGACTGTGTTTCATTTACCGCTGCCCTTGAACGAAAGGGGGTGAGCAAGACTCTCCTGCGCTGTGTCCACAGGTTCGTGCACCTGGCACTCTCCAGCCAGGGCTTATTTCCGACCAGACTTACCAGGCACAGAAGGAGCGCAAGGAGAAGCTGTTGCAGTGGAGGGGGGCGCTGGCGTACTTGGTCCCCAACGTCAAAGACTCCGAGGTTCCCTCACGCGCAATATTCTGAGCATGCCGGTCCCTGGGCAGATATCATATACATGTATCAGACCTGCTGGCCATCCTTAATACATAATGTTGTGCTGACTTTTGATTTCTGACATTTTTAGGAAATTACTGATGTGGTGGTAGTGGCATCAAACCGAGTTGTGATGCTCACGAGTTACCGCATTCTGTGGCTTTCCTTCGAGATGAGGCAAAACAGGAAGAGGCACTTAACAGATTGCATGTAAGCGCCCAGCCACATGTTTTCCTCCCTGAAGTCACTGCCTCACATTACCTCAACATAATGCCATACCCCATTGTGCACGTGGTGCAGACGACGGAGGCACAAGCACCTGTTCACAGGCACAGGCGACGATGACGTGGTGGGTCTCCCTTCTCTGCTCCAAATGTTTATTTGTTGAAGGAGCGCAGGACGTCGGCACGCGTATCCCCTGGAACGTATCGTTGCGTGGTTCTTCTGACTGATGTGCGCAATTCATGTGTAGGGGATCGAGTATCAGCTTCATAAGCATGTGAAGCTGAAGCACATGCAGACTGTGACGGGGCGAACCGATCGTCTGTCCATCACCGTCCATCATGTCCTCACCATTCCCAAAACGAAGCTCAGCGTGCCAACCTCCACTACCTTCATTTGCAACACCCGAGACACGTACAACCGAGTGATCTACTTGATCCACCAGCAGGGCAAAGGGAGAGACAGTGGTGGGGGCAGGCCACAAGGTCAGTTATACAATACCAGCACAGAGGAATGGACATTGTTTGGGAAGACTCCAGATCAACAACAGCCGCCCAAGCTGCCCGCTCCCGGCAAGTTGGCACACTGATTCCACTAGCGGTAGGAATCCAGACGGAGAAGTAGAAGCATAGTTAGTTCTCAGTGTCTGCATGCACGGCTCATAGATGTTATATTAATCTACACGCACGATGGAGTTTGAGAGTTGTGAGCTTTCGACTTGGTATCCTTCGCCACGAATGCACAGAGCAACGTGGAGGCAAACACGGTCAATATGATTCAGACCAGGGTATCAGATGTTTGCGTTCGATCATGCCGGACTGATGCCTTGCAACTCACAAGAAATACCTCTGTGGAAAAGTGAACGATACGTGCACCCAGTTGGAATGCCTGAAGTACGCTTGAAGATATGTATGAGGGAGCTATCCGGGAAGGCGAGCACTCACTATGAGAAGCAGGTGCATTGGCTGAAAGAACGTAGTGAAACAATATGTGCATTCTCATAGCGCACACGTGTACAAGACTCTGGCACGGGATCAGCTACAGTGCACCAGGCCTAACACAATGAACAGACGCCAGTCGCCAGAGCGTTCATTTCCCATTGGCACATACTTGCATTACAAACAACTGACGACAGGTCAGTAACAATGCATGGATACCAATGAATCAATTGCAAATGAGTCGAATAATTGGAAGTAGAGTTGCAAGCTACCGAACGAAAACGTTCCACTTGAAGGACAAGAAGGGAGAGTGTCTTTGTACTACCATCATTGGCAGTCGCAGGAGTACAACCATGAGCCTTCACGTTCCTGGAGAACTTGCTGCTTACTGGAAGGAAATGAGTTCCACATCGAAGACAAGAGTGGCGTTGGGAGGAATCACGGGTGGGAAGCCACGGGGACCATACGCGTAGTCTGGGGTGCAAGTCCTGCAACAGCAGACAGGGGTAATGGCAGAAGCCGTCACTACCTAACGGTGGGGTGGATATTAACGAAGAGGGATGAAAGTAGACCGCAAGCACATTTGAGCGCGCAGCACTGAACAACCCCTTTCACCAAAAGAAGGTGCAAGCAAAACAAGGGCAAGGTGCGTGGTCCTACAGGTTGGCACGCTGCCCCTTCGTCATCTGCGCAACACCCTCATCCCTACAGCGCAGCAGCACCGGCCGTCAGCGACAGCGTGCGCCGCACGCCAATTATCCGAAGACGTGACCCAGATCAGTTCAAGCCGCAAGCATGGCTCATGCAGAGAAAACCAGCGCATCAGAGCAGGAGTCGGCTTTCAGTTTCAGTCAGGTGCGTTAATGCAGACACGCGTCAACGAGACAAATCCGGCAGATCTCACCAGCCCTTGATAACCTGGCGGAAACACAAAAGCAAGCGATCTCGGTTCAGCACCATCGTTCAGACCTAGATAGAAAGACAGTTGGGCTACTAAAGGCAGGTGCAAACCCGTTGCGATACACTACATACTTAGAACACTACATAGAAAGACTTGCACTCCTGTATCCGTTTTATCGCTGCGCGAATATGGACGGAACATCCAGAGCGACAAGTAACCAAGGCGACTCAAACCCCTGCCTGTCAGATCAGCTGCCAGAATTCTAAGACAGAGGCTAGTTTAAAAGAGACGACAAGCGTGAATTGCGTGCTGGGCACATCTTCAACCG
This sequence comes from Tetraselmis chui, assembly GCA_026401115.1. Taxonomy (NCBI): domain Eukaryota; kingdom Viridiplantae; phylum Chlorophyta; class Chlorodendrophyceae; order Chlorodendrales; family Chlorodendraceae; genus Tetraselmis; species Tetraselmis chui. The sequence continues at coordinate 311,575 of JAPMLY010000038.1, forward strand.
CGGGATGATCGCTCGATAAGCTAAAAGTGTGTAAATATGCGCCCGCACCTGCCCTGCCCCAATCTTGAAAACGAAGGGCTTGTTGCGGTCACGGGAACTGTCGAACTTTGATCCATCTGCCCACAAAAATAGAGATTCATTTTTCCTGTATAAAAAATAGCAACCGAATACTACGGGTGCTGGCGGGAGGCGGGGATAGTAGGCACGATGCATGCACCTGTCAGAGTGCCTGTGTAGTGCACAGTGACTGTCTGGCCATTCTGAGGGGTGGCACCGCCATCCCCCGGAGACACGGTTTCCACAGTCACACCCATACTTATTAACAAACGCAATTCAGGCGTTCAAATCTATTCAGCGCAGTCAGAGCAGCCAACCGAAGGCGTTCTCAAGTTTGCGCGAATAAACGGATGATATTCTGCGGACGTCTGTGATAGTCAGCGCTCCACAGGTGAGGGTACGACTTCAAGTGAGTCGTGGTCGTTGGAGATGTCGTCCCGCTGTTGAGCTTCCAGAATCTGCGTGATGTACGGGTACGGTTAAAGTACCTGACGTATATACGTCAGGTAGTATAGCCAATATATTACCAATCAATATATTACATATAGTACCTGTACATGTAGCCATGAGCCCTAACTAAACCCGAAGACTAAACCCGAACTATGCCCTAACTAAACCCGAAGACTAAACCCGAGAATAAGGAATTTGTACTTTACTCCAGTAAGATTAATGCATCTGCAGCGCTTATCACTCAGGGTGCAGTACCCTACCCGGGCCGGGCCGGGCATAGCAATTATTATAGGATTATCGCTGATTGATACAGGCAGACGTTTCCATCCTACATCACTGCACGACTCGCCAGTCAGTTTTGACCCTGAAACAGTCACCCAAGAAATCATAAATAGCGACCAGACAGGCGCCTCGACCGTCTTCAAGCTGTTCTGCGTAAAAACGCTAGCCTTCAGGACGGGCATAGTCCACCTTATTCGTTACAAGAAACTTGTTCAGTCTTCGTAGTTTTCTTCCCTGTGGTGCACCTTGGATGGCGGAGATAGGTCGCGTGACGGACGAAGTGCGCGGCCTGCAACTCACCGAGGAACAGCAGCACGAGGAGGAGTCCAAGCGCGCAGGTATCGAGCGCCATCGTTGTGAGCGACCTTTTACTATTGATTGCGAAAGTTACCATTCTCACTCGCCACGGCTGTCCATAACCCGAGGTAATCCTGCCGGTCAGTGTGGTCTCTGTCGGCAGCGACAGAGCAGGAACTCGTGCCGCCGCGGCGCGATCATTCTGTCCCGTACGCATCATAGTATATTCTCCATCATATACCGCCGAGGCCTATGGGAACTCATACGCTACAGACCAAATTAGGGACTACATGACCGGTAATTAAAGCCAGATATCCGAAGTTATTGTACGAAACCGTACGGAATAGTTATAATCATCTACGTCGCGAATCCTAATACAAATTGTGACCGTGCAACTGCCCCGTTACTGTTAAAAAAAAATCCCAGCGCGTACCAGGAAGCAGGTACCTGTGTTTTCTCAGTAGAAATAGTGCAGTAGATATAATCTTAATTTATTTTTTAATGTGAACTACTATGTTCGGATGAATTACTCCATGATTGCGTGAAGTTACCTACTCCTGTACGGGTAGCGATATATTTTTTTCCCATAATTTGTTTTGAATGTTCGGGCGGTGCTGTCTCGCTCGCGGGCTTGTGGACAAGGACCGTTCGATACGCGCTGCCTGTTGCTGCTTTGAACCTAGCGTGCCGGGGCACAAAGACGCGTGGCCTTCTGTCAGTGGGAGATCCAACGTCGGCGGCTTCGCGGCAGTCAGCTGTGATAAGTGGCTTAGTCAACGGGACTGTACGTGTTTGCGGAGACAAGTGCTGCATACCGCGGCCCATCTTGGGCGTCGGTCTGGGACGTTTTTCGTCAGTTGCTGCTCCCTTCTGACTGTCTAGCCCGCGGACTTTATTTGCTTGCTTGCAGACGGGCAGCAGGATTCAGGCGCGATGGTGTCTATGGCGACGCAAAGCTTTGGCGAGGAGATCATAGCTGCCGATCCATCCTTCGTTCCGGAAGGCGAGGTGAGGAGCCCTCGCAGCGCAGGACTTCCGAATATTACATTATTATTTTGCAATTTTTTAAGCTATCACTTAGTCGTCTGCTTCTCTGGACGTATGCCACACGGGAATCTGCGTGCGTATCAGCCCTACATTATGGGTTATCCATTTCTTGGCTGTGGGCTCATTCACGTTTTTTTCCTCTCAAGCGACCTGCATTACCCTTACATGCAGAGCAACTGAAATGCTGTCTCTTTGCTTGTGATGGGAAGGACTACGAAATAGACATCCATGACGACGGTGGAGACCAGTCCCCTGAGGACCAAAGATTTGATACGATCGTTGGCAAGCTTCTAGGTAAAATATTTGCATTGCCTCTGCTGACAAGCTGTGTGGACTGATTTCTGGCTGAGAGATGGGAACGCGGACAGCTCTCCGATGTCTGACCCACTTCGTGTCTGTCTGTGCAGATATTATGATCGAAGATGACTTTGAGCAGAAGCAAGAAGCCTTCTCATCCGCCAACTGCCACCACTTTGAGGACAGTGAGGAGAACAAGCTGATTTACATGGACTTGTTCAAAGAGTACACATCTCAGATTGAGACATACCTTGAGCAGCGGTTGCAGGAGGAGGTACCTGGTTTTGACATGGAGGAATTCTACGAAATGCTAAGGTGGGAGGACGGCGCGTGCCTTGGTGTTCCTGATGTCTCACGCTCCGTCATGCCGTCACTTACGATTTTGTTATCATTGTTTTTAGCACACGGGAGGACGCCCTGGTCGGGGAGGTGTTTGACATGCTGCTCTCGCTGAGCGATTTCGACACATTCAAGGACCTCATGCTTTCGTACAAGCAGGTGAGCCAGGAGAGCGTCAGGACTAGGGAATTGTGCAGTCAGACTCTTGCGTTGCTTCGATTTAAGGGTTGTGTTGTTGTATGGCTTGCCTGATGACCTTCTCGAATAGGAAAAAGCGAATGGGAGCCTGCTGGACATCAACATCCGGCCTATGATGCTGCACGTTGGTGATGAGGAAGACGGGGACCACAGACCTGACCTGGACGACCACCTCATTGTGTCTCCTGCTGGGAGTGGGAAATAAATTGCACGGACAGGCTACTAGCGTGGTCGTATGCCACTGCGGTGCCCCCCTGGTCTGCTCGCTATGGATCGGTCTGCCAGCATTCCCAACTACCAGTCTACGTGGTGCCCATTCTCATGTACGATGTGCTATCCATCATACCAACAAGAGATTAGGAGTATCGCCTGTTTCGCTGGTGTGTCCTGCGTCGCTGGAGCAAGTCCGCTTCATATGAATCGTGATATAGGAGCGCGCAAGAATTATGTCACGGCCAATTATTTTCCTAACCGTGAAGGCAGTGGCCGTCGTAAAGAAGTGAAGTGCCTTAAATATGGTGTATTTTTAATAATAGTACAAACTATTCCTCATTGACCAGTCTCCCTCGAAAGTCGAACCCTGCTGCACCAACGGCGTGGGAGTCATTGCGCGCGTGTCGTTGCTTTTGACCTGCTGATGAATTAGCTGAACAATTGCCATTGGCTAATTTCGTTAATTGGACGTGAGTATCGCATAGGTTTGACGGCATCATGAATGTACGTCAGCCACCTGTCTTCCTTCTGGCTTTCTGTCTGTTAGTGGACGACATACAGTCCATCTTTGTGTCAAAATATTGCACGCGTTCATACAGCGACTAGGATTACGCACGGCACTTAAAGGGAGTTCATACTCGTGAACCTCCCGATTGATTTCTCACTCGCATCAGTAGGAAAGGCCAGTTTGTCATTGACATGTCAACCTTGTCCGGCAGACCCCGCATGGGCAGTTTGTGATACACAGCATGTTGAACAGATCGGAGTGCTCATTCATTCATTCACCAGCCATATGCAGGAACCAGGCGCACAGATTGAGTGGTAAAGTCTTTTGTTATTGCTTTAAATGGATAACTAGCAGCTATCAGGTGCTGACTATCTCTCTAGAGTTATGCCGAGTGTACAGTGTAAAGCATTTCAATGCTACATCTCTGGCATGGTGACTACTATTTCCTTCACAACATAATTATTCTTGTCCTACTGCATTATGTGCCGATGACCCAGTCTCGTGGCCACTCTTTCTGCGCTGTCTGCCTGTACAGTAAACAAGTATCAATAAAATGCACTACCACCTTTCCCCGCGACATTGAATTTAGGGGGAAGGGATACCGCATGTGCGAAGTCCACACATGAAAGTTCCCTCCACCCTTGCCGGGATGAGAGACACGCTTCACAGGCGGTACCCCCGTGGGCTTTCACATGTCGTGTGCATTCGCTGCATGAACCGCATCCACACACCCTGGTACGCGGGCGCGATCATCTCCTGGTTGAGCCGGAGGAAGGTCAGGTTGCGCATCGGGGGTAGCGCGGCCGAATCCTCGGACTCGTCCGATAGTTCGCTGCCCGCCACAATGTCGGTGCTGCTGCTACAGGTGCTGCTGCAGCCGATAGAGCTGAAGGTGCCATGACCACGGCGAAGGCGGTTGCTGCTGCTGAAAGAGGAGGGCGCGTGCTCGCTCATTACCATCGAGGGGGAGGCATTCGGGTCACAGCCCCTAGTGTTCCGAATGATACGGTCCAGGGCTGTCGTGTCCACCCCGCCGGAACTGAAGCACGGCAGCGCATTCTCACCCGCCAATGAAACGCCCATCTCCGCAGCCGTCTTTCTGACCTGGTACAGCAGACCTTCCGGACTGCAACGAGCCTCAGCTGGATGCTGGGCATCGCACATCTCAACACAGGTGAGAGTGAGGCCCGCCCCAAAATCAGCGCACAGCTGGATCAGCGGCGCGTATCCGTTGTTGTACGCTGTGTTGTAGTACCCAGCTGTCAACTCTGCCGCGTGGCTCTGACTACGGTAGTGCCAGTGGATGCCAGCAATCTTTAGAGTCACCGCCAGTCGGGCCTCTGGTGAGCGCCGCACGCCACGACCGGAGCTATCCATGTTTTGACCGTAGTCTGACGACCCGGGGCTGTGGGTCCTGCCGTTCTCCTCCAGCGAGGAATGAGGGGTGGAGCCGTTGCTGCCGAGCCCGCTCGTGTCGGTGGCGCTGTCAAGGTAGCAGTCCATTACGTGGCGTCCATCATCTCCATCGACCGACATTTGTTCTAAGCTCGACCTCGACGACGGGTTCATCTTGTCCCCAAACGCGAGGGTGGCTGCCTCCAACAAACGGCGACCGTGCGCCAGCAAGCAGCCGCTGTACCACTGCAAAAAGAACTGTCCATAGGACGAATCCCACGACCCGTCATCCGTGGCGAAGAATCCAGTGTCTTCCGGACAACTGTTGTACCAACCAGCATCGTGGGGGCCTGAAAAGCAACCAAAGAGATTGAGACCACTGAGACACATGGAACACTCATTCATAAAGCAGTTTGTCGTAACAGACCACATAACGCACCAGCCCTTCCCCACTCAGGACGTCCCTCGGCCTCTGCGGCCTTGGCCAGCTGCTCGAGGGCTCTTCTGTCGTAGCACTGAAACTCGCCCACTCCAGGGAAACGCCAGCCATTGCCTTCAACATATGACGGGTAACGAAGCTCGCCGCATGGACCACACCCCACAATCACCTCATCAATGACGGTGCCCAGGTCCTTGTCGAAGGTCTAAGTAAATGCAACGGACAAACAAGCACGTAAGAAACAAGAGGCAAAAAACTTTGTTTAAAAAACAAAAAGGCTGTGAACCACACCATATGCCAAGAGGGCAGGATGAACCTTTGCAAAGTTCAACATGAAGTCAGTGTAGCACTGAATTGGGGTGCGACCCTCCAGGGCCGGCACGTCGTCTGCAAAGAATGACAAACACTCTCGGTTTCGCTGTCCTCGACGGTTGCCCCTTGGTCGGTCGGTGAAGAACAAATCGGGGTCGGAGTCACCCGCCTAATGTGGAAAAAGGGAAGGAACAAAATTGTCAATAACATAAATGCAAACTTGTTTCACGGTTCACAACTGGAAAGTCAGGATGGGACATGAAAGACAACAGCATTCGAGGCTCAGCATACCTTGAGAACCCATGGCGGCAGCGGAATACTTGCATAATCACCGACATTGCCGCCGCAGGCATGAAAACTCAAGACGACTTGGAGCTTTAGACCGAGTGCTTTCACATCCTCGACCAAAGTCTTGTATGGCTCCCAGTCATAAACGCCTGGGCAACGCTCTACAGCGCCCCACTGCAAAAGCGATCACGAGAATCAGTTTCACTTATGAACCAGGACATCATAACAATAATCCAAAGAACCATATACCGTGTCAAATAAATCAAGAATGATGATCAAACGGGATGGAAACATACCCAAACATCAACAGCAACACCACGCACGCCACAGTCCCGCATTGACTGCATGGCATAGTCGAACCACTGGCTGTTCTTATACCGGAGTACACCTTCAGCAGTAACCTGCAGAACAAATAAGGTAAAAGAGTATGAGTATACATTTTGCTGTGTGAGACCTGAAAGTTTAAGCACGGCAACATGACACGTGAACTGAAGAGTATCACTCACCGTATCCAAGGGAAGCATGACATAAACTGGCACACTCTGATCCGTGCTGCTGTTATGCTCCTGGTGCTGCATGGACACGTTCTTCTGGCTGCTGGAACGGCTGCCACACAGCCCCGTCTGCAAACTAACCCGGCTACTGCAGGAGCGCTTGCTGCCTGCCTGGATACTATTCATCCCATGCTCGAGAATTTTCAGGCAGTTAACCGATTGCAAGGACCGCAGACTCTCCGAGGGCACCAACCCCCGCCCCACTCCCGCGACAGGCAGCTCAACCAAAAGGTCCATTTGAGTCGACGAAGAGCTACTAAGATCAGGCCCACCGCCCCCAGCATGTTCGCCACCCAGCAAGCCCTGACACTCGCGCCTACGGTGCTCCTCCTGCAAACTGCAACCGTCCGGCCGATGCGCCGGCCCAGCTTGCTGCCCCTCAGCGCCGCCCCCACACTGAAGCGTGCCATCCTCGGAACACCGGGCGCTCGGGGAAGCAGGCAAAATATCCGAGTCGCAAGATCCGCTGTGGCTGCGCCGATGCTGCGTTCCCGACCCACGCGCGGCAGAGGAAGAAGCCTGCTGACGTGGACGGGAGCTGGAAGTCGTGACGACGGTAGGTAAAACGGAGGGCGCGACCAGGCCGGTGGTGCCCGCCGTGCTGCAGGCCGCGGCGCCCGTGGTGGAGCGGCGCGCAGTAGCGGCAGCGAGGGGCTCCCGTGTCTGGCAAGAGGGCGCAGGCGAGGCCATCCCGCGAAATACAGTCATGAGCCCGGACCTGACGAAACTCTCGATACAAACTCAGCTGTGGCAAACCCGGCTCGAGCACGAGGGGATAGGCTGTCGGGCTGGCGTCGGGTGTGGTTCAGAAGAAAACTGAATATCTGTCGGTGTCGGAACGCTTTTTGGGGCGATAAGATACGGGACCTTTCTGTCGCGCTCCGACACCGTGGAGCTGAAGAGCCCTGTGTGTGCTGGGTTTGCCCCCGTGTGGTCGCGCTCCACAGCCCCAGCACTTGAAAGCCAGATGGCCACACACTCGCAGCGGCGGAGGGAGCGGCTCAGATGCACAGACCGAAAATCTGGCACACGGAGACCTCACCTGCAGCAGTCGTGGTTATCTCCAGCGCGTCGCTTACCGAATAAAATGGACAGATATAGTGCAGCAAGACGTGCAGTAAGATACTAGGGCATGAAACTGCGGCCGCTGCTCCGCAGTCGGCCCGGTCGAAGAGGGCCCAGCCAAGCAGAGGGGCGACGCCTACTGCAGGTGACAGCCGTATTTGGTCACGGGCTGCTGCTGGTAGAGCTGCCCGTGGGACCCCCAACCGTAGCTCGGGCCGTCTCTGAAGCAAAGGTACGGTGCCGCACACGCCCAGCTGTCAATATACTGGCACTTGAGTACAGCTAAGGAAGTAGACGACGAGGTTTGTCTCTCTGCTCAAATCTGCTAGATATAATGATAACACCGTAATTGAGCACTGCAGCCAAAGGCGCAGCGTTATATCTTGGAACTCCCGCAGTTCTATTGCCCCTCACGCTGGAGAAGCAACCCGCTCGCGCTCCCGTCTGCTCACTTTTATGCAGGCGCGAACAGCAGCAGCAGCCAGATTACCGTTCTGGCAATGTCATAGCGGATATCGCAAGTTGGGCCGGGAAAAACAGACAGCCTGTAGACCTGCTGGTATAAACGCGCACGGCCTCGTCGCCTCTCTCGTCGCATTATGTCGGTGGAGTACTATATAGCAGTTCAGGAATACTTAACGGTACAGGTACCTGTACCTGTACTGTATCATGATGGAAAAACGTGATGAATAACTGTTTGACAAAATTTGTACACGTACCTGTACCGTAAATCCCGAATATTTTGTATATACTGCTTGTTCATAGAAAGATAGGACTCGCGCACCACCTACCCCTCACCTGGCCTCTCTTAAACTTTACTGTTATTCTTTTTTTCTGTCGCCGTCTCAATAAAACAAGGTTCTTACAAGAGAAAGCAGCATTAGCCACAAGCAAAAAGAAGGAAAGAGGAAAGGTCGCCGTGGTCTAAATACGGTCGGGTAGCGTGAGCGGTTTGGGCTACAAGTGTGCCGGGTAGTTAGGGTTTCCCTCCCTGCTTGTCTCTTACATGTACACAGTTTAGGGCCGGTTCTTATCGGAGCATGGGTGAGTGCATGGGTGAGTCGGCTAGAGCAGGCGCCGTCGTCGCTGTGTGTGATGGTTACAAAAAGAGTGCGCAGCAACCCGCAGGACTCTTGCTTGTATAGCGCTTGCCTACATCAGGTCGCTATACATATTCACAGATAACGCTCACACATAACCGATAATTGTGGACGTACATGTACTGATAATGATGTACTACAATAGCCCCTCTAGATCATTAGCCAATAATGTAAACAACTACTCTCGACTTGGCTTCGCTCCCATGCAGCGCTTGAAGATCATGGTGTGTTTCGGCTCCGGCAGTGCTTTCGTCAATCCATCCGCCAACATGTATGTCGTGCCGAGCGAGACAACTGCGACAGTCTTTGCATCCACGAGTTCGCGAATGTAGTGGTGCTTGATGTCAATGTGCTTCGTTTTGTTCGAAGCCATAGGATTGTTGACGACTTTTACGGCTCCCTCGTTGTCTTCGTAGATTGTCGTGGGGCCGCGCTGCCGTTGGTGGACATCGTGCTCGAGTTGCCGGAAGTGCGGCGCCCGCCGGCGGCGCAGCGGCGGCGGCCCCGGAGGGGGGTGCGCTCGCAGGCCCGTCGGCATCCCCTCACCTCCCCGTGGTGGGCGCTGGAAACCCCGTGGCCGTGCCAGGCCTGGCACGGTAGGGGGCTAAGAGGGCCGACAGCTCGATCCGCGGGATCAGCAACTGTCGGGAAAGCCATGTACATAGGGCTTTTGAAAAAATATTTTTTGTGCAATACCGGCACCAAGATCTCCCGCTCGGGCCGTCCGATATGCTTTTGCGCGATTAGATACTCCTGAATACATTCCTACTTCGAGGGGGTGGGGCCTGTACTACGGAAGCGTTTGATGGCGAGGAGGGTACGGCCGGATCAGAGGTGGGAGGCGGGTGTTGGAGCTGGTGGTGGCCAGCCGGGAAGCAGCGCTAGGAAAGGGCGCTCGCTAGCCGTCTACCAGCCATGTGCCAGTCGAACTTTCCCGGGGGGTGAGGCAAGACATGGCACATGCCGGTGATCGGTCGCAGGCGGAGGAGCGGCTAAGTGAGGCGGCGGCGATCCTCGGGATCAACCGCCGCCGGAAAGCCATGTACGGAGGGCTTTTTCGGAAAACTGAACTAATGTCCGTACCCGGCGTCGAGCTAGTTGGGAAGCATCACTAGGGGGAGCTCACTAGCGAGCCGCCTCGTCGACAAGCTACATCTCATAGGGGGAGGAGTAAGCTTGGGTGGCAAGGAGGACGGTCGCGACGGAAGGAGCGACACGAGCCCTCCGGGTCGGCGCCGCCGGAAAACCCCGTACGGAGGGTTTTGAATAATTTCCGTGCGCCCGCGACCCGCCGGATCCGACTACGGTGACCTGCCCCCCCCCCCTATTCGACACCCACTGCCCCGACAGACCTATAGTCAGAGAGTGTGGGTCCGGGCGAGCGCGGAGGCCCACGCTCAAAAGAGGCTGCTCGGCGGACGCGCGATCAGAGGGGGGAGGGTACGGTCACAAGCCGGACTACCTGAAAGGTACCCGGGTACCATACAAAGAGAAAACAAAGAAATGAGAGGGGGAAATTAAGGCGCGAAGGCAAGAGCGCCAATTTTTTCTATGCATGTGTGTCTCGGTCCCCCCCACTTGTCCTCGAGGTGACGGGGGACCTCGACAAGGAGGACCGTCGCGTCGGCGGACGCGGCTACGACCTTGGGGCGGGGTTTACGGGATGCGGCGGCGGGATCGACGAACGACCACGCGAGGAGGGGTTCTTTGCCAGCCTTTCCCCTCCTACCTTCGGCAAGACTGAAGTCACGCGGGAGCTAGATTAGGCTAGATTAGGCTGGCCCGTCGTCCCTCCGGAACGCTGACCGGCCTAGGCCGGTCGACACCCCGGTTCGGTGGGAGCGGGCCGTGCATCGTGCAGGTCGAGTAGCAGTTCAGTTTTGCATTTCTCGACAAGTGGATTTATTTTTAGATCTGTTTTTCTTGATTCCAAAATTATTACGTTGTTACTGCTTAGGCGGGGGGCTGTGGCAATTGCTCCGATTGCTTACAGTTTTTAACTCCCGAGGAACGTCGACACACAGTGAAGCTAGGTGTGTCGATAGGTGTACCTGGTCGAAGAGACCCCGGCTTAACTCGCTTATAAGTCCTGAATGGCTTGGTAGAGAGGCCCGAGAGACAGCAGCCGGTCTAGTTTGCCGGCACATGTTGTAAACAATTTCAATTTCAATTTGCCGGAAGTGCACGGCATTTTGACCGGCCCGACTTACTGCCACAGACTCCGCTTCCGTGGTGGAGAGAACAACTACCTCTTGTTGCTTGGAAGTCCAGCTGACCGCCCCCTTATTGAGCAAAACTACTTCTCCTGACTGCGATCGTCTCGTAGTCCTGTCTGCTGCCGAGTCGGAGTCCGAGAACACTTTGATGTCGTTCGCATCGCCCTGCTATGGCCGTCCGTAAGTGATTCCCATTGGCCTTTTTCCGTTGAGGTAGCGGAGCAGTCGTTCGAGCTGCTTCATGTGCAGTTGTGTGGGAGCGGTTTGCCGTCTACTGATGACGCTCACCGCAAATGCAATGTCCGGTCTGTTACACATGCAAAGGAAGTTCACTGACCCGAGGATGGCACGGAAAGTCTCGTGTTCCGGTGGTGACAGGGCCTCTTTGTCTTGGTCGGATGCGACCTCTCCATCTCGGTAAAGCGTGGGAGCCATGGGTATCTTGGAGGGTGTGCTGTCCAACATGCCGTACTTTTCTAGGATCTCCTTGGTATATTGTCCTTGGGAAAGGTTGATGGTGCCAACCCCCCGGTTCCTGGTAATGTCGATTCCGAGAATAAACTTAGCCTCACCAAAGTCATTCATGCGGAATTGTTTCCCGATGGCCCGCTTCGCGGATGTGATCCACTCGAGTGAGTTTGAGACGATAAGAAGGTCATCCACGTACACTAGAATAATGCATATATCATGTACTGAATGGTTCATAGTGTAAAGGTTGGTGTCGGAAGTCGCTCGCTTGAGCCCAAGGGAAGATAGGGTCCGGTGGAACAGTTTGTACCACTCACGCGACGCTTGTTTCATACCGTAGATGCTCTTAAGCAAGCGCATGACACTAGGTGTCCCATCCTCTGCCCCTCTGGGCTGACGCATGTAAATCTCCTCTTGGACGTCAGCATTTAGAAACGCCGTCTCGATATCAGCGGAGTGCATGTGCATGTTTCGTTTGGCGGCGATGACGAAGACCGTGCGCATAGTGCTTAGCTTAACAACGGGAGAGAATGCCTCTGAATAGTCGACTCCCGCTCGTTGACTGAATCCATGGGCAACAAGGCGCGCCTTGAAGAAATCGACGGAGCCATCCGGTTTGGCCTTCACCTTGAAGACCCACTTGTTGTCAATGGCGTTACGTCCGAGTGGTAGGTTTATCATCCGGAATGTCCCCTTGCTCTGCAGTGACGCAAGTTCCGACCGTATGGCCTTGCGCCATGCAGCGGCGTAGTTGCCGCTCAATGCATGCTTGATGTCGATGAGTACCGGGATGTGTGCCGCGGGAGGGTATGTCATGGACTCTGCGGTCGGGGCCGCCGGCCCCTCGGACTTAACGGAGTGGGGTGCAAGTCGTGCGGGCCGAGGAGGCTTGCTTTGCGTACAGACTTTAGCTATCTTATTGAGCCGTTGAACATAAACAGCGGCGACAAAGCATGAAGATGACTCACGGGCGGTGTGGTGCGACGAGGCATCGTATGCTGCGGCGTCGTCGGATGTATCCTCCGGGGCATCCTCGAGGGCTGAGAATGAGTTACGGGTAGGGGCTGCGATCTGCGTGGTGCCCGCGCATGAGAGATTGGCACTGGGTGCCCCCCCAGGCTCGAGACCATTTGGTGGAGAGGCTTGACAAGTGCCACATGCGACCGGCGGTGCTGCCGGAGCGTGTGCGGGCTGTGATTCAACAAAAGCAACGTGGATGGATCGGACGAGTCTACCAGTTGCTAGGTTGAGAAGCCAATAGCCAAGACCGTCGTCGCAGTAATCGATGAACATACAACGAAGGGCCTTGGGGGAAAGCTTGCCTCGATATTGGTCTTCCAAACGGAGATATGCGGAGCATCCGAAAACCTTGAGATGAGAGAGGTCAGCCAGGGCGCCATGAAGAACACAGTAGGGCACGCCACCCGAGCCACCGGAGGCGGATGGCGTAGGAAGTATGTTGCGAAGGTAAACAGCCGTGCGCATGGCAAGGCCCCAATACTTTGAAGGGCAATTGGCATGTTGCATCATGGCAGTGGCGGAGTTCGCGAGAGAAGCCCACTTACGCTCCATTTTGGCGAGTTGGTTGTGTGTATACGGGGCCGTGAACTGAGCATTGAAACCCAATGACGAAACCATGCTGCGACAAGCAACATCGAGATAATTGGGATCACAATCGAACTTGATGGTCGGTCGGAAAGCACGATGTGGATATAGGCGAGAGTGCAAGTTCCGGACTTCAGGGCGAAGAGAGGAAAGAGTAGAAACAACTGCCTTTTTGGACGGGAGTGCAAGGAGCCAAATATAGTTCGAGAAGTGATCAATTACACCGAGCAAGTACTTGGCTCCCCCCGGCCCGGTCTCTTTGAACGGGCCGAAGATGTCAGAGCTAAAGGCATGAAAGCAAGTTGTGGCTTTGGTGCATGGTTTGTGTCGACAGCCGCATTGTGTAGTTTGGCAAAAATGCAAGGTTCACAAGACAAAAGCGGAACGTGGCTGTCGTACTTCGCTCCTGTGATGTCCTCGCTGCGTAGAGCGAGCGTCATGGTGTCTTTGCCAGGGTGACCAAGGCGTTGATGCCACAAAGTGGTGTCACTAGAAGTAGGGCCGGACCCCTTATAACCAATGAGGGAAGTGAACTCACCGGGAAGGGTTTGAAGGTGAGGGAGTTGATTATGCATGACGAGGATGAAGCTCCCGTGTTGATAAGTGGCAGTGGGCTCGCCAACGGTAGGAAAATGGAAGCTGATGTTGTGCCTCTTGCGGAGGTGCTCTTGAGAGACGATGCTCGGAGCGCCGCGTTGGACCATGTTTGGGGCATGAGCAGCCCGGATGTGGATCCGGCGAGTGTGGCCATCTTGATAGGCTAGGTGGAGTTCAACGAGCCCATAGCCGTGAATGTGGACGTCCAGACCTTCGACATGGACGGGATTGTGAAGGCGGGTGTAGGTGCACGTAAGAAAGGCGGAGCGATGCGCTTCGACGCTTACGTTGGCACCGGCATCAACAAAGTGGCGAGCGGTGGGAGTGGAAGAAAGGGAGACGTTGTATGCGGAGGGGGAGCCATACTCAGAAGTGGGGTAAGCAATAGGAGGGCAGTCGCCGGAGGAGGAGGACGCGTCGGGGTCGTACGCATGAAAGTTTGTGTCCATCATGCCACTCCGCTGAAACTGTTCATCGGAAGGGGAGAGGGAGGGTGTGGTAGACCGGGAGTAAGACCGGTGTTGGGAGTCAATGAGGATAGACTGCAAGACACGGATGACGCCAGATATCTGAGGGTGGAGGTGTTCGTTCATGTCGGGAGGGTGCTGCACGCCGGGAAGAAGGGCAACGAGGTTGCCGTAGTTGGGTTGAGTCATGATGTGGATGATGTCCGAGAGCCATGCCGCTGTAGTTTGAATGCGCCCGGCAGGCAAGGGTGTCCCATGAGAAGCGGCAATGTTGCGCCGCGTTTGGGGACAATCCGCCCAGTCAGTGAGGGGGGCGGATGCCATAGCGAGGGCCATGTGCTCATCTAAAGGAGTCATGAGGTCGTTGTGGTAAAGACCACGGAGTGCCTCGGTGAGCGCGAATGATCCCCATCGAGGGGGGAAACCCTTGGCGCAGAGGTCATCTGTCATCGGGAATTCTGTGCGAAGGTGGTAGACGAGGGTGCGCAGCTGCTAGCAAGGGAGGTAGACGACGTATTGTTCGGTGGTGTCGGGGGGTGGCCCCCATTTAGCACGAAAGCCGGCAGCCATGTTGATGGATGGCGCCCCATCTAATTCAAAGAAGGGCATGACGGCAGATTCGGCGGAAGCGAGGTCGCCGGTTGGAATTGGTGTGTGAGACAGAAGGGGGAGCATGACAGGTGTCACGGGCGGAGAACCCACGTCCTCCACGACCCCAACGATCCCCCCGGCCGCGAGGTCCGCGGCCGCGCCCGCGCGGGGCGGAAGGGTGGGTAGCTTATGGTTGTTGTCGCTGATGTGGTCGCAGGGGAAGAGGGCAGTCTTGGTGCCAATGAAACCGGTTTGTCGGAAGAATGCCCGCCTCAGAGCAGTGGCGGCAAGGGGAAGGCCCCCTCTTGGGCGCATAGCTGTTTGCGCGCGCAGCTAATGCTTCCTCAACCGCGGCCCCAACAACGGAATCAAATGCCCTAGGGTCATACAACCCATGGCGTGTTGTGGCCGGTTGGTGGCCAGGGAATGAGGTGTGGGAGTGATGTTGGATGAGCATTGTACATAGCTTGGTAAACGGCACCGATGTTGCTGCTTGACCATTTTGTCTGGCGTCTAGGGCAGCAATAATGTTTGCACGTGCGCTAGAGAGCTTGCTGTTAAGGTTATGAAGAGTGGCAGCAACAAAGAGCTTTTCATTAACCATTTGTTCGTCTTCATTAATGTCTTGGTAACAATGTAGCATACGTTGTAAGTAAGCGTCGATATTTTCTCTGTCTCCTCTAGGTTCCATTATTTTGTAAGTAAGCTAACTGTTCGGCCAATGCCCCTTTGATCAAATAAATCAATGAGCGCACGCCAAGCATCTGAGCCGGGCGACACTCGTGTCGAAAAAGAGGGATCACGCTGAAAGTTGGACAGGGCCATAGCCGCAGTGGGATATGTTATATCGACAAAGAGGTAGCCGAACATTTTATGCTGGAAATTGCGATAGTTTGTGTTAACAGCAGCGTCGGGAGGGGGTGCCCCCTCTAGCAAGACAGGAAAGGCAGGGTTAACTGCTCGCAGGAAATAAATTTGTTCTCTACGGAAGTCCTGAAATTGGCTCTCAGCCGTGAAAGTAGGTCCATGTGTACGCAGAGATCGACTAAGGTTGTTGTCGTCAAACTGGCTAGGTCGTGACGGCGGTGCGTCGTCGAATGGATAAGGGCTAGCATCGTAAACAATCATCGGGTATCTGTGAACGTTATCTGTGAATATGTATAGTGACCTAATGTAGGCAAGCGCTATACAAGCAGCAGTCTTGCGGGCTTCTGCGCACTCTTTCTGTAACCATCACACACAACTACTTAAGCCTAGTGCAATAGAGTGAGTTGACAAAACCTTTTAACAACTCCTTTTGATTAACTATAATACAATCTTAAATACTAGCATTGAGGCATCTTCTCAACTCTCCCTCCATCTCCACTTCCACCTAGCAATTGAGCAGCGACACAACAAAACATAACATAGTTGTGTATGCAATTAGCTTTGACGAAGGCTAGCCGCCACATGAGGATGGTGGTGAGGCAAGTAGCCGCCCTAGAGGTGCATGGGGTGTGGCATGTGACGGGTGGGGGTGTGATTGTGTTGTTGTGAATTTGGTGAGTGGGGGTACTACGGTGTGAAACATATTTGCGGGTAGTTATATGTTTACATGGTCGGATTGTGAATGAATTGGGTTATTGGGTAGGTAGAGGATATTTACCGTATTTACCTAAACAAACCGTATTTACGGATGGTCACCGCGAGGCCGACGCTAGCATACGCCGCCGGCATAGCCTCGCCAATAGCCATGAGAGACGGAGGGGGGCTAAAAAAGTGACCATCGTCGGAATGAGCGTGTAAATGTACCCTTGCAAGGCCGCAATTGAGATATTGATAATAACAATAATAATATAGATAAATGTTAATGTTATCAATGCTAATTTTGACAAGCATATAGGTACACGTACAAGTATCATTGGGTATAGTTTGAAATTTGATATTGTTTACAACAATCACCGTGTTAACAGCAGCTATCTTCGGGCGCCCATGTGGTCACGCCTCCTAGAGTACAGTTTTGATCTTAGGACATACGCCACGAAACCACTTATCCCAACCTCTCCAATGGCAGTAACAATACATTCAAATTCATGCTAGTAGATGATAACTCCACACTAGTATGATAGATATTTATCGCTATTCTCCCGATGTGCACCCTGCTCCAGCTACTGCGAGGGCGCTGACCAGCCAAGGTAAGTAGCTAGCGCTCGTCGCGACGGGCCTACCTGACCTATGCTCATGTGCGACTCCGGCCGTGCCGGGGATGGGGGGGGGGGAAGGCAGGCGAAAAACCCTCTCGCACATGTCGTCGACGGCCCCGTCCGGATCCGCGCGCTCCCCCGTCCGAGATATCGCTGCTCCTCCCGTCGCAACTCGCCTCCTAGCCTAGACTTCCCTACCCCCCCCCGGGGGATGGGTAGAAAGGATGTCCATAGCTACACACTGTGTCTAGCTCGCGCTCCTTCCTCCGCGCATGACTTTCTCTTGTCCCCTGTCCGTCTCCGTCTGTTTTTGATACCCATATAATCTTATGAAATCCGCCCGTACCCCCCCTGGTGGTTTACTCTATTAGGGGGGCGCCTATGTAAGCAGAGTGCCGTTGCGATAACCCTAGGCACCCTGCATTAGACAGCGTGTCGATAATTGGGTACCGACTGGGGGAGGGTCTGGTCGAACTCGCTTATCGATTCGTCGCTCCACAAAGGATATCGGGTGCGGAAATGTTTAATGAAATGTTTAATGCTTATCCTCCGTACCGGGTTTTTTGGCGGCGGTCGATCTCGTGGACCTCCGTCGACAGACCGTGTCGCTCCTCCGGCTACGACCCTCCTCCGTCCCACGTAGCTTCGAGTTTCACCCCCCGGGGAGACTCGAAACTCATAGGGCTAGACGGCTGCTAGCGAGCGCCTTACCCCGGCGCTGCTTCCCGGTTGTCCGCTGCCAACTTCAACACCCGCGTCCCACCGCTGACCCGTCCGTTTACCCCTTCCGCCAAATTTTTTTCACAGACGCCGCCCCAGCCCCCTTGTCGGGAGAGTATTTGTGAGTATTCATTCTCGAAAATACATATCGTACTGCCCGAGCGAGAGATCCCAATGCTGGGGTACGGATATTTTGATTTCCAAA
Source organism: Tetraselmis chui (assembly GCA_026401115.1). Taxonomy (NCBI): domain Eukaryota; kingdom Viridiplantae; phylum Chlorophyta; class Chlorodendrophyceae; order Chlorodendrales; family Chlorodendraceae; genus Tetraselmis; species Tetraselmis chui. The sequence continues at coordinate 329,468 of JAPMLY010000038.1, forward strand.
ACCCTCCGAACATGGCTTCCCGACAGCTGCTCATCACGCGGATCACAGCTGCGGGTACCTCGTTTAGCCCCCTACCGTGCCAAGCATGGCATGGCAACAAGATTACCAACGCCCACAGCGTGGAGGTAGAGGTAGGTGCCGACGGGCATGCAAGCGCATCCTCCTCCGGGGCCGCCGCCGATGCGCCGCCGACGGGCGCCATCATTGACTATATATATATATATATATATATATATATATATATTTACCCGAGGGCACGTCTTGCCAAAGATGTCAGCTTGCTTACAATTTGGCCAAAAGACCACCACGTGCTTGGCCTGGGGGAAGATTAGCGCTAATTATGGGTTGGGTGGGTGGGTTGCGCGAACCAGATGGGCGAGCGCAAAGCAGAGAGTGCCAGTGCTCGGGGGTTGCACCGGCTTAAGGGGCTGCCGCTAGCTAGTGCTGCTGGGGGCAAGGCATGGGGCGTTGCGCTAGGCGTTTCCTCAGTCCTCGAGGGTTACCTCGAGGACTTGGTGAGACGCGCCGCTTTTACAATAACGCTTTACCGTTCAGTTTTGCGTTATGTCACATATGTAAGTAAGTTTTGCAAACCTCTAGATTTAAAACAATCTGACTATTTACCCGAGGGCACGTTTTCCTAGTATCGAAAAAACCGGAGGTTTTGCGCAGCCTAGTCTTGATGAAGCGGTTTGGCTGGGACGAGCCAGCCGAAGTACTGCCACGCTAGTGGAGATGGGGTCATGGTGGGGTCGATGTATTTCCCTTCCGTGACAGAACTGTTTTTAGCCCCACCACCCATGTATTTGACGACGTGGAGTGGGGTCCCGATGCAGCTAGCAGCGGAGGCGGCACCTTTACGTAGGCTGTGTGATGTCCATTTGAAACCACTCGGAGGTTTGGCGCCGACGGCGTCGCATGCGTCGAGGAGCCAAGCGGAGAGTGTCGCAAATACTTGCCAGTCGCCGGAGTTTTCGTAAGGTACGAAGCTCCATAGTGCGGTTGGGGGGGGGTTGTTGAAGAATTTCATGCAATAGGCGGTCCGCTGTGTGCAATAATATTCCAGTAGGTCTGCCAGAACTGGATTGGCAGTAGTCATGATGGCGAGGATAGGCTTGTCGGACTCGTTGCGCCTCTGATCGCCTTTAGCTTTTCGGATGAACAGCCAAATTTTCTTGGATGGCCGGTCGACTACGAGGTCGCGTGTTAAACACCTTACTCCTCATTCGGCTCTGCAGAAAAACGCATAATTTGTGCAGACTACCAGTAGCGCTCGGAATTGCGCGATGAGGTGGCGTGAAGTAGGTGTCCACTGGAGGTGTGTACGGAGTTTGGCGGCGGTGGTGAGTAGCGAGAGTGCTAGAGGGGCTGGTAACGGGAGGAGCGAGTCCGCTGCCTGTAGACGTTGTTGCTGCATTTCGAGTCCGCGTCGAGCGTCGGCCAAGAGTTCACCGACAGCGATAGGCTGTTGTTGGTGGTCGCGGAAAAAACTTGTTGATGGCTGAGTAGTACTACTGTAGCGATGCAGCGGCGACGGTACCTTGTAGTCCCAACCAGGCCGTGTAACGAACGACTGATTGTTTAGTAGCTTGTAGCGGGTGGATGCGTTCCTCGTGGCATAAAGCTGCAAATTGACGCATGCCGCTGTCGTAGTTGGAGTACGTTGTCGGGGCTAGGGAGCTGCTCAACAGGTGTAGCGCAGTGGTACCGATTTGGTCGGTGCCCAACAGGTTGCGCAGTCGACTGGTCATGGTAGCTGTCCACGGTGCGTGTGCGTCTGGCTCTCGTAATGTGTAGCGGACAGGCCGCGAGGGCTTGTGAGATTGAGTGACCATAGCGCGTAGGTCTGTGAGGTTTGAGCTGGCCGTCCGTAGTGTGCGTCCTATTGCGCCTCTGCGGGTGTGAAGCTAGGCCGGCGTGGCAGTCGAAAGGCCACGATGCTCCATCCTGGTCGTCCGACCCCCTCGCGTGAGCCGCGCCGCCCGGGGAAGAATAGGTCCCGCGAGGGGGGGTAGTGTATGGTCTCGATGGCCAAGCTGTGTAAGTCTTGGAACCACGGTTTGTGGGGCCAGTATGGTGCGATGACGGTAGCAGCTACCCCGGAACGACGTAGTTTTGCACAGAGGGCGGGAAGAGCTGACCACGGCGGATTGCAGTAGTTCGTCTCGCGTTGCCACGCAGTGTCTAGGAGGTGTAGACAGTCGACGTCCTCGCATTTGGGGTCGCGCCATCAGGCGTTGAAACGTGTGAGCTAAGCGTTTTCCATTGACGCAAAACGGTCGATAGAATGTGGCCCCCACGCTGACTGAAGGTAGTCGAATACACGAGGGTTTAGCTGCCAGTCGTCGCGGTCGAGTTCCCGGCTTAGGCTGTCGGCCCAGATGTTCGCTGTCGAGCGGATGTAGCGGGGTCGGATGCTGATGTCGTTGACGTCGAGCAGGTGCCAGAGCCGGCGTAATTCGGTCATCATGACCCGAGAGCGCGTGGTCAACTTCAATAGCGTAGCCACGACGGTTGTGTTGTTCATGTGAAGTAAAACATGTCGGCCTCGGAGTTGTGGTAGAAAGGACTCGATCGCGAGACGAACGGCACGGAGTTCCTTCTAGATGATGTGTTGCTGGCGGCCGTCGTCGTACCAAAAACCGCGGGCTTGGTAAGCCGGGTTGTCGTTCAGGATCTGCGCACAACTCGCTATTTTGACTTGCCATGCTTACGTGTACTTTTTCAGGTGTTAAGAACGTGGTACGGGTCACGTTTTTTCCTGTCACGTGCATATTTTGTCACAGTACCAATAGTATATTGATATGATTAGCGATATGATTATGCAAAGCCTTTATTTTAGTACATTACTTAATCACGTGTAGTAGGTTTCATTATCGCTTCGGCCGATACAATACAATTAGTAGTTTCGTATTGTGTTGAAAACTTCATCTCAAACTGCCTTGTCAGCATACTAGTAAAAATGTCTTACAAGAAAAAGCAGTGGAGGCCACCAAGCAAGAAAAAGAAAGAAAGGAAGAAAAAACCTACTGCAACAAATAGATCTTACCGTATGTATTTATCATGGAGAAAAATTGGTTATCCACCGGTCAACGATAGATTTCATGTTCTATCGCTATATACAAGCCATATTTCGATACAGGTACGCGAACTCACCAAAATGAGGGGTTCAAATGCGCAGTATATACGCGCGACAGCTCCCCATCCGTAACCGCGGGAGTCGGCGTGGAGGTACGTTGTCTCGATGGGTTTGTAGATAGAGCGGCCGTTGTGTTGGTCGGGGACTGTACGCCACCACTCGAGGTCGCGTCGTAACTGGTGTGTCATCCGGACACGTCCGCCCCATTCTGTCCGCGTAGCTAGCACGCAGTGTAGTTCGCGCAGAAAAAAACGGGTTGGCGCGATGGCGAGGTAGAGGAATTGCGCCTTGCCAGCGAACGCCGCGAGTTGTCTGGCGGGCAGCCAACGGGCGGTGGTCGCCGCGCGGCCGAGTAACGCGGAAGCCTGTTTGGCGAGGGCTTGCAGCTTGTCGGTAGGGGCTCGAAATTCGCCGTTCAGGAGGTCGACTGTCATGCCAAGGTGGGTGCCCACCTGTGTGGGCTGCCACAGGCCTTTGTCGGGGTTGCGCTGGAGGCCGAGCCGGTGTAGCAGGGTCTCGATGCGGTTGCGTAGCAATAGCGCTGCCTCGTATGAGCTGGCCATGAATAGGAAGTCGTCCATGTACGGTAGCAGGCGTACGCCGCGCCATCGGACGTTGCGGAGGAAACGTCCAGACGGTTTTTATGGCGTCGCGGAGTTGGTGGTCATCGGTGTGGGCGCTCGTCGCAGGTAGTTTGTGAACGCCTGTGTGAGCTTGCATAAATAGTCAGCGGACCCCGACCAGCCCATCGGGAGGCATGCGAGGCGCCACAACTCGCCGCGGTAGTTGACCGTGAAAAAATCGCGGTCCTCTTCTCGGATGCCGAGCGTGTAGTAGCCGTCCGCGAGGTCGAGGGAGACGAAGTAGTCGCCCGGGCGGGACAGGTGGCGTAAGTGTTTGAGGGTCTCGCACGACATCTTGAATTCCGTGCAATAGTTGTTGAGTTCGCGGAGGTCGATGATAAGACGCCATTTGTTCACACCGGGTTTGGGGACGAGGAACATACGGGAGACGTAGCGGGTGTTGTTGGCGCGCTCCCAAGCTCCGCAGGCTTCGAAGCGTGGAAGCTCCGTGGCTAGGAAGTCGAGTTGAGGCTGGGTGGCGTCCTTCATGGACACACCGTGGTTGAAAGGCCGGGGACGTAGGCCGTTTTTTAACTTGACCCGCACGCCATGGCGGATCCAGTTCACGACTTGACCGCTCGCGCCGATATGCTCCCACTCCCGCCATCATAGCCGCACGCGGTGACGCATGTAGTTGGATGACGGGGAGCTGGAATTGGCGCGGCGGGTCACACCATCACTTCTTAGTGGTGGGCTTTGCTCCGTCGGTGGGTTTAGTTCCGGCCGCCGCTGCCGCTCCTGCTGCTGTTGCGGCCTTTTGCTTGTCGGCGGCTGCCTGCTTGGCCTTGGCATCATGTCCGGGTGGCTTGTCCGGCGTGACTCTCGCGAACGCTGCTCCAGCAGCTGCTTTGCTGGCGGCATGTAGGCTGACTTCGAGCGTCCGATCGACGAACGCTTGGCGTAGCTCGTCCAGTGCGCTCGAGACCGCGGTAGGGTGTGGGCGGCAGAAACGCTCGTGGGCGAGTTCGGCGAATACTCGGTCCGAATCCGAGCTCGTTTGTCCGCCCTTGGTGAGGCGGAGGAAGCCCAGTCGAGTACAGGCGGCCTCCTCCGTCGCTGTGTGGGTGCGATGACCCGCTCGGATGAGGGCAACGGCCGCCGCCTGCTCCGCTGGTAGAGGAGGTCCGGTTGACAGCGTGTCCAAAGCCTCGCTGATTGCCGCGTTGGCGCAGTTGTCGAAGAAGGCATAGCACCCGATGTGGAGGTACTCGTCGTACCCCGCTTGAGATTTTCTGTCGTTGAGGAAGCGGGCCGTGTCGTCCGTTAGCGTCCACAGACGAGGTTCGTCGGTGTCGCGAGGGGGTCGCTCCAAACCGGCAGGAATGATTCTACCGTAGGCGGCAAAATCGACGAACTCGGGCTCGTGAAGCTCCGGGTCGTCGTTCAGCAGGTCGATAGGCGGCTCATGGGCTGCCTTACCACCCTCAGTCGCAATGGTCGCGTCAGGGGGAATGGACTGCTGTTGATTCGGAAGCACGGTGGGGCCGGTCAATCGTTCGAGCTGGGCTAGTAAGGCGGTGTTAGACGCCTGAATCCGCTCAGCCAATCGGAGTTCGAGGGCCGATACCGCGGTTTGAATCTGTTCGGAAGTACGATGTTCAATTACAGAGGGGAGAGTGTCGACTCCGGGAGCGGAGGACGACGGCTCAGGTTGCATGTTGTTAGACGGCGACTTAGAATGTGGGGAAGTGTCTCGTGACGCTCGAGTGCGCATGAGACGATGTAAACTGACACCTTGCTCGACTACGAGAGTCGAGACTGCAATTGCGCGAGCCAGATGGGCGAGCGCAAAGCAGAGGGCTACCTCGAGGACTGGGTGAGACGCGCCGCTTTTACAGTAACGCTTTACCGTTCAGTTTTGCGTTCTGTCACATATGTAAGTAAGTTTTGCAAACCTCTAGATTTAAAACAATCTGACTATATATATGTCCCATGTTTCATGTTTTTGTAAAAGAAAAATAGATTACAAGGAGAAAAACATGAACACGGACACGGAAAAAGGGAGGGGAACCAAAAGGGCAAGAGTGACAAGAGGATCACGGAATCCAATGCACTGCAAAAGGAAGCATTACATTGTGCACAAACCTAGCCTATTAAACTTTATTTCCATGTTTCTGAAGTGCTTTTTGTAATAAAGTTATCTTATATTTTGTCATAGATGATTTCTTACAAGAAAGAGCAGTGGAAACCACCAATCAAGAAGGAAAAAGGAGGAAAAACCCGACATGCCCAAGCCAGAGGAGCATGAAGGCATGCCGCAATATCGGCACTGCCCTCTTTGTGAAACATCTCGAAGTTAGGAACCCAACGTACCATGAAGAACAATAGAAAGACGTTGCATGAATTCTCGCCGCACATCCCCCAAAAACCGTCAAAAGTGAACATAAGTAGATCGACGAACGAAAGGTTGCATGCGTACATGACTAGATGTTGTAAGTGACACTTTCTAGTTATTAGTTGCAGATAGCTATTGTAAGCTATTCTAGATATGATTAGTATATGTCTAGACCCGACATACCGATACTCTATTTGATTCGGTACAAAGCTGTCGCTAAGCTACATCTCACTCACTTCCTTTGTCTCTTTGAATGTCCCATTGTGTGACTGTGACTGTAACTACGTTTGCGTTAGTTACTTTCCATACTAAGCGTGCGTGCACGGTTCAACACGTTATGGGCCCCCGCCTCAAGTCACTCACACGCGACCATTTTTTTTTGGCGAGCTACGATCAGCGACTCTCCCGCGGAAGGCAAGTTCTTGTAATTAATTAATACTTAACTCGTGTAGTCGGCGTTAAGGCCAATATAACCTGCGCGATAAAACCCACCACCAACCCACCTTCGTCAGCTGCTGGAGGACGACTGCTAGCCACCCACACCAGCGCACTCCTCGTGTGTGGACATGGTGCACAATGGTCCAAGCTGGAGACGGGGGGGGGGGGGGGGGGGGGGCATTGGGGGTTAATACGCATATATAGGGTCCACGACAGCTCTAATAATCAGCCTCGTTAGCAACATGTAGCGGTCAGCCGCCAGCGATTAGCTCCACATGACTTGGCCGTGGCCTCGACTTGTGCCCCACACTGGGTGGAGGAAACAGACAAGGTACATTGAGACACCCCGGGTCTACATGCCGAGGAGTCGGCGGGCATCTGGCCGTCTCTTTGAAACTGTTGTTAGGCACAAGTCCGGCTAGTGGCTCTTATCGTTGCCTGTCGTTTCTCGTCAGTCGCCATGGAACCGAAAGCTCGCTCCGACGACCCCCCGCCCCACGCGCATGCTGACATTGCTGGCCACGGCTCTCAACAAAGCTCTCTCGCCCCAACCCATGATACGCTCGCCCTTGTACTCGAGCAAATGGCGCTCATCAACGCCCGTTTGGACGCGCATACGGCCGACACTGCTTCTCAGCGCCGCCGTGATGCGTAGAGCGACGCCCCGCTCGACGTTCAGCCCACCACCCCCATCCACCCATACTCGGACCACCTACCACCGCCTCAACCACACCCTCATCTCGGATACCCCCCTTCCACCCACGGCCCCCACTTCCCGCCTGTCCAGCCGCACCACGTCCCCTCTCCTCGTGGGCAGCCGCACCCGTACGGTGTGCCGCCTGCCCGGCAAGGTCATTCTCCATTTCTTGGTGGCCCGCCTCCTTACCCTATTGGCATGTCATTTTCCCATGCCCATCGTGGTGCCCACAACGGACGTCGCCCCACTGTTGACCCGGTGGTCGTCGGCCGCGATGCTCATCAAGCCACCGGTTTCGACAAGGATGCCTTCAACCGGTTGATGAAATGTCGGTCCCCACCATGGGACCAAACACAGAATTCAAGCAGTGGAAACGGAACTTTCTCACCTTCCTTTCTCTCAAAGCAACGTACCTCATTCCTGAGCTGACCATCCGCGAGTCGGGTGTCTGGCTAGACGAGCATACCCGAAACTTCGCCTACGCACTCATGTTGCATAATGCCACTGAGAACAAGCGCGCTGACCAAACGGTCATGTGCGTATCCGTTGTTCGCCCCGACTACGCCATAGCAGCGTGGGATATCATGTGTGAAAGGTTGGATGGCCAGTCCTTCGCCCGCTCCCTCTCCTTGCTGGACAGCCTCATGCTCATGCAACGCCTTGGTTACTCCATGACCGACTACGTCCACTTCCTGAGGCAAACGTTTGATGACTACAATGAAACCCGTGAGCTGATTGATGGCTCCGCAGCCATCCACCCTCACAACCCGGGCCTACTGATATTGCGTTCAATATCTAGCAACGGCCCGTCCGGCCAAGCCAAGCACTGCGTCATCAACGCCTTCGACACCAACTACCTCGTGTCCGCAGACAAGGTGATGGTCTACATACTCCACCTCGCTCGGAACATGGACGACGATCTCACTTACTCGACCCTTACCGCATTGATGGCCCAGCCCCTCTATTAGAGTTGGGAACGGATGGTTACACGGAGGTCGTGCCGGCCCCACAAGGGGGCCGGCTGTGGTGACTAGAGAAGTGGGTAGAGAGAGATGGCGGCCAGCGAAGGCACCGGCAAGGCCGGCCGGCCGCCACTACTAGGGAATAGAGTACCGCTAATAGCATAACACTAAGTAATAGGACGACAAATATCTACCTTGTACATAAGTACTAGGCAACGGGATGCTAGTGGTAACACCCCCCCTCAAGGTAGCCGAGGTCTTGACGTCGTCCTAGCTTGCGTCGAGGAAGGTGCCATCTTGGTCGAAGGTGTAGTGCTTTTAGCGTGTGTCTCAAGCCGGGTAGGTGTAGCGACATGCGCTAACAAGAGCGTGCTGCTACCGGCGAGTTACCGATATGACGCGATTCCAAATGTACTTCGTAAGTTACTATTCTGACATGTAGAGGGAAAAACTGTCCCCGGGCGAATTAGCTGACGCATGAGAGCGACCGGCGAGGAAGAAGCAAAGCCAACAAGGCCGTTAGGAGCGTGTAGACACGCAAAAACAAAGACGGGCGCTCGTGTTGACTTTCCCCTTTCGCCGTGGGAAAGTTAAGCTCCTCGCTAAGCTAGGTGAGCGTTGCGGCGTTGCCTCGGGAAAAAACAATAAAAGTACTAATTGAAGTACGCACGCGCCGAATTTTCGCGGGTCGGTCTTAAAAAACCAGATCCGGTCGAGAGCATCGGTAGGCTGAAGGCTAGGTAAGACTGGAAGCTTGGTGGGGCGAGCGTGGCGCCGGGCGCTTTACACAAGCTCTTCTCATGTTTACGTGGGAGATGGTGGGTTAGTCGCGGACAACCAGCTCGAAGGCGAAGCGTGGTGTCGGTTGGACGATGAATTACTAGCGTGGCGCCGAGCGCTTTACACACGCTCTACTCTTTTTTACGTGGGAGTAGGTAGGACTAGCGTGGCGCCGAGCGCTTTACACACGCTCTTCTCTAGTGTAACTTGGTGGAGGGCCCGTAACCTGTCGGAATCGGGAACGGATAGTTACACGGAGGTCGTGCCGGCCCCACAAGGGGGCCGGCTGTGGTGACTAGAGAAGTGTGAGGAGAGAGATGGCGGCCGGCGAAGGCACTGGCAAGGCCGGCCGACCGCCACTAATAGGGAATAGAGTACCGCTAACAGCACAACACTAAGTACTAGGATGACAAATAGCTACCTTGTACATAAGTACTAGGCAACGGGATGCTAGTGCTAATACCCTCCCATATGCTTTTGTCGTAGCTGGCCGCAATTCACACGGTGGGCGTGGCCACAACACCCGTGGCGGTCGCGGCGGCCGTGACTTACCCGACAACTGCAGCGCATGTGGCAGTCCTAACAACATTATGTCGTCATGAACAGCCTCTCATGACGCACTCGTGAAGTGGACCCTAGCCAAGCGCAAGATGATCATCCAAAAATATGGCACCCTTGGCGGCACTGCCCATGCGCACGTTGCCAATTGAGCGACGTTGCCACAGACGACCATGAAGTCATGTCCACTCTAGAGAAATGCACAAACAAATATAATGGTAGTGAAGTGAGTGTCCCCTTCAGCTCCGTAGCGTTCTCATCTTTCCTCGCCCCGGGTCGCGACCTCTCTCAGTTTTGAGTAATAGACTCCACCTGCTCGATTAACTTAACAACGTTTCGAATTGACTTCGTTACGATCGACCCACCCTCTCCTCCCTCTCGCGTTGGTGGGGTCGGTGTTGACGTTACGGGCAGTGGCACACTTCGGATTTCCCTTATGTTGGCGTGTGGTCAGCCGATTCACCGCACATTCCATGCGATGTACACCCTTGACATGTCATCTCGCTATGCTAAGCGCATCGGTCACCTCCTCAGTGTATGTTGGATGCAAACGCACAAAGGCTGTGAATTCGCTTTTCCTATTTACTCGGATACTGGCTTGCTCATTGTGCCCACATGAATGGGTGTGTTAGATCCGTCCGGCAACGGCCTCTACCTCCTACCACATCAGCCAAAGCTCCCCCCAAGCCCCACAGTGGATTCGTCGCATGGAGTCGGTCCCCGGGTTGCCCTAACTGCCTAGTGCGACCCATTACTGTGGCACCGCCGGTTCGGCCACATTAACATGCAAAGCCTACAGGCTCAGCACAACCACGGTGTCCCAACTAGCCCGGTGTTAGCAAGCTATGTAAAAAATGTTTCCTGCGATTCATGCTTGCTACACAAGGCCGATGTTGCACCCCGCAACACCACTGCTTGCACGAAGCCATCCCGCCCTCTTATCAACCTATCCTCGGACATCTGGGGCCCTATGAATGTCCCATCCCCACATGGCCTCCGCTATTGCTTGCACGTCATCGGTCACCACACACACTACATGTGGGTGCGGTTCTTAAAGTCCAAGGACGATACGTGCTCGGAACTAGAATGCATCTTGTTGAATATCCGCCCCTTGCACGCACGCCATCACTCTTCATCCGGCATTATCGCCCCAATAATCAAATTTGACTCGGACTCTGTCTTTGAGGCTGCCACGACCCGTCTTATGTGTGCTCGCATGGGCGTCGGTGTATATTTTCAACCCCCTATGCCCACCACATGCTCGGCAAAGCCGAACGCCCCTGGCGCACCATCCGGGACAACGCATCCGCGATGCTCCACAGCATGGCCGTCCCAACTTTCATGTGATCGTGCGATGTGAGCACGTTTGTGTACCTCCGCAACCGTACCTACAGCCGCTCGGTTGGCCTCACCGGTGGCATACCCCTAACCCTCTCGTCGTCGGCGCCCGACGCCTCCAAGTCCCGTGTCTTCGGGTTCACCGTTTTTGCCAAAGTGCCCGACAAGTTGCATCGGGAACTCAGCGGAAAAGCGTTTCCTGGCGTCATGGTTGGCTATCCGCCTGACGCCCTAGGGTACCGCATCTACAACCGAGAGACCCGCTGCATCACTACATCGGTCCATGCTGTTTTCCAAGAGAACACTCCGGGCTTCGGCGTGCGACTCCCCGTTGACTCTGTGATCGCATACACCCAAGATAACGACAAACCCATGGAGACCTCACCCAAATCCCACTCTCTCGACTCCCTTCCCATTGGCCTCACTTCGCTCTCCGACCCCCATTACCCTCTTGCAACCTATCGCCCATCTCGCCTCAGGTCTCACCCCCTCCGCTACGAGAAACTTGTGGCCCACATGTCCGATTACCCGCCGGTCCTTGTCACGACGTGTTGTGACCGTGAACAAGGCAAAGCCAAAAAGGACATCCTCGAACATCCCTCCGTGTCCGCCTTGATTACCGATCCTCACCACATCCCAGCCGGCTCGACACTTGACGCCATTGCTCTCCTTTCCGCCCGAGAGTGTGTGGAACCGCAATCGTAATGGGCTGCCCTCTCCAGCGCCCACGCACTAGAATGGCAAGCCGCTATGTAGCAGGAGTGCTCCTCCCTCATGGACAAAGGCACGTGGGATCTCGTCGACCTTCCCCCTGACCGCGTGGTCGTCAACAACATGTGGATCTACAAAGTTAGGTCTGACACCACGGGCGATGTCTCCCGCTTCAAAGCACGGTTCGTCGCCAAAGATTACAGCCAACGCGCTGGCCTCGACTATACGGAAACGTTCTCCCCATTCATCCGCATGGCCAACCTTCGCCTCTTCCTCGCCATCGCGGCCGCACGCGATCTTGAAATATTTCGGCTTGATATCGACACTGCGCTTCTCTACGCTCCCATCAAGGAGGACGTGTACATCCGCCAGCCCCTCGGCTTCTCAGATGGCACGTGTAAGGTGTGTCATCTCAAACGCTGCCTCTACGGACTTAAACATTCCCTTCGCGAGTTCAACATGCTCCTTCGTGCTTGGCCCGTCGACAGCGGGTGGCGACAATGCGCATTGGACCCCTGCACCTACATATTCCGCGCCGGTCACGTCTTTGCCATGATCGCACTCTACGTGGACGACATTCCCGCATCCTGCAGTGATGCTACTTGGCTTACCTTGTTTAAGGCTCGACTTGGTGCCCGGTTCAAAATCAAAGACCTCAGTGACCTCTCCCAACTCCTCGGCATGCACATCACCCGCAACCGCTCAGCCCGCACCGTCTCTCTAGATCAGTCCAAATACATGCGCGACATCCTCGCCAATTACGGACTGACCGATTTTAGGCCTTCGTCCCTCCCTATGGACCCCGGCTTCCTCTCCGGCCTCGCGCACATGACCTCCCCTCCCCTTAAGGGCGTGGCTGAGGACGTCTACCCCAGATTCCTAGGTAGTCTTAAGTACGCGGCATGCTGCACGTGTCCCGATGTTACCACGGCGTTGAGCATCTTTGGCTCCGCCCAAGCCAATCCCACGGAGACTCACATGCATGCCCTTAAGAAGGTACTCCGATACCTCCATGGCACTATCTACATGCGCATGACGTTGGGGGGAGGCTCGGACCACAGTCTCCAACTTACGGGCTTTGCCGACGCGGAATGGGCAAACGATAGTACTGAAATTGAAATTGTTTACAACATGTACCGTATGCGCCGATTTACAACATGTACCGTATGCGCCGGTTGTTGTCTCTGGGGCCTCCCAACAATGCCATTCAGGAAACTTACTGTTAGAGTTGGGAACGGATAGTTACACGGAGGTCGTGCTGGCCCCACAAGGGGGCCGGCTGTGGTGACTAGAGAAGTGAGAGGAGAGAGATGGCGGCCGGCGAAGGTACCGGCAAGGCCGGCCGGCCGCCACTAATAGGGAATAGAGTACCGCTAATAGCATAACACTAAGTAATAGGACGACAAATATCTACCTTGTACATAAATACTAGGCAACGGGATGCTAGTGGTAACACCCCCCTCAAGGTAGCCGAGGTCTTGACGTCGTCCTAGCTTGCGTCGAGGAAGGTGCCATCTTGGTCGAAGGTGTAGTGCTTTTAGCGTGTGTCTCAAGCCGGGTAGGTGTAGCGACATGCGCTAACAAGAGCGTGCCGCTACCGGCGAGTTACCGATATGACGCGATTCCAAATGTACTTCGTAATGTACTATTCGGACATGTAGCGGGAAAAGCTGTCCCGGGGCGAATTATCCGACGCATGAGAGCGACCGGCGAGGAAGAAGCAAAGCCAACAATGTTGTTGGGAGCGTGTAGACACGCAAAAACAAAGACGGGCGCTCGTGTTGACTTTCCCCTTTCGCCGTGGGAAAGTTAAGCTCCTCGCTAAGCTAGGTGAGCGTTGCGGCGTTGCCTCGGGAAAAAACAATAAAAGTACTAATTGAAGTACGCACGCGCCGAATTTTCGCGGGTCGGTCTTAGAAAACCAGATCCGGTCGAGAGCATCGGTAGGCTGAAGGCTAGGTAAGACTGGAAGCTTGGTGGGGCGAGCGTGGTGCCGGGCGCTTTGCACAAGCTCTTCTCATGTTTACGTGGGAGATGGTGGGTTAGTCGCGGACAACCAGCTCGAAGGCGAAGCATGGTGTCGGTTGGACGATGAATTACTAGCGTGGCGCCGAGCGCTTTACACACGCTCTACTCTTTTTTACGTGGGAGTAGGTAGGACTAGCGTGGCGCCGAGCGCTTTACACACGCTCTTCTCTAGTGTAACTTGGTGGAGGGCCCGTAACCTGTCGGAATTGGGAACGGATAGCTACACGGAGGTCGTGCCGGCCCCACAAGGGGGCCGGCTGTGGTGACTAGAGAAGTGGGTAGAAAGAGATGGCGGCCGGCGAAGGCACCGGCAAGGCCGGCCGGCCGCCACTAATAGGGAATAGAGTACCGCTAACAGCACAACACTAAGTAATAGGACGACAAATAGCTACCTTGTACATAAGTACTAGGCAACGGGATGCTAGTGCTAATACCCTCCCATATGCTTTTGTCGTAGCTGGCCGCAATTCACACGGTGGGCGTGGCCACAACACCCGTGGCGGTCGCGGCGGCCGTGACTTACCCGACAACTGCAGCGCATGTGGCAGTCCTAACAACATTATGTCGTCATGCACAGCCTCTCATGACGCACTCGTGAAGTGGACCCCAGCCAAGCGCAAGATGACCATCCAAAAATATGGCACCCTTGGCGGCACTGCCCATGCGCACGTTGCCAATTGAGCGACGTTGCCACAGACGACCATGAAGTCATGTCCACTCTAGAGAAATGCACAAACAAATATAATGGTAGTGAGGTGAGTGTCCCCTTCAGCTCCGTAGCGTTCTCGTCTTTCCTCGCCCCGGGTCGCGACCTCTCTCAGTTTTGAGTAATAGACTCCACCTGCTCGATTAACTTAACAACGTTTCGAATTGACTTCGTTACGATCGACCCACCCTCTCCTCCCTCTCGCGTTGGTGGGGTCGGTGTTGACGTTACGGGCAGTGGCACACTTCGGATTTCCCTTATGTTGGCGTGTGGTCAGCCGATTCACCGCACATTCCATGCGATGTACACCCTTGACATGTCATCTCGCTATGCTAAGCGCATCGGTCACCTCCTCAGTGTATGTTGGATGCAAACGCACAAAGGCTGTGAATTCGCTTTTCCTATTTACTCGGATATTGGCTTGCTCATTGTGCCCACATGAATGGGTGTGTTAGAGCCGTCCGGCAACGGCCTCTACCTCCTACCACATCAGCCAAAGCTCCCCCCAAGCCCCACAGTGGATTCGTCGCATGGAGTCGGTCCCCGGGTTGCCCTAACTGCCTAGTGCGACCCATTACTGTGGCACCGCCGGTTCGACCACATCAGCATGCAAAGCCTACAGGCTCAGCACAACCACGGTATCCCAACTAGCCCGGTGTTAGCAAGCTATGTAAAAAATGTTTCCTGCGATTCATGCTTGCTACACAAGGCCGATGTTGCACCCCGCAACACCACTGCTTGCACGAAGCCATCCCGCCCTCTTATCAACCTATCCTCGGACATTTGGGGCCCTATGAATGTCCCATCCCCACATGGCCTCCGCTATTGCTTGCTCGTCATCGGTCACCACACACACTACATGTGGGTGCGGTTCTTAAAGTCCAAGGACGATACGTGCTCGGGACTAGAATGCATCTTGTTGAATATCCGCCCCTTGCACGCACGCCATCACTCTTCATCCGGCATTATCGCCCCAATAATCAAATTTGACTCGGACTCTGTCTTTGAGGCTGCCACGACCCGTCTTATGTGTGCTCGCATGGGCGTCGGTGTATATTTTCAACCCCCTATGCCCACCACATGCTCGGCAAGGCCGAACGCCCCTGGCGCACCATCCGGGACAACGCATCCGCGATGCTCCACAGCATGGCCGTCCCAACTTTCATGTGATCGTGCGATGTGAGCACGTTTGTGTACCTCCGCAACCGCACCTACAGCCGCTCGGTTGGCCTCACCGGTGGCGTACCCCTAACCCTCTCGTCGTCGGAGCCCGACGCCTCCAAGTTCCGTGTCTTCGGGTTCACCGTTTTTGCCAAAGTGCCCGACAAGCGAGGAGCTGAACTTTCCCACGGTGAAAGGGGGGAGTCATCACGAGCGCCCGCCTATGCTTTTTCGTGCCTACACGCTCCTAACGGCCTTGTTGGCTTTGCTTCTTCCTCGCCGGTCGCTCTCATGCGTCGGATAATTCGCCCCGGGACAGCTTTTCCCGCTACATGTCCGAATAGTACATTACGAAGTACATTTGGAACCGCTTCTTATCGGTAACTCGCCGGTAGCGGCACGCTCTTGTTAGCGCATGTCGCTACACCTACCCCGTTTGAGACACAAGCTACAAGCACTACACCTTCGACCAAGATGGCACCTTCCTCGACGCAAGCTAGGACGACGTCAAGACCCCGGCTACCTTGAGGGGGGGTGTTGGCACTAGCATCCCGTTGCCTAGTACTTATGTGCAAGGTAGCTATTTGTCATCCTAGTAGTTAGTGTTATGCTATTAGCGGTACTCTATTCCGTATTAGTGGCGGTCGGCCGGCCTTGCCGGTGCCTTCGCCGGCCGCCATCTCTCCTCTCACTTCTCTAGTCATCACAGCCGGGCCCCTTGTGGGGCCGGCACGACCTCCGTGTAACTAGCCGTTCCCAACTCTAACAATGACCTCTCCCAACTCCTCGGCATGCACATCACCCGCGATCGCTCGGCCCGCACCATCTCGCTGGACCAATCCAAATACCTGCGTGACATCCTCGCCAAGTACGGCATGACCGACGCTAAGCCATCGTCCCTCCCTATGGACCCCGGCTTCCTCGCCGGACTTGCGCACATGACATGACCCCCCTCACCGGGGTGGCCAAGGACGTCTACCCAAGTCTTCTAGGCAGTCTCCAATTCGCGGCCGTCTGCACGCGCCCCGATGTCTCCACGGCGTTGAGCATCCTCGGCTCCGCCCAAGCATCCCCCACGGACGCACACCTCCAGGCTCTCAAAAAGGTCCTTCGATTCCTCCATGGCACCATCGACATGCGCCTGACGTTGGGGGGGGGGGGCACGGACCATAGTCTCCAACTCACAGGCTTTGCCGACTCTGAATGGGCAAACGACAGCAGCACCCGCAAGTCTCGTTCGGGCTATCTCTTCACTCTCGGACGCGGGCCCATTAGCTACAAGTCCAAACAACAGACTTGTGTGGCCCAATCCTCTTGTGAAGCCGAGTATTACTCTGCGGCTGACGCCACCAAGGAGGGACTCCACCTATGCCAACTTATGGGGGGAGATCTTCAACGCCCCCATCACCGAAGCCACCACCATCTGGGAGGACATCCAAAGCGCCATCGCGTACTCCGAGATTGCCTTGGTCAACGAGAAGACCAAACACATCGGTATGAAGTTTCACTTCCTCAAGGACGACCACGTGGAGCGGGGAACCATCAAGTTGAGGTACCTCCCCACTGACCAAATGGTGGCCGACATGTTCATCAAGCCTCTCCCAACTCCCAAGACCTGCATTGACAAGAAACCGAAATGCAATCCTTGGAGGAGAAGACCCAATGCAACGCTTCATCCCGTAGCTACCTTCAGGGGGTGTTGTAAGTAATACTTTCTAGTTATTAGTTGCAGATAGCTACTCTAAGCTATTCTAGATATGATTAGTACATGTCTAGATCGGACATACCGATAACATGTTTGATTCGGTATAGAGCTGTCGCTAGGCTACAGCGCTCTCATTTCTGTTATCCCGACACCACACCTCGGGTTGGTTGTCTTTGTGACTGTCCCTTTTGCGTGATTGTGACTGTAACTACGTGTGCGTTAGTTACCTTCCATAGTGACCGTGTGTGCACGGTTCAACATTCACAAATGGCGCGCGTAAGGTGTGCCACCTCAAACGGTGCCTCTACGGACTCATACAATCCACCCGCGAATTAAGCACCTTAATGCAAGACTGGCTTGTCGACAATGGGTGGCAACAATGCATCTCGGACTCGTGCATCAACATCTTCAGAATTGGACCCCTCTACGGGGATGATATTTCCGCCGCATGCAACGACACATGTTGGCTTGATTCGCTCAAAGCCCAACTTGGCGCTAACATGTTCAAAGCCCAACCAAAATCAAAGACTTAGGTGACCTCTCTCAGCTACTCGGGATGCACATTACTAGCGACATGTCTCCCCGCACTGCTTCGCTCGACCAATCGAAGTACTTGAGGGATATCTTGACCAAGCACGGCATCGCCCGTACCTATGGACCCCGGCTTCGTGTCCGGCCTCGCGCGCATGGACTCGCCTCCCCTCACGGGAGTAGTAAAAGACGTCTATTCAGGCCTCATGGGCAGCCTACACTACGCAGCTGTCTGCACGCGCCCTGATGTGTCTACGGCTTTGAGCTTCCTTGGCTCCGCTCAGGCGCACCCTACGGAAGCTCACCTTCATGCATTGGAAAAGGTGGCACGCTACCCTTATGAGACCTAGGCCTAACGTTGGGGGGGTGCGTATCATAACCTCCACCTTATAAGCTTATCGGATGCGGATTGGGCCAACAACAACATTACGCGCAAGTCCCCTTCGGGCTACTTGTTTGCACTCGACCGAGGCCATGTCAGCTACAAGACTAAGCAACAAACTCGCGTCGCCCAATCCACTTGCGAGGCATAGTACTACTCTGGAGTAGACGCCACCAAGGAGGGACTCCACAATCGCCAACTTGTGGGGGAGATCTTCGACAAACCCATCAACGGAACAACCACCATCTGGGAAGACAACCAAAGCGCAATCGCTTACTCTCAGACAACCGTGGCCAACGAGAAGACCACACACATCGGCATGAAGTGGCGCTCCCTTAAGGCCCACGTGGGACATGGTACGATCATGCGAATAATAGCGATTGTCAGCAATTCTAGATATGCTTAGTACATGTCTAGACCAAACACAAGTGTACACTATGTGATTTGATAAAGAGGTGTCGCTAGGCTAAAGCTTTCCACTTCCTTTGTCCGGACACTAGGCACGAGGTTGTTTGTCTGTTTGACTGTCCTTTTGTGTGAATGTGATGGTAACTAAGTGTGCGTTAGTAACCTTCCATATTGATCGTCTCTATACGATTTAACCACCCCCCCTTGATTGCCGCCCTCCCCACCCCGCTTACATCCCGTTTAGTCGCTGCCGACGAAGGCAACTACACCGACTCTCTCACATCATGCCATGCTGTCCTCCCTAGACTCGTAAGTAATACTCCCCACCTCGCTCAGATCCCACGCTCACAAACCCGACTTCATCCACCTCCTCGAACCCAAGTTCGTCGGTCACTCGAACGCCCGACGTCGCTACTCCTCGATTAAAAAGATTCAAATAGGGGAATGGTAGTGTTGCACACATAGTAGTCTCTCTCACACCGCGCAACTTATCTGAGATAAATACACCCCTCTTGCCAACGCCCCCCGAACCCACTGGGCACGTTTATAAATAGACATCCTCCCGATCGTCACGAGTCGCACCGGAACCCCTCACACATCCACCATCATCAGCCTCGCATCCCTCCTCACATTCCGCACAGACCCTCATGACAAAATCATATCCAAAACACATGCCGACACCACACGCATCCTCTCACAACTCCACTTGCACACTATTGAATGGTTGCACCACCTCCTTCTCATCTACCGCCTCAAGTCCCACACGACAACACGCCGTTCCTCATCCTCCTTCAGACTCACCTAAACTTACCCGACCACCGCCGCCTCACGCGTGAAAAACTCCCCGGGGGGGAGTATAAGCCCCCACCACACTATGGAGAGGTCGGACTTTGGCGATTGATGGTCTAGCCCCGGCTTGTAAGTGTCCTAGATGGCAAAGTTGGCGGTCTCATAAAAAACGTCTGGTTTCACCCGGTACATGTTGCAAACAATTTCAATTTATTGGTCGAAAGAGAGAGAAGGGTGGAGTAGGAGATCGGGTTGTGCATGGTTGCTGCTTGCGAGTGGGTAAACGTGAATTGGTTGTTTACGGCCAAGTCATGGTGGTCGTGGGCTTTGAATGAAGGCAGCGGACGTCCAGACGCTCGGAGGGACGCGTGGGAGTGCGCCCGACTAGAGGTTGACAATTCTATGTAATTTGTTTTGTTCCGTGAGAGGGAGAACTTTGGGTGTATTTCGCGTTGGGTTGAATGTGGTGGCGCGGAAGCCGTCATTGCGACTAGCTTCAATTCTTTTCTAGTTGCGCCTTTGAGTGTGTACCGTCTAGTGAGGCTACGGATCCACTAACTGGGGTGAGCCAAGCTTTATTGGGATGATGTGGGAGGTTCCCGCGCTAAGGCGGGACTTGTTCTCACTAGTATGTCGTTCATTGGGTGGCCAAGCCCTTAGCGAAGACGGTCGGATTGCATGCTCTAATAAGGTAGCTCCGACCCATCCCGGGTGTGGGGTGGTCGGCGGTACTTAAGTATTTCTTCGGAATTTATTACGGTGTTAAGCGACGGTAGGATACGCTTTCAGAATTAACTAGAGCTCTTAGGTACCAATCAAATTTTAACATTTATACCCCCGATACCGGTAGTTTCGCTATTCACGACACATTTTGCACATCCTACGCCTCAAGATCATCAAGGCGGGTTAGCCAAATACCTGCAAAGAAACCTGTTACTCTCCATTGTAAAGCCCGAATGTCGGACCATAAACCCAAGTAGCTTGCATCGAAACATTCACATGTCTAGTGATCGCACATAGTAGGACATAAGTCTCAGCCCTCCCTGCCGTTACCGATATTAATTGTCGCCCGAATTGCAAATTGGGTGGACAGTTGGGGTGACGAAAGAGCTGACAGCGGCGGATCAACAGACGATTCCAATGAGAACGCGCAATACCGTTGCCGTTACATACATGATGTTGATATATGTTCATTGCATCAAAGTTAGTTACAAGTTAACATTGTCAAGGACCAGTCACGCAGTGACTTTTAGGGTAGAAAGGGTATTTTCCGGAGGTTTAGGGTTTCCGATGTTGCTTGAATACTTACGTATGTGCAACTTTAAGACGACATCGCACGTTCATTGTCATATCCACGAAGCCTACTTTCCCGCCATTATGTTTGCTAATGCACTGTTTTGACGTGAACCCCGAGTCGTCCGACATAAAACTGCCGAGTGCTTCCTGCGCCAACCGACTGCCCAGGAAAGGAAACTCTCAATGCCGCTCGTTGGAGCGTGTTGGTAGCGCCATATTGTGGCCAAGCAAGCGTGGCTCAGAGAAATTTGGAGAAAATGTTTTGCAGTGACTCGGATATGACCTTCCAACTGCCGGACGCGTAACCACCGGATAGCGCCATCACTATGGGCACCTTCGCCTGGACATCAAAGGCAGAAGAAGTTCGCGACGACACGCGAAACGTCAGCGCATTCCCAACAATGGGGAGATAACGGGTGACCAGTGACTGTTGAGGAATCTGAGAAAAGGTTAGTGATAGAATTGATACGGGGGCTACGCCGTGAAGCGTCCAATCGTTATTGTTCAAGGAAAAAAACAGTACCTATGTCAGGCGCAATAATAGCTGCGTTCGATTATTCGACAGCCGATCAAATAAACAACAACTCCATTTGGCGTTGCTACAAGCAGCACAATCACTCTATCGAGACCAGGCTGAAGCAGATTGAATATCACATAGTCATGCGCAACACGTTGCGCTTGTACTGAAAGAGATGACGCGCTCGCAATCAGTGTGAAGAGATAGCACAAAAAAAACGGAGCCCCTTTTTCATTACTGCGAGTCACGCATTCGAAGCGGGGCCGGAGAGGAAACGCGCTTGGAATTAGAATGGGTGCTTTCTTAGGCACACGCAATAACATATCAGATTCGGAACAAAACATCGAACCCGCGAGGTTAATATTTTGCCCGCGTTTTAGTGTAACAATATTGCACGTGCAACACTATTACCACCCTGGGATAGAGTTCTCACGAGTGGTGATCGAGCCAGACGACGCAGCGCTAAAATCAGTTACCGTAACACATATCGCGATCTAAGAACTCATTTGCAGTAAGTCGTCGCTAATATATGAACACGACAGTCACAACCCAACCGTCCAAACTCCGACAGCCTCTCGCGTTCAACAAATTCAACACGACGTCGAAGCACATAACCAGCAAACCGAACAAACTAATTGAAAGCTCGAAAGTTCGACATAGTCGAACACGCCAGTCCAATCGAATACCGAAACCATATAATCGAAGACATAAAACCGCGCTATAAGGGGGATGTTGACAGCTACGGTGATAGACCTAGCACAGCATCCCCTAGTGTATCAACTGATCGACACACAAATGAAAATACCATGTAACAGTGTGAAATGCCGCTCACTGGCGATGCAGCAATGGGGTGTAGGTGTAGCAATGTGGTGCAGTGGGCGTGTGTCATTGTGGCGGCTGGATGGGTAGAGCAAATTTACCTGAAGGCAGGATTGGAACACGAGCTCGTCCCTCTCAATGACCCCCTCCTTTGAAACCTGCAGCCTGTGCACAATACCGCAAGTAAGCCGCAGGGCTCTTCGTGCTGATATCTGCAGGAGACCTTGCAAAGTGCGTAGGAGACGCCAGCAAGGCTTGATCAAGCACAGATAATGTGTGTGTGTGTGTGTGTGTGTGTGTGTGTGTGTGTGTGTGTGTGTGTGTGTGTGTGTGTGTGTGTGTTTGTTTGTATTGAGGGAGGCACAAATGCGTGCGGGCACTGCCTAGCCCCGCCCACCTGCCCAAGGGGTCACCCGCCAGAATGTCCGTTCCAGCGTTATAAAGAACAACATCGGGATCGAAGCTCGAAAACGCCCGCTCCAACGCTGGCTGTAACCTGAGCATCACAATCGACTCAGGCGATAATCAATCACGTCAGCCCACCCAATCAACCCAACAATGTCTTCATCCTGTTTAAACCTCAGCTGCTTAATTCACGACAGAGCTCACAAACGGACACACCTTACCGTAGAATGGTAGACGGCAACGTAAATGATAATCACACCAACCACACAATGACTGCTACTCAAGTATGTTGATCGCCGAGTAACCGTTACATGAACCGTTAGTTGTCGCCCATCCAAGCAAGCAACATCTCATCAAAAGATCTCGAGTTGAAGCAGAAAACAATTTTGAAATAGCACCAAACATATAATCTGGAGCCTCAGAAATTGAGAATTCAAACTGGCGATATCATACAATGTTTTCCTCGCTTTAGGTCACAAACAATATCATCCTGACAGGGGGAATGGTAGGCCACAACAGCAAACCATGTTCATTAAGGATATAAAGCGCAATGTCTGAAACGGTGCATCGCTCGGAGTTACCTATCCAAGTACTCCCTGTCTGAAACCCCACAGTGAAGCCTGACATCGCAGTCCACCGCTCGCTCGGCGTGTTTGTCCTGCGGAAAGACGTCGCAGTTGTAGACGTCCAGGATGTAAAGGTCCTCGTCCTGAGTCAACGCCAAACAAGGTCACCCTCAGCGTCACCCACCCGCGCCCAATACACTGTCTCATCATTAAAATGTGCTGAGGGTGGGGGAAAGAGCCCTGACGGCCTTTACATAAGAGCCCTGCAGGCGTCTCACCTTGAACATAAGTTTATCACGGCAGATTCCATTGCCCTGATGGGGCGCACACCAGGCACAGAGTATTCAACTTTGGGCGGCGAAGAGAGGGATGAGGAGGATGAGGAAGATAAGGGTAGTCTCGCAGGGTTACTGGTGGCGTAGGTGCAACTCGAACGCTAGGTGTTGTTGCTACAAGGCAATGAAGCAGCACACCTGATGAACGTCCAAGTCGATGTAGAGGGCTTTCTGGATAACGCCACCCGATTCCCTATCCCGCGTGCAACGGACGTGGGGGGCGGGGGGTGTTAGATCGATGCCGTGCCGTGCTTAACCGGGATCCAGGCATAGCGTAACGGGGAATGAGGGGCGGCTGTCAAGAAGGACCATACCTTCGAAGCATTTTCAGCGCGAGGTAGTGGTCGTCAAACATGCACCACCCCTGGCCCTGGTTGTGGCTAGCGTGATGCATCCCCCCACCTAGATTGATTGCCCAGCCGTGCTCCATCGCAAGGCCGGCAGCCTGCACGGCCCCAGAACGCCCCCTTCACTCATTCTCACATTCCCATTACTGTTCGTTGTGCTCAGTGACTGCGTGCATTTCATGTGGCCAGGTGCCCACACCAACATTGTGCCTGCAGTCATCCGCCGCATGGATTTCACGACCCGGTTCTGCACCACAAAGTTGGGAAGCAGCGCCAGTGGAGGCAGCTCGCATATCTGAGCCACCGCACACTGTGATGTGCTGCATCCGGAATAGCCCAAACCCGTCATTCGTCAGTGCCTCCCACCAAACACAACTACTACCGGCTTGAGGCTGCCAGTCAGCATTCCTCAAACTGCCCCAGCCACCCATGCATCACAGGCTACTGCTCATGCTCCCACCCCCTCCCCCTCTCTCCACACACCTCACTTGTCGGATGTAGTCCTCACAATGAACGTCCTTCAACATTTCATCAGTCGCCACATTCGGCTCCACCGCTTCCTGCGGTTGGAGCTGCTCCTTGCCCACGAGGTACCCCAGCACCTGAAGTAGAGTGCCCGGCTGCGCACGCTTAGCCTGCGTCGAAGCACTGCCACGCCAGTGCCACTTGACAGGTGAGAATAGCCAGATGAATGTGTGGCGAGTGATTTGGACGGTGGCCTGCCTTTTGGTACTTGCAAGGGTCGAAAGGGTGCAGTCTCTCTAGCCCGAAGAATGAAATGTTGTATTCCGGGTGATACACCACCGGAAGCTGTCCCGAGAAGAGGTTGAGGGGGAGAGGGGGGGGGGGGGGGGGGGGGGGGAGGGGGGGATAGTAAGCAACCGTGCACACCGCAGCTGTCGTTGTCCAATTCGGACGACTCCGGAGTGTCCAAATCGTCATGAGATGGGTCGGCAGCACAGGAAAACGTTGCCTCTCACCTGACTCGCCTCTGTCCATGCGCCCAGCATTGTCAGATACCTTGCCTTCAGGTCGTCTGCAACCTCGGGCCTAAAAAAAAATGCGAAAGTGCAGGAAGTGAAGCCAAGACGCTAGTGCCGCGAAGGTCGCATATGCTGCCAGCCTGTCAGAAAGGTATCTGAAGTACTGAGAACTGCTTGCTGTACCGCGGGTCACAAGGAAACCCCGCACCTCGCGCAGACCCTCATTCGGCTGGCAGGAGGGGTTGGAGCGGTCGAGACAGCAGGATTGCTACCCACAGTGGCTTCCATTTTCGTAGGTCTACCCGTGTGACAGGACGGTCGACTTCTAGTGTAGTGGTTGCCGTCCGAGCAACGGCAACTGGCGGGTACTCCCCGAACCGTCGCAAGCGGCATTGCCAAGTGGTGCGTGGTTGCGTGCCCGCGGTTGCCGCCTGTTCGCCACACCGTGGCAGCCGGATAAGTTTTCGTCAGCTTACATCAGTGACGGTAAGGAAGGTCGACTGCGAAGCATGACAACTTTTACGCACCCTGAAGTTATATTGAAAACTATTTATTTTGCTCGGGGTTAGTCCTCCCGTGCTTGTCATCGAGGCTGATGTCATCGAGCCGTGTTGGGAAAATCCAACAATAAATTAAAATGTCTCTGGCGCGGTGGCGCGCGGTGGCCTGTTGAAAGCGCAGCAAGCACGGGTACAGGTACAAGTACGCTAAGTTTACATATCAGTACGGGCACATTAAGACAAGGTACCAGAAAGCTCTACGTGGCCGTTGATGAAGCTGCCACCACGACAACAATAATAAGTTGACAATGCGCCTCGTCACGCAGTGCCAGTCGAATCACCGGAATGATGAGCAAAAACGGCCGACAGACTGGCAAATTTTGTCGCGGCAGCATATAAAACGCTGGATATCTGAAGTCCTAGCGGGGGCTTTTCGATATCGTGTCACGTTGTGATGCCGCGATCTCTGGCGGGGCTTTTGGGTATCATCGACACGCCCGCACCGGTACCCGTACGGGTAAGATACAGGCTATCGTCGACGGATGCGACCGGCGCATCAAATTCTGGTTCACCTCGACTTGCGCCACGCAACTAATCCTACCGTACAACCTGTTGAGGACGAGTAGAGCTGCTGCTGTATTGGATGCAATGGGCAAGAGTTACGCTCCTCGCGTAGCAATCGTAGGTGGCGGTGTTTCGGGCCTGGTGGCAGGGGCGAGCCTAAGCGCGGCGGGTCTTGACGTATCTCTCTTTGACACCGGCGAGAACGCCACCGGCGGGCGAATGAGCAGCCGCCAAGTTGGTCCATGGGAGTTCGATCACAGCACTCAGTACTTCACTGTATCCCCTGGTTCCGAATTTTCCCGGACGGTGGAGGAATGGGAGGCGCGTGGGTGGGTAACGCGGTGGCCAGAGGGCGCGGTGGGGGTGTTATCGGTAGCTGACTCCCAATTCTCACCGTTGTCTGACGGCTTGCCGCGCTATATCGGTGTCGACGGTTTCACCGCCTTATGCGAAGGCCTAGCTGCACAATGCACGCGCGTGGTGCGGCCTCAGTGGGTGGGCGCGATGTCTCCCGCTGCAAATACCCGGTGGAATCTTTCCAAGTCCGTCGGCGGCCGACCCCTCGGTGACCCTTACGACTTTGTCCTCATCGCCCACAACGGAAAGTGTGCGGCCCGCCTGGCGGGCACAGCCAAGACAAGCGACGGCAACAGCGCAGCGAGCAAGGTAGTTACACCCCAACCACTGTGCACTGCCCTATCCTATCATTAAACCTATTCAGTGTCCTTCGCTGTTAAGTGCCTTTCGCTACCCGCTATTCTTCACCCCTCCAGTTGCGTATTGAAACCTATTGATCAATCAACTTAACGACGACCGTCTGATCGAAACTGAAAGAACACTGAAGCACGATTTTTTTACGCCTCCGGTGGGGGGCCTTAACAGGTATTGCAGAGCCTTCAGTGTGGCTTCGGAGTGAGGCCGTTGGAGCAGCTGCAGCGGCAGCGGAAGCTAATCCTGTCCAGCATCTGGGTTCTCATGTTTGTGACAGAGACACCGCTTGGGCCGCAGTGGGAGGGCGCGCACGTGAGCGGGTCTCCCACCATCTCGTGGGCCTCAAACGTCACCGCCAAGCGGCGTCACCGCGGCAACGCGCCGCCTGCCGTGTCTGAGCCTTCAGGACAGGAGTGTTGGGTAGTGCACAGCACGCCGCAGTTTGCGAGGGACAATAAGGTTCCGCAGGAAAATATCCCGGAGGCGAAAGCGGCGGAAGTGACGGCCGAACTGTTGTCGGCGCTCGAGTCGGCTATGGGGCTGGCACCAGGCAGCGTTAAACCTGTGTACACGCGAGTGCAGCTGTGGGGGGCAGCTAACCCACTGACGGTGGCAGGTGTACCCGCAGTGTTTGACTCGAGCACCCGCACGGGCGCTTGCGGGGACTGGTGCGAGGGGCCGCCGTGCGTCGAAGCCGCGGCGCGAAGTGCCCTTGCTGCCTCCGACGCGATCGAGGCGTTGCTTTTGCCTGACAGTGCACGGGATTCCGACGCCGCGCGGCGCCTGGATGCCCTCCGTGTTCGCTGGTCCGCTGCATCCACTGCCTCGAGTCCGTTGGGGGCGTTTCCGGGAATGGATGTTCCCTTGGGGCAGCTGCCCTCAGAGGAGCCGAAGGGAAGAGGAGGTGGGCGGCGCGGAGGAACGGGTGGTCGAGGCAGGGGAAGTGGGAGGAGTGTCGAGGGGGGGAGGGCAGGCGCCTCGATCAGGCCACCCCCGAGACGGAGGGAGAAGGTTCCGTCAGGCAGCGGGCCGCAAGTGGAGGCGCGCCTGCTTGGGCTAGAACCACGGCGCCGTCCTGTTGTCGGGATCGCGCCCAACCACACCGCGTCGAGGCCTCCTTCCATTTCTCGTCCGTCGTTTCTGGCGGCAATGCTGTAAAGTGCTGGCACTCGTAATTTTGTTCCAGGAAGGTGGGGTGACTGTCGCACAAAACCGCAGAAACGCTTGTTAGGGTGGCCGAGTGTGGATAGATATTGTGCTCCTCCTCTCTCTGTTTGTTGAAATTGAAATACAACACTACGATGCAATACAATACGACTGCTGTGCCAGGCTTCCCTGCCATAAACTTCGCGCCATTAAGTGCCAGGCCGGTCCTTCGGACCAAATTGGCTGGTGAGGGTGGATTTCATTCGTCTCAGAACGATTACATTCAACCCTCCTATGCCGGATGTGAGCAATGAGTAATACCTCTATGACACATTTGTGCGAGAGACAAGTAGTGTCAGCTGGTATGCTCTGCTGTTGCGCAGCTGGAAGAGTTTGCTTGTGGCCTCCGCTCAAGCATGGCCTCTGGCAGCTTTGTCATGTGGGCCATTCTGGAGGGTGAGGGTGTTTACATATGAGGGTGACGCTTACACATGTGGTGAGTCATTTGACTAATGATTGGGTATATCCACTACCCCAGCCAGTCGGCTAAAACAAAAT
Organism: Tetraselmis chui; assembly: GCA_026401115.1. Lineage (NCBI taxonomy): Eukaryota > Viridiplantae > Chlorophyta > Chlorodendrophyceae > Chlorodendrales > Chlorodendraceae > Tetraselmis > Tetraselmis chui. The sequence continues at coordinate 357,506 of JAPMLY010000038.1, forward strand.
GCGAGGAAGCTTTGCTGTAGGCGACATCTCCCCCAAGTGGTGTGTGCAATTTCCAACATGAATTTCTTCAGCGGGTACAATGGATGGGTCGTTCACGGGATGCGGGCACTAGTAGGGACTCTGCCATGTTCACGCGCTGACGGGTGATGGACGGGAGGGAGGAGTTCCGGAGGGATGATCGTGGGGCAGAGTGTGACCGCTTCATCCGTGTTCACCGTTGTGGGCAAGTGGGCGTGCATGGCGGGTGACGGTGTTCCGACATGGGTGGGTGACGGCGTAATCGATACCTTTGTTCTGTTGGCCATCGATAGCAGTTCCTATCTGCCTCCGTTATGTTGCTGTAGGACAACTAACACCCCTTCCCAGTGTGGGGTCGACACCGACGAGCGCCAACGCAAGCAGCCTTGCCTCGCCTTGTGTGGGGAAATACCACAAAGGTCAGTGTCCTATAATTTGCTCCCATCTTCCGTGTTGCGCTTTTGGCGCCTGCCTTCCCGGGCCTCGTATCTCATGTCGTCGAGAACACATGATAGATATTTGGTTGTGATAGCAATATATAAGGACAAAATGCTGCCTTCTGACATCCTACCATAGCACCCCCTGCCTCAAGCACATAAATTCCGCTGAATTTGTCCGCCAAGTGCGATGGACAACTGTCGCGAGACAGTAATTAAAATGTTTTGAATACGCAGCCACGCACACATCTCCGACTGGAAGCATTGCACGGAGGACGATATGCACGAGGACAGTAACAACCAATCAACAATTACTCTGCCCCTCCTGCCGATGCCCTCCACGTAACAAAATGGCTGCAGACATGGGCGCGATATCATGTAGCAGTTGTCGCCCAGCAATTGAAATTCAGCTCTCATGCTGCAAGGATGGGCTCTCCATCTCCATCAACTCTTCGCAATGCTCACTCGCCCTTCATGGCTGTCCCTCCAGGCAAAAGCACTGTGGCAAATTTCAGGTGCAAGTTTCTGATATACCTCTTCAACTATACAAGCATTCTCGCGGTAGCGAATACGCCCACTTCCCCCTAGAATGGCTTTGTGCACGGGATGGATGCATAGAAGCATGTTTAACTCACACATAATGGCAGTCACTCATGAGAATCAAGAGACACAGTTCATGATTGGAAAGTGCAGAGGTCTTAGTACAAGTTCTGGTTGCGAGAGAGTTGACAAATTTGAGATACTGCCCAGCAACTATCCATCTGATGATCGAAACGTGATTGGCAGCGACGAATGTCAGAGCGGCGCTAAGCTTGTTGACAGGGCGACATTCCCCACCCTCCATGCCTCGGCTTCCGACCGCGATCAGCGAAAAACGAAACTATTTTGCTCCTTTGAAAGCTCAGATGCGCATTTTTATTCCATAAACAGCTGAAAAATCCCACCTTGCCACACCCTGCCTAGCTAGACCATACACCGGCATAGGCTGAGCGCGCACTCCTCGTCAGCTCTCTATTGTAGACTCCGCAGGGGCAATGGTAGCGAAAACCTGCGGTGGCACAAGAAATTGAGACGTAAATTTACAGTTTCCGCTAGACACATATTGAGGCAAGGAGACACACACACACACACACACACACACACACAACCCCCTCTTCCAACTCAAAGCATCACAAAACTCAAATTTTTCTTGGAAACAGAAAGTGTAAATTGCGTATCTCATACTTGACCCAAGTCACAAGAAAACCTAAACGATGCTAATTAATATTCATTCGCAATCCTTACATGTAGAGGCAGCTAGCCGTATAACGGGTGTCATATCCAAACGTCCTCCCAACTGATTCGTTGCATCTTCGCAGAGCAGGACGATACCAAAACTGACAAGGTTCATTGTGTGTGCGTACCTGGTCACAAAACTCCACAAAACCGGCGTCCGTTTGCAGGACACTCATAAGCTCCTGAGAAAAAAATAGTGGTGTGGAGGGAATGGCACGCTATCAGTTTTAAGCAAAGAGGGGGTTGAGTTTTGGCTCCTTGGGGGGAGACGCAGCGGGCGGGTTACGTGATTGGAGGTGGGGCAGGGAAGTCACCTTCCGCCGGTCGCTCGCGCTGTCTATCTTCCTTACCACCGCTTGCAACCTCTCGTCACGCAGGACTCGTTTCAAATCATCAGATTTAACTGACGTCGGGAGCAAACGAAAAGTGAAGCAAGCGCGGCAAATACCCCGTCCTCTACACCACACACGGACACACACGCACACACGCATACAGCACGCACACACATATGCATAGAGGACGCACAAATACACAAAACCAATATTTAAGCACGATAGCGAACGAAGAGAACAAGCAGACCAAACACACACACACACACACACACATGTATATACTCTACACACACACACACACACACAGACAGAGCACATATATAATAGACGAGACACAAATAAATACTAACATAATTAAGCACGATAGCAAACGAAGAGAACAAGGAGACAACCAGACAAACACACAACCAACCAAACACGCATGTATAACACACACATGTATAACACACATACACACACACACACACACACACACACACACACACACACACACACAGCTGCGTGTTTACAAAAATCCAAAAGAGACATTGGAGGCCAGACTTCAAAAGATCGAAGCGCTCAGTTAAAAATCCTTAAGCTCACCTAGCTGCTCCAGCTGGGGGCGCTTCAAGGACCAGCTGCCCTCCTCCTCCGCCTCCTCCTCCCCCGCCGGTGGCTTCCCTGTAAGACCAGAACGAAAGGGCAACTACCTAAGCAATATTTCCATAGTTGCCCTCCCATAGTTGCCTTCACCTAAACAAATGCCACAGCGACATAACGCCAACGAGCGCGCCCACCTGAGTCGCTTGGGTGGGTTCCAGGCTCGCACTCGGTCAGCCTCACTTGCACCTGAACCATGAGATCAATCACAGCATGTGGCCCAATAAGCCAGTCTAACCTAGAGGTTCCAGCCAAGAACAAAAACAGTACGAGATGTACTAATGATGGCAATTGAAATATGTATTGACACCGCCAAGTAAGCATAAGTGGCGGATACTGAGTTTCTCCTGTAATCAGTCGATAAGTGTGCTGACAAGCGCCGCGCCTCTGTTTTCTGGTTCGGAACAAAGCAAGTGACCATACCTTCATGCCTTGACTTTCGACCTTGGGCCGAAAGACGGATCGTATCGTCGCCTTGAGTGCGCGTCTCGGGCTCCACTGATATCCAGCTCGCTGCAGCTCCGACAGAGCGACGCGGCCCACCACCACCCCCTCCGCCGTGCACGCCTCCATCGCTGACCCGCCAGCTCCATCCGCGTCCTGTTCCACGGGCGACTGTAGGCGTAACGCCTGCCCGACTTTGAGACCGGCAGACCCGGCCGCTTCAGCTTGCGCACCGCCGGCCTCCAACCCGTCTAGAAAAACGTCCAGTTTTAGGCCCCCCTGCACACTCATGCCTGCGAAGTCGCTGCTTCCTTATGCTTATTAAACTGGGCAATACCACTACTAGAGGCAGGTGAATAACGATGAGCTCGGTATCCGGGTTCTCCACACGCACGTGTTGCCCAACGCTTGTCGTCACGGTGCTGAGCACTTATGCTGTCGGAAAGCTACGACACGGCATCAGTGGCCGAGCCGCAAGCGGACGTCGTTCCGTCGACGGTGCTGGCGGCGCCGTTTTGGTCCGACGAATTTGTCCGATCGGTAACACCCGCCGTTGTCGATGCGTGTCGCAGAAGGAATTTACGGTTTAAAAGCGGATAGTTAATGCATTAAATTGTATTCAATTGATTTCCCGCCGCATTATTAAACTTCATATACCCGGTACATTTTTGCATATGGGAGGACATTTCTAATTTATATCCCCAATACATTTTATTCATGCTGAATATCACGAATTCATGTTAGGAATCCTGATGACAGTTCCTTGAACAGCATACGACACAGTGAGCTCGAAGACATCAAACATCGCGCGTGTGACTGCTCCTACTCAACGGCGCAAGCGGCGCGTAGCTGATTGCCCTCCTTTGTCGAGTTTACATCAAGTGCAGGGGACGGAATTAAACAGCTTAACATCTCATATCTCGCGGATGGTGGCAAAGTTGACCTAAGAACCGGCCTTAAACTATGTGCAGGGAACGGAGCCCCACCATATGAGGCAACACCTGGCAAAGATAGGTCTTAGGCGGTTGAGAGCATATCACAGTATGGAAACTGTGGGTACGGGTGCGGGTGTGTATGTGCCTACGTGTGTGTGTGTGTGTCTTTGTCGTGAGGGGTGAGAAGATGGGACCATGGTGGATGTTTCAGATGCAATTCTTCATCATGATTCACCTATACATGTCAATTTTATCGAGCTTTGGCTACTCAGCCTTGAAAACTACCAGCTCGATTCAGACACACACAGTGCTAGACGTAAAATAATTATATTCCCTTTTACACACACACGCACACACACGCACGCACGCGCGTGTTGCCTTGAGATTGGCACACCTTACATCAGTAGCGCAAACAGATGTCTCAGGCTTGCACCATCCCCGCCATTGCGGATCTCAGTTTGGCTTTGGACTCCTCCCCACTCTAATCTAGGCGCCTGCGTCTTGAATTGCTATGCAACTCACTGCGGCATGTTTTCCACTTGGCGGGAATGGAACAATAAACATCGCCGATTTCATACACTCGAGCATACAAGCATGCAACCAGCCTACTGGAGTGAAGCTTTACAGCTGGTCGTCATATAGCTACAATACTCTGCTCGTGGTCATGCTACTCATCACTGGAGCGAAGCCACTGGGCTGCGGGCCAGCTGTCTCATGCGCAGTGCACGAGATAAAATCATCTTATGTAACGGTGCAGCCCGCAGTATTACCGACAAATGTAGCTTCTGGAACATGCCACCGCCTGGATTTTACCTGTGTGAACTATGAATCCGGTATCACGACAGTTACACGTCAAGCACGGCTGAGCCAATGCAATGCACATGTACGTATGCGTTTTAAACATCTGCATTACGCCATTGATCCATGATATAGGCAAAAAAACAGTGCCAGCTGCAAACCCAAAATGAAGAATCTTGACACAGACGCGTCGATTCCCCATGCTGCCTCTGCCTATTTAGGTGTAAATAAACTAGTCAATGACCGCACAAATAAACGTAGTGTCAGGTGTGACTACGCCACAGCGGTTCTTATGGATGTTACCGGCGCCTGGATTGAGAGGATACACTGGTATTGGGATCATTTCATGATAATGGATGGCATAATGTGCGGTGCACACTATGTTGAAAACTGGTCCCCAGAGACGACTTGGAGGGGAGAGGAAATGGTGGGATGAAGCATAACAGTTGAGGAGCACACCTCTTCCACAATGCCCTGCACGACACGACAGCCACATGAAAAGCTCACATGAGAAGGGATGGCGTCATCCGATGTGCATATCAAAACCCGCATCAGAGCAACATTTGCCCCCGCCCACTCGCACTCATCGCTTGGCTTCCGTAGACCGTCTCATCCATTCATTCAGTGTTCAAAAAGTCGCCTATTTGGACGCGGCTGCCTGTCCAACTCGTTAACTGTCGGGAGCTGCAGGAGCGGCCTTCGTTTCCGCCTCCTTCCTCTTGGCCTCCCGAATCGCAGCAGCTGAAAAAGAGGGGTCAAAAGTGAGAACATATGCCACTGGAAATTAAATGGTCGTGGTGCTTGTCGTGGAAAATTATCTACAAGCGGTAGTACGAGACCGTACCGCGTTCCATCTCAGCTTGCATCTCCGCCTTGGCTCGGTCCGACGCCCGCTTCCGCGCGTCCAGATTGATGTCATATCCCGGAAAACCCTGTAGTGGGAAGTGGTGGGCAAAAGAATGCCGTGATGGGAACAACACCGGTAAGCGTGCGACGTCTCAAGTTTGCCTTGTAGGACTGTTCATAAATAAAGACTAGGTGGATGCAGTTTCTGAAAGGTCGCGGGGCTATGGAACTTACGGAGCCGTAAGCAAGCGCTGGGCGCTTCTCAGCCCCCATAGCAGCAAGGAAAGCTGCCGCACTCCCCGTTCCCAGCACGCAGCGGCGCGATAAGGCCACTGGCGGTGACTTCACGACGCTGCCCCGATCCGCAACGGGACGAGTTGAGGTAGCAGAGACGATACGAATTGAGCACGACATCTTCGCTGCTCCGTGGGTTAGGTTAAATATTCTGACCTTGGAAGGAGGGAGTGGACTGTGCGAAAGATACAATAGAAATCTCTCAATCAATCTGGGTTACAACTTCGGCGTTACTTTTCCAACAGGTGACTATATAGATGTGCTCGACGTTGCGCTGGCATCATCCCTCGACCGTGACTGGGACGAGGCTCAGATGAAGGGCTCGGCATATCGTTTGAGGTACAGGTATCATCATTCCCAAATATCCTATCATTTCGTTATTTAGTTTTTTGGTTTCCAGACTAACAGAAGCCAGAAGGTCCGGCAAGATCCTTTTATTTGCCAAAGGTAGCGATTAACTGCTGCTCGTGCTAAAGATCTGAATCGATTTGTGGCGGATAAAAACAGTTTTTTAAGTTAGGTCTTTGTACGGGTAGGTATATTAATTGGAAGAAAGAACCGGCTCTCTTTTATTCATGCTACAGGTACTCTCGCTTCAATTTAGTCTTAATTACAAGTTCATTAAGCATTTTGTATGCTATCGCTGCCTAATATATACGGATCCAGGATCCAGGAATGACACCGTACTTCCCCACCTCCGCCTGATGAAAGGGCGGGCCTGGCGAGTGCATTTCAGAGCCGCAGTGCTTGACTCAGCTCGGCCTTGCCCTTTCATGGACCACGATTTTATAATCAGCAAGGAAATTCTGGCGGGGAGATAGTGTAAGACGTTGGAAAGAAAGCGGGAAGGATGTTCACCGTGCTGCTATACTGCGGCTTGCTGACGGGCGGTCTGATAGCGTCGCAGCTGCTCCCACCCGCGCTTCCCGAGAGCGCATGGGATCCGTATCTCGTCACCGTCCAATTTTTCACTCAGCTATTCCTCAGCTATATAATGCTACACGTGGGCCTTGAATTCACTATTGACAAATCGCGGCTACGCTCGTATGGGGTCGATTATCTGATCACCGCGGGTGCCGCTAATTTCCCGTGGGTGATGGTGGTGCTTTACATTGGGCTCCTCATTCCGCCAGAAACGGACTCGACCGGGGAGGCCTGGAAGCAGACGCTGCTACTCGCTCGTTTCGTCGCGCCCACCTCTGCCGGTGTCCTGTTCAGCATGCTCGCTGCTGCCGATCTTCAGGATACCTGGCTGTTCGGAAAGGTGGGTCGGTCTGCTTATATGATTACCGTCGCACAATATAAGGAATTCATTATCGTAGCTCCTAAATCTATATAGAGCACCTGTTGATTAAGGTTTGAACTTTGAATGACTTTAATTCCCACGCTAAAAAGCATACGATAAACCTGACAAGTTAGTTTTCCCCACAGGCTCGAATCATTGCAGTCTTTGATGACCTTGACACCATAATCTGGCTGATTCCCTTGAAGCTCATAATCACCGGCTTTCAGGTGCGCCCCGCCCTTTCCCGTCAACCCCTCTTGTCTCTTTACGTGGCGAGGATGATTGTGGTGATGAGCGTCTACCTGTGATGTGCTGTCCCCGCAGTGGGAGGCCATCGTGGTGGTATTTGTGATGCTGGGCCTCCTGACGCTCGCATGGTTTCAACTTCATAAATGGAGGCTCCCCGGTTCGAGCCACGCACGCCCGCCATTCAGTCACAGAGGAAGCTCTGCATCTCTATTCCCCCCTTTCCTCATTTTTTGTTCTCAGAAGCACAATATCTGGTAGCACTGACTTGCTTCCAACTCTGTCTCCCTCAGCGACTTGGCCATGGGCATGCCTCTATGCGGTGGTGATAACAGGAACGTGTCAAGCGCTCGCTCTCATCACAGGTGCTTAGGCGCATGTCTTCCCGCGACCTTCCACTGCGCTGTTGGACTATTAGGTTCTCCTATGATTATTGTTTGCGTGAGTAGTAACGGGATCCTTTGACTTTCAGATCGCGTTGTCGTTGGGGTCAACGGCATAGTGATTGAGGTGTTGCTTCCGTCCTTTGCCTTTGGCGCCTGCATTTTGGAGCCCAATTGGAGCGAACAGCACCAAGCGGTCGAAGATAAGGTAGGTCCTATTCGATGGGCACAGCAAGTGCGGCATATGATCAAAGCCTACGTGCAGAAATATTGGCAGTCGTGGGTTTACTTGTTTGGACCTTTTTGCCGGCGGCAGGTGGCGGTTGGGATGTCGGCAGTTTTTTTGCTGTTGGTTGGCCTATCCATCCCGCCGTTCTTCATGGACAGTGACGACGCGGCTGCGCTGAATTGGGGAGAGATTGTAGGGCACGGTACGCGGCACGGATGAAATCATGGCACAGTGTCGGCAGCAGTCATCAGTGGCGCTACTCGATGCACTGCGTGTGATGGAAACTTTCGGTTTTGGCAGGCTGCTAATGATTGTGGCGTTTGTGCGGGGGCAGTGGTTGCGATCAGCATATTGATGAACATTGGCAAAATGTTCCCATCCATGTTTTACCGCGAAGAGGCGTCTACCAAGGAACGCGTGGTGAGTAGGGAAGCAAGGCATTGGCGCGCTCTGTATACGGAACACAGTTCAGAATGTGCTGTTTGCATGGAGAGGTGACGAGATGGCTGCTTTTGTATCCAGGCTCTAGGCATCGGCATATTTCCGCGTGGGGAGGTCGGTGCGGGCATCCTCATTGTGGCTGTCAGTCTTGGGGTCACTGGGGTCTGTGTGCTCATCTCGGCACTCGCACTCGCCCTCAACTTGATTTTAATAGGTCTGCCACACACTTTCTTGGCATCTCGTGGAACGGATTCTCGGGTGGTAATTTGACCGGTCATAATTTGAATTTAAGCATTCATCTGCTGTGTGGGTTTCATTTGCAGGCGCTTATGTGTACATTGTGAAATACCTGCTTATGTCCTCGAGGGCGGTTGATGGGGCGCGAGGAGCTGATTACTCCGTTGGTACTTCAGAGAAACAGAAAGCTGAAGCGTCGGTAGTATCCAGCACAAGTGAGTTGGATTCGGGGGAAGTGAAGTTGAGCATGGATGGTGCGGCACCCGCGAGAGTGCGTTAGCGTCCATACATTGCGGTGAGGGGGAGGTGTTCATCCTTCTAGCTGATTCCATCTCAGGTAAACGCCTGCAGTCAAATCTCCCTCACTGATGACTTTATTGCGCATCCATAGATGTTCACTTCCCCTTTCAAAGTTTGTATTGCTATTAATTGACTCTTAGGTCATCGTTAATTCTTTTGGTGTACCGTGCCGTTTATGCTGTCCTGTAGGGGCGCCACTTTGAGTGCGGACTCGGTATGTCTATGGTGAGGTTGCGCATTCGTGAACATGACTTCGGATCGTCCACAGGTCTTCTGGGCGCGTCATTGAAAGAGTTCCGACACGATTCGTCGAATAAGGGGGTCAGCGGCAGTGAAGCTGTCGGCATTGGTAGATAGCGCTTTTGCGGACTGCTTTATAGTACGTATTCTTAAATCTCGACATTTACCCTGCGGGAATATTTACCCTGCGAGCTTATTTACGAAATCGCGCGAATAAAGAACACAAACGCTGGGAATGCTGACCGGGTCTTCACACACACACACACACACACACACGCACACACACACACACACACCTCCCTCTTTCTCGCTTTATTCATGTGAGGTGTTTCTTTCCCCCCCCCCCCCCCCCCCCCCCTTGCCTTCACTAGAGTGGGTTGCGCCGTCTTTCCATAGTGTTTGCTTGGTGGTCAGATTTAGTTTTGTACACGGTACATTTTAAGGAGGGAGTGTAGGCATTGGGCAGTGTGGATTTGTAGATTGACTACCATTGAATGTTCGTCGGCGGTTTTTCATTGGGGTTTTAGGGGTGTAGAGGGTCATTACGCAGCGTATGGAGGTTATTGAGGAGAGCCGGTGTAGCTCATGACTGTAGGGAAATTAGGGAGTTGTGTCCTGGGCCAATGCGATTTGAGGGTTTTCCTGATGAGTGCGTATTTGTTGATACGTTACTAGCACATACATTTTGGAATCTCATTGTATCGGGAGGGGTACCGGCGAGGGACGAACAAGGTGCGTTTTGCCTTTCGAGATGCAACACCATGACTGATATGACGGCCGTTTTTGGTACGATTGATCGGTTATATGCTTTTACAATTAACAGTCGTCCCACTTGCAACATAAGTGGAGCATTGGCTTTTTGAGAAAGTAGGAATGGGAACGAGAGGACTGCAGAGGCGTACCCCTGCCCCGCCCGTCTCATGGGTCAAGGCAAAGTCGATTCGGCTTGCATGTCCGTCTCATGAGGCAGCGCACAATCGACACCCCAACACGACGCAGCATTGCCTTGACAGCTACAAAAACAAATTCATGTAAAATGTTTGACCTTGCATGCACTATTTATATGATTATATGTGCCATGTTATCGAAAAGGCGCATCCAATGATGTCCCCATACGTTAATTGACCCCCATGTTAAGTAACGCGCATGAGCACTTACAATGGAGCGGAAGGGGTCGTAGTGGCGCTAAACCACCTGCCCTTGCTTTCGGCAAAAACCATCGGTGCGCATTATTTTTGCCTGACTATTGTTGTACCAGTACCCGTACTATTGCCTCTATCTATACGTGTACATGTACGGGTTGTATTTTTATTCTCATTTTTATTACTACAGGTACTTTTGGGCGTCCCCTTTGATGGAAATAAGGATTCAAGGTACGGGTACAGGTACTTTGCAAGAAAGATGATATGTTCCCCTGGATGTGAGGATTACTGAACCCGGATTACTAGGGTTATCGCGCGGAAGGATCAATGGTAGCGGCCGCCACATCCCTACATCCCCGCCGCCGCCTGCGCAAGGCACAACACTATCAGGCTGTCTTGCGTCCTGTCCGCCTTTGATTACCGGTATTTCGTCAAACATCGAAGCGGCATTTGAAGTGAAGGTGAGACACGCCTCGCGACAACTCTATGCGCACGACCGTGTTTCAGCCCACGAAAAGCGAAACCCAGAGTGGCGAGCTGCTGCGCATAAGAAAACTGCAAATTTATTTGCACCGGCTATTATTACTTCCTGCAGACCTGTCCGTTCAGCAGAAAGATATGCTCCGGTGCTAGATTGACATCCCTTGAAAAGACTTCGCTCTGCCTTGTCAGTGACGTTCGGAGTAAGAGACTTGGGATACAGCACATCTGAACAGTTTCCCTTCGTGTTTGTCTTTATTTATATGGAAAGCTGAACTGTTCGGAACGAACTCTCTGTGCAGGTGCCTGATATTCGAGGAGTTGCTACTCGAAGCCCATGCAATAGTCATAGCCAATCTAGAGCACGCTAGTTACATTTTCTTGTGATTTTGGCGATACAGCGGTCCCCTTTCGATTTTGCCACGTCCACTCTGTGCATGAACGCTGTGTCGTCTTTTAAAATGACTCCTAGTCAAGCATACCGACTCGAAGTTTTTTTTTTCCCACAGTATCTCACATTGCATGTCTTAAGAAGCACCACTGAAGGCCAGCTGAAGTAATAGTCTACGCAGGCTTTTTCCTGTGTCGACACTGAGGACTTCTCATCCACCGGTTTGATATTTATAACTATGACCTGAGCACTGAGCAATACAGGATTCGCTGATGAAGCAGCTTTTCGGAGAGACATGCGTTATCGATTTGTTACCTGTGTGTTCATGCACACCCAGAAAACCTGTGCATGGCGTGTACCTGGTGAACACTGGCAATCTCTGTGTCCTTGTGTAACTAATCGCAATATGCTAGCCCCCGTCAAGGTAAGCCATCTCGACGTGGGCGATAGAGATGTGTCTGGAAGTATTAATAGTACAGAATATACATAGTACAAGGTCCGGCTCTCGCCAAGACAAACTGTCAACCATGGCAACGCATTGGGGCTATACATCTATGAAGGCATTATGATGCTGAGCCTTGTTTTTCTTAATTGGCTCGGGTCCAATGCCTTGGAAGATATCTCGTTTCGTCCGCCCTGCGTCCGCTATTTCAGACATCGCTTGAGAGCAGATTACGCAGGTCCTCCCTCTGCGGTGAGCATAGCAGCATACAAACCACCTATCAGCAAACATCTACTGGCTTCCACCAGTGATTGCAAAATCCAAGCAGGAATCGATCTCAACAACCACACCACCACCTCCCCCAGCGCACTCTACCTGCTTCTCTATCATCAGCAAGTCCGCGTGTGCTTTCATCCGCTCTACAATGCGGCGATGTCGAGCTGTGAAAACAGACACATTCCCACAGCATCATCAGAAATGCACTGGGCGTTATGCATCGCACCCAACAGCTGCAGCTACACCGAGGGGGGGGGGGAGAGCAAACGAGTGACGTGCACCTTTTTTGAGAGCGGCAAAGCAGCAGCAGCCGCCGAGTATGTAGAAAATTCCACAGACCATCAACGAGCAGCCAGATACCTGCGCAAGGCACGCGACGGGCTTAAGCATTGGGACCACAAACGTGATCACGCACAATGCTTCAGGAGTTAGTGCTCACTCACCAGTCGGTACAGCCTGACAGACTTTGAGAAATCGCTGTCTCCGCCAGCCGTGGCCAATTCCAGAGTCAAGAGCGCCAGGAATACCTGTCAATAAGCCTTGGGTGTCAACTAAATGATACGTACAGATGCTGGTTGACTGTATGAAAGACTGCCGCAGCAGAGCACAGGATGAAGGATACTGGGAAAGGATCATAACGGGAGCATGTAAGTGAGACGGGTCTGACCTGTAGCAACCCTCTCATCACCCAAAACTCTAAAATTCGCATCATGGCCATTAAGCGCTCCCATTCCGTCTCAACCAGAACAACGACGACGCAGAGCACGGCTGCAAACATTCGGATCAGCTGTTGGTATATCCGGTCCATGTCCTGTCACGTGTCATGACCAAGTATCAGACCACATGGAAAACTGAACACAAAATACTTACATCATTTTGTCTAAGGGATGGGTTAACCCATGAGAGGGGGGGGGGGGGGGGGGGGGGGGGGGGTTGGCAGCTTCAACTGATACGATGCAGTGGTAGCGTATGTTCTTTGACCCTCGCACCCTCCTCACAGCCCCCAAAGCACGTGGAGAAAGGGCAAGGCTCAATGGGCCGCACCATCAAGATTGGGGACCTATACTGGACGCACACAGCCATTACTTGCGCCACGAGGCACAGACTCGCGCACAGGGCGGTGATGGTGTTCACGGTGCGGCAGAAGACCAAGAAGCAGTCGCGCATTTGCTGCTGGGCGGGATCATTGGACATCATGCTGGCGCCAATTTCGTGCATCCCCTACGCTGTGGCCAAGTAGCACCCAGCAACAATAAACCGTCTCGCCACGAAGCGCAAAACCTGTACAGAGGGGGGCGGTCAGTTGGTGCTTTCACGGGTGAGCAGGCCTGTAGCACTGCTGTGAGTCGCGCTGTCGTGCCAGTTGACGTGTTGTGTATGGAGGAGACAAGGTGACAAGCACAGGAGTAGTCTCAAGTTTACTGACTGGATGAGTAGGGTATTTTCGATTTATTTCACTGTTGAGTGCACGACTTCAGCAGCACGAAACAAAATTGAAATGGAGTCTGAATACTAAAGCTCGTCAAAGAGGTATCTGCAGATTTGCGTGTACTTGAAGGTGCTATGCTTCCTTACTTAAGGAGGTATATGTCCCTCTCCTCGGGCCGCGTCAACACATTCGAAGTCTCCTTGTGCGAATGGGGAGTGGTCTTCGCAAGATAACGAGCACAGAATACGACCGGCTGTTGCCGTCGAGGACAGAAAACCTTTCTTACCAAAGCGCGGGAGTTCTGACGATTGGGGCGCCCTGCTACGGAAGGTTCAAAGTTGTCACCTACACCGACACACAGCAAATGCCTGCTTAACATAACCAGAGCCAGCTTCCCCCGACCTGAGCCGTTTGCCGCCCAAGTTGTTGTGAAGACGTGTTTCCACTTCGCATGCTCATTTGAGTGCGAGGCAGCTCACTACAGGTCACCCGTTACCGTTTTTGATTACAAGAAGAAGAACACGAGCACGGGGAGGGGAAATAAAAGGATTACTCGTACCCGTACCGTGCATAATGGATATACCGTTGGATCTTTCTGATGATGCGCACTACTACGGGTACGGGTACCTGTAGGCTCATTCGATGATGGTCTTTCAGGTACTGGTACATGTACCAAACACATGTTATTGACGATTTGATTACAAAAAAGCTAAATAGTTCAGAATAGAAAGGGAAAAAACCAATCCATCGCTAAATTTTCAAGTGAACAATTATTTGGGCGCTTGGCACTCCAAATCTCTATAGTGCGGACATTTTCGTCATCGGGGATTTCACTCATTTCTTTTGCCGGCTTTATTTAGGCGGCTGAACGCATAAGCGCACAGTCTCCTGTGTGAGCTTGTCCTATTCAGGTATGAAACTGTTTCTTCGCCCGCTCTTCTGCGCTAATTGGGTGAAATTCGCGAGTTAGTCGACGCTTATATTATTATCGAGTGCAATGATCTTGATGCATAGTACCCTTGCATCATCTCGATTTGTCTTGAGGGATGCCGTTGGGGGTGAGTATGCTAATCATGTTACGCTTTCCTATGTTGACAGATAGAGAGCAATCACGCGGTAGCCAGTCAGTATGGGGGGGGCGCATACACATAATTCTTACACTCCCAAAGTGCACAACCCGCATCAATAATGCAATTTATTCATTTCATTCCACACGCCATAGAAAATGTTTTAGCTTTTGAACCAGAGTTTAAATGCCTTGTCAATGGGTTTGGGATTCAGGCTTGCTTTCATTCCCTTCCCCATCCCACCCACTATCCCCTCTAGCCCCCCTCATTACGCTCGGATTTAACACCGCCGACTCGCAAATGAAATTGTCCCATTATGAACGACAAATCAGTTTCACATCTTTTGGAAAAGAAGCGCATGCTAGAGATCAAGTTTTGTCCATGCTGATTGTACTAATACATTGATGGTGTTAATTTCTCGCATGGGAGCTAGATGATCACCGGATTTCCTTGTTTACGTTATAAAACTCGTAAAACCTATGTTCGATGGTACCCACGATGGCGCCTACTGGCATCTTGATGACATCGATGTCACGACTAGGTACATCGATGGCATATCCATCTCACGGAGATATTCTCGTGATGTTTAGGTCATCGACAACGAAGAGATGGTTGAGAGTTACATGTCTCGAGAAGGCCACAAATAATTAATAACTTAACATAACGAATTCCTTATCAATGGTATGAAAATAAACGAAAGAGGACACATGTGCAAAGGGGGGAGGGAATGGACGCACCCGTCAAACAGTCACCAAGATATGTAATTAAAAGCTATATCATTTCTATTGATTGTGAACACATTTCCATAGCATACTAAATGCATCTTTTGAAAAAATGATACATGTCATGACGAGTATCGCTGTGAAGACAATATCCTAGCGACACAGGGCAAAGTTTTGGAATGTGGTGTATGTTGTCTATTGCGGGCGGCCATTTAGTTATGGTGATGTGGCTTGCGGGGCGCATATAGAAATTTACATCGATGGCAGAGGAGACAGTAGTGACAAGTGCTTTGCACAATCATGTGTGCGCAAATCAGTTTCGATATTTAATAAAAAATGGGGATGACGATGCCTTTTTCAACTCTAACCTACACCGCACGAGCGTGGTCGAGGCATGTTCCTGAGTGGACGGGTAGTAGGTCGTTCAACCCGTCCACACAGTTGTTGAGGCAAATGATATGACCGGCCCTGTGTCAATATGATAATGGAAAATAGGCCCACAACGAGAGAACCAATTATTGCCAGCATAACTTGTTGAGGCGAAATGAGTAATGTTCCTTGTGCCCAAACATCATGTGATTTTGATCGGGTGAGAATTCAGTAGGGCCTCCCAGCCTTCCATCAAGGCCTGGTCAGATATTCCTCCCACCCTGGTTTGAGGACCGTCCAACCAAAAGGAAGGCAACTGCCGGCCGGGAAGACACAAAGTCGAAACTTAATATGGGACGTGGCACTAAGAGAAGCGTCCATCATTTTCGCGCAGATCTATATTATGTGCAAGAAGCTAACCGTCAAAATGAGATCTCCAATGAAAAGGTTTGAGTGCTTTTTTGACAGTGATTGATGTCAAGAGTGACTATTTTGATTGAGCCTTCTCTTTGTCACGCTCTCTTTGAATGCGCTCGAAGGTTGCTAATGCCGTTTCGTTGTTGAGGAGGTGTGGCGTGCCGAACCTCTCAATCAGCGGGATGTATGCTACTTGGAATTTACAGCACTGGAGCATCCACACCCCATGAGGGCTTTCGCGACGACTCAGAGCGAGTGCCTGCCTCTGACTGTGAGATTGCAGTAGGGTCCCCGTCTGACGCGGATATCACTATGAATTTCCTCACCGCATCAACCACTGCATAACATCACTCCTCCCTCTGCCTTCCCAGACACACCATCGCCGCATAAAGAATCATAACGATGCTACAAAGTGAGGAGCTGCAATGAGTAGGTGACACAAACGTTCTCATTACGCAGTGGGCAATTTTCTAATGGGTAATACAGTTTTTACGGGAAAGGCGATGTGACGCAGTGTTTTGGTGATGATGACTCACTTGTGACGACTGGCGGTGCACTCACAGCTCACACAGCTCAGAGCTACAACCAGCGATACATAGTATGAATGATTAGAAGTAGGAGCGGAGGAGTGCTTTTTGAGGGGAAGAGGGGATGAATATGGTTGCACGATTGTTTTAAGGCGTCTTAACAGAAATGCCGTCCTTGCCAGCGATAATGACGGCAGTGCTCATGCCGCAAAACAAGCCGTGGTCGACAACACCACACAAGGCCTTCAGCTCCGTAGCGGCCTTGACAGGATCAGCGATTGGCTCATCGAAGAAAAGGTCCACGATGTAGTTACCGTTGTCGGTGACGGCAATTTCGTCGCCGTCGGCTTTCGCGCCAGTTGCGGCACTTCCCATTCGCAGCTTCGGCGTGCAGCCGGCGAGAGAGGGCAGAGCAC
Organism: Tetraselmis chui; assembly: GCA_026401115.1. NCBI lineage: Eukaryota > Viridiplantae > Chlorophyta > Chlorodendrophyceae > Chlorodendrales > Chlorodendraceae > Tetraselmis > Tetraselmis chui. Next base: position 374,563 of record JAPMLY010000038.1, read on the forward strand.
CCACCTGACGCAAGGTGTGCTCGTGGCAAAAAGGGGTAATTTCCACAGGCAGGGGGAAGCCGGGCCCGAGGCCACTGCACAGCTTTGACTCGTCCACGATGACAATAAACTTGTCGGCCATGATCTCAACCATCTTTTCCCGCAAAAGAGCGCCACCGCCGCCCTTCACCAGGTTCAGGTCGGGATCTACCTCGTCAGCGCCGTCAATGGCCACATCCAACTTGGAGTGGCTGTCAAGGGTAACAAGTGGGATTCCGAGGGACTCGGCCTGCTCTTTGGTGCGGACTGAGGTCGGGATGGCCACGATGTCCTTCAACTCCCCGTTTGCCAACTTCTGTCCCAGTCGCTCGACGGCAAAGTAGGCGGTGGAGCCCGTACCCAGACCCACGACCATACCGCTGGTCACGTAGTCGTCTACCGACTTGTAACCCACCATCTGCTTCAGCTCATCCTGCGACAGCGCGCGGACGGCGACGGTCCGGAGGGGGGCGCGGCGGGCGGCCGAGCTGCGAGTAGGGAGGCGGAGCGAGTTGGCGGGGCGGAGTCGCAAGGTAGCGGCCGCCCGGCAGGTCGCAGTCACGGTGAAAGACGCCATCGGGAAGGGACTGGGTGTTTGAAAGTTTGGGCAGAACGACAGGCCGTAGGGCTGAGGCGTCGGACAGTCGCGTGAAGAGGACGGTAATGCTCGATGATGGCGGGCGAGGGCGAGGCAGGGCGAGTGCCATCAACCCACGGAGGGGTCGCGCCGCAACGGCTCGTTCACGTGGTCCACGGTGTCGGATAGCGAATCATCCTGACCGCAGCCTGCGGCCACCTGGTCTGCATTCGCGGTATTTGAAGCCATCTGCTGAGGTGGCGAAGTTCCAAAATAGGAAATACTTGCCCAATTGGCGAGCGCTGCTCCGTCGATATTTATTTCTTGCCGTGAGGTACCTCTGCCAAGTGCCAGTACAGTACCTGTACATATCGACTTTCACTCGATGTATTATATACGCGGTGATGAGGTGTATGGTTATTATAATTTCATTATAAAGCAAAATAATCTTCAAGCAAACGAAAGAATTACCGCTTCATTCCTTTTTGCGGTCAGGGAATTTGGTACTCTCGGAGGCCACGCCACGGCTTTTTTGACAGAGCTAGCCAGACAAGCAGCTGCCTCTAAAGGGATGCATGTGGGCAAGTTGTTGGCCTATTGGCGCCGAAAGGTTTCTTTCGCCGTCCATGTCGCTCACGTCTTGCGCGGGTTGTCCGCCGATGCAAACGGTGTGGAGGCCGCTTCTTCCTCGGTTGGGATGCCTTCTCATGTCACGGCGCTCTTCACATGCGCCATGGGCCACAAGCATCCCCGTGCTTCCTCGAGCGACGCGGGAGGCACCGCTTGTCGCCTATTGAAATTGTTTACAACATGCACCGGGTTAATCCGGTTGATGTCTCTCGGCCCTCCCAAGTAGGCCATGCATGAAACTTATAAGTAAGGGCTAGATTGTGAACCGCTTAAATCCAACCTCTCCACAGGTTCTTGGGGGTTTTTTCTCCCCCCCCCCCCCGGGAGTGTGTCCTGCGTGGTGGTTGTGGATGTCATTCAGGGGCGTGTGTGGGTGCGAGAAAGTGTGGAGGTGCGGCGTGTGGTCGCGCGAGACTTGATGCGGTAGATGAGAAGGAGATGATGCAGCCATTCGACAATGTGCAAGTAGAGTTGTGCTAAGATACGAGTTGCGTCGAGTCGTGTTTTTAGATGAGTTTGTCAAGAGGGTCCGTGCGGAGGGTGAGAAGGGAGGTGAGGCTCGTAATGGTGGATATGTGATATGTGCATGTGCTATGGGAAGAATATCGTCTTCGGTTCCCGGCCATTGTTGGCGAATGGAATAGGCGAGGGGGTGTATTTCTCGCGAATCATGTGTGCGGTGTGGGAGAAGTACTGCACCGCTCACAAAAATCTTTGACATTTTGGGGATTTGGTTTTCACAAAAATCTGTCGAGCGTTGTAGCAAAAGTGCCAACAACTCCTATGTGACTAGCTCACGAGATGTCGTGCAGCTCTGTGATCAATCTCAGGCGGAGCTTTGAGTTTCGCGGAATACAAAGACGATCGAGACGCCAAAAGCACCCCGCTCTCGCTTCTATCCGGATGTCTTTCGTACACTTAATCTTACCCTCGTCCCATAAAACGAATCTTGGGAGTACCCCTCGCGAACGAGATCAACGACCCAAGTGTTCAACCGCAACGCGTTGACAATTATCGAGTCTAACTACGCGTCTAACAACGGATGGGTCTTCAGTCGTAAATCGGCATATGACGGAACCTCGCCATCCCAAAATAATGGAACTATGGCCAGAGGTACGATTTCTAGTCTCCGACTAAACGGATTTGCTTCGTTCGTGGCTCCCTTGCGGTACGCAAGCGTCATTGAACCCACAAACGGTTGCAAGTCCCGCAGGTAACGTGCTTACCGCTTGTTTGACTTGTTGTTCGGTTGCTTGAGCACATGTCGCAGTGTGTCGTGGTCAATTACGACGAGGAACTGAAATAAACCTTAAAGGTAACACCAATGCTTTACCGCTTCGCATACGGCCAAAGCTTCCAAATCATATGCAAATTAGGTGTTGCCGCGCTTAGCTGGAAAGAAGTGCTGCAATTCCCATTGTTGAAGCATTTCTAGCTACGCATAGCGTCGCATCCGAGTTGACCACCGGAAGGATCTAGCATGGCGCGGAAATGAGCCATAACTTTAGAGTCTAAAAGGATTCCAAACACGCAAGCGTCAACGTAAGCTTATGTGGCTTGGACTTCCTCAATGAGTCCGTCGATGGAGCCGTAAGGTCACTAAAGTGATGGGTGAACTTAGCGAAGAAGTTGCAGAATTGCACAAAACTGCGAACGTCCATCTGCGTCGTAGGCATAAGCGAGTTTGCAACGGCCTCAACTTTCTTTGCCGAAACGGAAATTTCACCAGCTCACACAGTGTAGCCCAAGTACTCCATATCCGTAAGACCGAAGAAGCACTTCTTAAGACGCAACTTCAAGCCTTCCCCTTTAAATCGTGAAAGCGCGAGACGCGTGTGCTCGAGGTGTTCGTCCAGCGTGCGAATGCAAACACAGACGTTGTCGAGGAAATAGTAACGAATTTGTGTAAAAAGTCGCTAAGAATGTCATTTATCATTCGCTGAAACGTAGCTTGTGCATCGCAAAGACCGAACGGCATGGCGACCATGTTAGCACTAGCATCCCGTTGCCTAGTACTTATGTACAAGGTAGCTATTTGTCATCCTAGTACTTAGTGTTATGCTATTAGTTGTACTCTATTCCCTATTAGTGGCGGTCGGCCGGCCATGCCGGTGCCTTCGCCGGCCGCCATCTCTTTCCACTCACTTCTCTAGTCACCACAGCCGGCCCCCTTGTGGGGCCGGCACGACCTCCGTGTAACTATCCGTTCCCAACTCTAGGTTATGGGCCCTCCACCAAGTTACACTAGAGAAGAGCGTGTGTAAAGCGCTCGGCGCCACGCTAGTCCTACCTACTCCAGCGCCAAAAAGAGTAGAGCGTGTGTAAAGCGCTCGGCGCCACGCTAGTAATTCATCGTCCACCCGACATCACGCTTCGCCTTCGAGCTGGTTGTCCGCGATTGTCCTACCGTCCGCGATTGTCCCGCGTAAAAAGGAGAAGAGCGTGTGTAAAGCGCCCGGCGCCACGCTCGCCCCACCCAGCTTCCTGTCTTACCTAGCCTTCACCCTACCGATGCTCTCGACCGGATCTGGTTTTTTAAGACCGACCCGCGGAAATCCGGCCCGTGCGTACTTTAATTAGTTGTTGTTTTTTCCCGAGGCAACGCCGCAACGCTCACCTAACTTAGCGAGGAGCTTAACTTTCCCACGGCGAAAGGGGGGAGTCAACACGAGCGCCCGTCTATGCTTTTGCGTGCCTACACGCTCCTAACGGCCTTGTTGGCTTTGCTTCTTCCTCGCCGGTCGCTCTCATGCGTCGGCTAATTCGCCCGGGGACAGATTTCCCGCTACATGTCAGAACAGTACATTACGCAATACATTTGGAACCGCTTCTTATCGGTGACTCGCCGGTAGCGGCACGTTCTTGTGAGCGCATGTCGCTACACCTACCCGGCTTGAGACACACGCTACAAGCACTACACCTTCGACCAAGATGGCACCTTCCTCGACGCAAGCTAGGACGACGTCAAGACCTCCGCTACCTTGAGGGGGGTTGTTAGCACTAGCATCCCGTTGCCTAGTACTTATGTACAAGGTAGCTATTTGTCATCCTAGTACTTAGTGTTATGCTATTAGTTGTACTCTATTCCCTATTAGTGGCGGTCGGCCGGCCATGCCGGTGCCTTCGCCGGCCGCCATCTCTCTCCACTCACTTCTCTAGTCACCACAGCCGGCTCCCTTGTGGGGCCGGCACGACCTCCGTGTAACTATCCGTTCCCAACTCTAACAAACTCACTCCATCTGACCGGCAAGTGTCTGAAATGTTGTCTTGTGGACGTCCTTATCACGAATTCGACTCGCCATAAGCTTGACGCGAGGTCAAGATGGGTGTAGAATTCGCGTCCTTCCGTTCATGGAGGGTGTCATCCATACGTTGAAGTGGGTAGACATCCTTACGCGTAACTTCGTTAAGTTCACGGTAGTCAATGCATGGCCGCAGCGAGCCGTAAGCCTTACGCACAAAAAAGAATTGGCAAGCCGAGCTCCATGTGGCTTGGGCGAGCCAAACCAACCTCCAATGCGTCTTTGAGCTGTCGGTTAAGCTGAGCGCGCTCCGCAGGTGACAACCGGTTAAGACGCTAGCGTTTCATCGCGGGTGATTCTAGAGTGTTGACTTACATACGGCGAATTCATTGGCTGAGATAAGTCCGGAAAATCATCGTAAGTCAACGATTGGTTAAGGTTAGCTCCTCTCAAGTCTGAAATTCTGCCGGTTGTTTAGCATATGGCGTGACGTTAATCACGCAACCTTCAACGTTGCGTCGTTTGCTCCGGCGCGTCTTGCGCATGATTTTCTGAATCTTGCTAGATGACATGAGTTGACACTCATGTCGTCGCTCCGTTGCCTGAATTTCCACTGCAATACCGCCAATCAAGGTGAAAACACGAGTCGTGCCGAATTGTAAAGTGGCTTGCTCATCATCTAGCCATGGTAAACTGAGTACCAGATCAGCAGCGCGCAAATCGTTTGAGACATAAAAATTCCGTTGAAACTCATTATGAGTCAGCTCGAAGGAGTGTCATAAACTGTCGAAGACGTTACACGTTGATTGTTAGCGAGTTGAACTAGTGTTTTGACCTTGGACTTGCGAGTCGGAAGGGAGAAGCGTCGTACGAAGTATTTTGACACAAAGTCAAGTGTCGCATTGCAATAGACTAATCCCGAAATTTGTTGCCTACCATCATGAGTTTTTACCTTTAGTGCGGTTCGAATTAGCGCGCGAGCTTGGGTGAGGTTTGTCAACATGGCAGTGGCGTTCGGAGTGAATTGTCGTAGCGTAGCGATGGACTATGTAGGCTCGTCTCGTGGAACATGTACCGAGGAAGGTTCAGCGGGAATCGTAGTCGGGGCAAAATCGAAAAAGTAGCAATCAACGTCGACCCGCCACAATTATTCTTGCCATTGAGCATGCGCAACAACCTCTTGCAGGGTTGGATCATTCGCCGACTAGCGAGTAAACTATTGTGTCCGAGCTTGAAGTTCTTGGTACATCTTCAAGTCGAGTGAGTTCATTGAGCTTAACCCACTTAGGAGAACAAGTACAACCAGCGTAGATGTCGGAGAAGAACGTCTATTGCTCTCGAAATGGCGAGCAATATGTTATGCTAACTCCCAGGGTGGATTGAAGAACGCACGCTCCCCACTCAAGTCTCTCTCCAAGACAAAATCACTCGGCAAACAATGAGGGAAGTCACCGTGCGACTTAAGACCTTCGTCGTGTGCACAACCTTCCAAAGTGAAGTCAAATAGTGCGTGCAAAGCCTCGAAAGCAAAGTAGACTAGTTTCCAATCAATCGAACGCCTAGATGTTACATATGTATGATTGTCTTTTTGCTTTACTACTACGACAACCAACTACTGACTTCGATGGAGTCGCGACTGGAGTCGATGGAGTTGTCGAACAAGAAACTCGCACCTTTGTCGCTAACATGGTTTCAGCACGACAAGCACATGTAGCCATCTGCTCCATCTCGTCCGAACAGCAACCATGCCACCATCACTTTTGCTTGTTGGGCGTGTCGAACGGCTCCTCACCTTTCAACTCTTGGCATTGGAAGACACGGTGCCCATTCTTGTGGCTCTTGAAGGAAAGTCCCTCCTCTTGGTGTCGTTTACGCTCATGAGGGGTCAAAGCTCCACCGATGGCGTTGAAATCAGTTCGGCCATTGTTTAGAGAAGATCAGCCACGGCGGCCTCCACGACCGCCTCCACGGCAACGACCTCGACCCCATACCCTACGCCTCACGGCCTCGATGTAGTCGTTTAGTGCCTTCGACCTATGGACCCTCAATAGAACGCTTCTTTAAAATTCGATTACCTCCAAGCTTGTCAGATGGGGTATGTGCACTCCTTGCACGGCCTAAATGAGGTGAGTCGGTCACCGGGTCAATCAGAAATTTGTGCAACTCCACAAGGGGCATGATGTAGCCCTTTTGCTGAGAAGCAAACACACTGAAGATCGTATGTAAGAGGCTTTCGAGACCTCCGTAAAAAGTCTTTGAACAAATGGGTGTAGTTGGCGTAACTTAGGGAGCCTTACGTAAGTCCTAGCATGGCGTTTTTCGCGTCATTCCGTATGTTAGTAGCCTTGCAAAAAAATTCCGAAGCGCGAGAATCCACCAAAATACTACGGCATCGATGCTCGCGTAAGGTGCCTTTCAACACTAAAACACGTGTTCAAGACTGGGTCGTAGATACGTGCAGTGTCGCAGAAACAATGTTCTCTAGCCGGACGCTCTTGTTCATCCACCCGTCGATCGGTTTTCCAAAAGTCTCGTAACGAAGAGGGAACTGATGATCTCCGCGAATTAGATAACCCGTACGCCGTGCCGAAATTTATTCCTTCTAGGTAGCCCATACTGCCCGAGAAGTTGACGTAGCGTTCGGTATCGATCCGGGTCGAACACGAAATTGAAATTGTTTACAACATGTGCCGGTTGAAACCGGCAGGTGTCTCCGGGCCCTCCCAACTATGCCATGTAGGAAACTTATTAGTCAGGGCTAGACCGTTAACCGCATTAAACCAACCTCTCCAAATGATCATGGGGGTTTTGACACTCCCCTCGGGAGTGTGTCAATGCGTGGTGTCGTGCGTGTGGGGTGCGGATGTCAATCAGGGGCGGGTGTGGGTGCGAGAAGGGTCGGCCCGTCGTGTGGTCGTGCGAGACTTGATGCGGTAGATGAGAAGGAGGTGGTGCAACCATTGAACGGTGTGCAAGTGGAGTTGTATGAGGATGCGTGACGTGTCGAGTCGCGTTTTTAAGATGAGCTTGTCAGGAGGGTCGGTGAGGAGGGTGAGAAGGGAGGTGAGACTCGTAATGGTGGATGAGTGCGGTGTTCCTGTGCGGCTCATGACGATGGGAAGGATGTCGAGTATCGATGGCTAGGGCGGCCGGCCGCTCTCATGCGTCGGCTAATTCGCCCGTGGACAATTTCCCCCGCTACATGTAAGATTAGTACATTCCGCAATACATTTAGAACTGCTGCCCGTCGGCAACTCGCCGGTAGCGGCACGTTCCTATGAGCACATGTCACTACACCTACCCAGCATGAGACACACGCTACAAGCACTACACCTTCGACCAAGATGGCATCTTCCTCGACACAAACTAGAGGTCGACGTCAAGACCCCGGCTACCTTGAGGGGGGGTGTTAGCACTAGCATCCCGTTGCATAGTGCTTATGTGCAAGGTAGCTATTTGTCATCTTAGTACTTAGTGTTGTGCTATTAGCGGTTCTCTATTCCATTCAGTGTCGGTCGGCCGGCTTTGCCGGTGCCTTCACTAGCCGCCATTTCTCTCGTTTCACTTCTCTAGTCACTACACCCCGCCCGCATGTGGGGCCGGTACGACCTACATGTAGCTACCTACTTCCATCTCCAACAGTATGTGTGTGATTATGTGTGTGTGTGGGGGGGGGTGCGTGTGTGTGTGTGCGCGCGCGTGGATGTGCATGTGTGTGTGTTTACGTACGTGCGTGCGTGCGTGGTTGTGCGTTCGTGTGTGGGCGTGTTTGCGTGCGTTCGTGTGTGTGTACGTGCGTGTGTGCTTGTGCATATGCGTGTGTGTGTGTGAATAATTCCAGTCTACCATATGTTCACTGTTCTGTGCTGTTGGTGACGGAAAGAGCAGCACGAGCTGCCGCGCACAACCAAAACCAGGGACCGATAATTGCATGTTTAGAACAATATCATACATATTGCAAGTCCTACAGCGGTGAGGCAAGTCTCCAATGAAAGACTGCCCGGATGGCAGCTAAACGGAAAGGGAAGCCAACTGTGCTTTGCACTACCTATATGCATAGTATGAATTACAAATACTGAAAAAGATATGATAATTATATCATATTCCTTTGCTGTTCTTTCTAGCTCGACGGGCTATGGACGTATCGCTAGCAATTCCTGTGGCTTTAGGTCAAGTGACGCTTAGTGTGCAAGTAGACGGTGCGCCGCTGAAGCCAGTCGCGCTACATGACCTCACACACACTCACACTCCACCATTCCCCCTTCGTCCCCCTAGTTGTCATCCTCCAGCGTGTCTAAAGAGATCTCCTTGCACACGCAGCTGTCAAAGCGCTCCACCACCCCCGCCAGCCCGCACGTGAGGTCCAGAAAGGAATGGCTAAAGTCCCGCGATGCCTTCGGAGTGGTGTACGCCTTGCACCAAACCAGCGACAGAACGTCAGAGCGCCGAGCACGTCACCTCAACATGAGACTAAATAAACGTATCTCTAAACAAAATTATGGCACATTGACACTCGACAGTGACATGGTTTTGCAGCGGGGACAGTTAATACGGCAATAGGAGAGGGGGATTGGGGGGGGGGGGGGGGGGGGGGGGGGGTACGATGAAGCGCAGCACCGCCGTTCCGTCCTTCTCTAACCCTTTCACATAGCATTGGCAGGGGAGGTCGTTGTCGATGCCGTTGTGGCGGTGAAGAAAGGCGAGGATGGATGCTGTGAGGTCAGGCAGCCGCACAGACAGTCGCCCCACGTCCTAGTGCAACAACAAAAAAATGGCCGCTCAAAATGTATAGTTATGTATTTAGGGTTTATGTTGGGGTTTACTGAAGGTGAGTCTTAATCAATGCTATGGGCTCAGCTCAAATCGAATTAAATTTGTGACATAAGGAAAAGGCAGTCGTTCGTATGCTTCGGTTTCCGAGCTATCAGGGCTGAGTTGACGGTTATTCGCTCTTTTAGGTTATGCGCCAGGCGCCAGGCGACCAAATAACCTCGTGACGCGAAGAAACATAAACAAATTCTTACAAGAAAAAGCAGTGGAGGCCACCAAGCAAAAAGAAGAAACGAGGAAAAAACCTAAGCCCGAGGAACAGGAAGGCATGTCACCGCGTCAGCACTGCCCTCCTGCAAAGCGTCGCGGGGATAGGAACCCAGACTGCCATGAAGAGCAACAGACAGACGTTGCATGAATTCACATCGCACATCCCCCCAAAAACGCGAAGAAATAAAAGTTTGATGTCTTGCGCTGCTCTAGGTTATGCGCTTAGAGTCCTAAGCCCTATCAAACCTGTGAGGAGGAGGAAGGGGAGTACGGCCATCGCATGAGGGGGACAGCTCACCGCGAATGTGGCGCTGATCGAGCCAGATATCTCGCGAGGGTCGCAGAACAGTTTCTGCACTTTGGAGACCTGCCAGGACAGGAAAAGTGTCAGCCAAATCCCAGCGCCATCCCTTCCCTTGTGCACCAGTAATCCCCCCCCCCCCCCCCCCCCCCCCCCCCCCCCCCCCCCCCCCCCCCCCCCCCCCACATTCACACATACATACCCAGTCACTCACACACAAACACACACACACAACGCAACGCCATGCATGTCCATCTTGACCACCAAATGAATAGCACTATGCAAATAGTGGGATAGAAATTGCAAAATATGAGGAAGAGGGAAAGGGGGGCGCCTGACCTTCACTTTGGACTCATTACAGATCATCAGCTCCACCAGCATTCGGTTGGGGATGGAGACGGGGACGCTGCGGTCGTTCCGAACCACAATGCTCAGCGGATTAATACTTTCCACCACGCCGGCCTGGTCACGGAGAGCATGCACACACATTCAGGCAGCCTATACAATCTCAGCTCTGCAGTCCACACCAGCTCCACGTCCCCCACCCCCGCGCTTACCACCAGAGAGGTCCCGATGTTGTTCTTCAGCTCGATCCGATCCCCCACCAGAAAAGGCATCGTCAACAGCTGTGTTGCGCACAGTAGGCGGACATACATGCCCACCACCTCAACATGCTGATGCAATGCATGATGCAGTAGGTGCTGGGGTGAAAACTATAAGCGGAGCTCCTACCAGGTTGAGCCCCGAAACCAGCGAAGCAATGAGCGACTGTGCGCCGAGCCCGAATGCGATGCCTGAGATGCCTGTCACAGCAAGCAGCGGCCCTATGTCTACCCCCAACTGTCGCATCGCGGCAAACAACCCCAGGCCCAGCAGCAACGTGGTGGCGGCTTGGTTCAGCGGCCGCACAATCTTTTCCTCGAACCGAGGCCGCCGCTCCTCCTGCGCCACCTCCGTCTCGAATTTCATGTCTACCAGCTTGTTCTTCCAGGCGATGGTCAGCCACAGGCTGCATGGCAGGGGTAGACCCAGCGTTCAGAAGGCAGGCAGTCAGATGTGAGGCAAGGGAGAGGATGGGGGTGCTGTTACCAAGTGATTAGGGCTAATAGGCGGAGACAGGCGTCGAAGAACTGGTCGCTCTGGCGGAGGCAGCCGAGCGCCGTCACCGAAGTTTGTCCAAACCAGCGACACAAAAGGTTGTACTTCACTTGAACCACATCCTGACGAGTTCAGCGCACAAAGCAGCACTGAGGTGCTGCTAACAAACCGTCGAGTGCACCCTAGCGCGTCCCACGCCCTTGGAGCTCCCGATTTAGGAGGCTCTAGACTGAAGCACGGCGACGTAGCATTAGTAGCACCGCGACATTGACTACCTACCTGGAGTAGGTCCGCGATTTGTCGTGCACTAAATAAGTAAGCCGCGATCATGAAGATGCGCGGTGACATCTCTCGCAACGCCACCAGCAGCGCGGTGCGCGCCGCGAACGCCATATCCGCGCCCTTCCCGCGGTTGTGTTGGTCGTAGCAGTGCAGCTCGTACTCGTCCTCCTGCGAACGCTCACAGCGAACGGTGTTCAGCCCCACAAGTCTCATCACTTAACTTCAACAGTGATCTGGTGTGTTGAGAAGCGGTGGCCCATGTGCCACGAGAACTCGAGAAAACGATGTGTGTAATACGTACTGGTGGATGGTGTTGAGTGAGAGAGAGAGTCATAAAGTCAGCGAAGGGCTGACGTGTGCCAGCAGGGACGCGTACCAGGTGGGAGCTACTCAGCCGTACAGCCATTTGTCGAGAGCAAAACCTAGCGAGCACAATGCAAGCCACCACCTGCGCACCCCTTGCCAGCGCAACTTGCCAAAGCGGAAGCGACGTTGTTTGCGCAGCGTGCTGCGAGAAGAGCGCCAACAGCATGTCCAGAGTGTGGCGACGACTCAGTCCGCTGATGCCCTCTGCCACTATCCCCGGTGCCTGCTGATATGTGAACGTCATCGGCGGCACCGTCAGAAGGTGACCAGACCCCAAAGCCGTCATTGGCATAGTCCCCATGCGCACAAACTTCTTCCGCCTTCTGACCGAGTGAAGTAGGCTGGGAGAGGTCTCCTGCCTCGCGTGCTTCGGTCGGGAGCACGAGACGACACATCGCACACAGCGTCGCGCTGCACCACTACTCGACGACTGCGCAGCCTTACACATGCGAGGCGAATATTCGGAAAGAGCTCGCCAGCGTGTACTGCTATCACATCCCTCTTTTGCTTCCTTGCTTACTGTCCTGCTGATTAAAGACTGGGCAAGAGAGGGCTCCATCCGGCCACTGTCCACAGGCAGGCGAGGGAGGACACCCCGACCATCGCTAGCGACTGACAGGTAAACCGTTCCGGAACTCGTGCGACAATCGATCGATGCCGACTGTATAAAACCCGCTGCGTCAGACATGAAACGGCACCGACACAAAACCCGTACCAGTACCTAATTTTGACTTGCAAGCAAAGCAATTGATTACACTGGAAACACGCAAGGCTGCTAGAATAATTCAATATTATATTGAACAGAAAAATGCATGTGTTCTGATGGATAATGTTGAATTACACCAGGGACTGTTAATACCAATGACACACGGACAAGAAAAAGAAGAAAGCACAAGTGGGGAAGAGCGACAAGACGGTCACGAAGGCAATGACAGACATGGCAACCGCAAGGGCAACAAACTCCCAAAGTGCACAAACCTAGCAAAGAAAGGCGGCAAAACACGAGAATGCTACACACACAAAAATAATGGAAAGCAACAAGCCGAGGCGGCAAGTTGCGTCTCACGTGCCACACTACCAAATACGAAGGAGCTTGCGGCCCATGGCGTGGGTGAAAAAGTCGTGGCAGCCGAAAGCATCCAAATAAATGAAGAAGCGGCCTCCATGCCATCCGAGCGCGGGGCAAACAACCCATATGCAAGCAAGAGTGGAAGACGTTGTCCGCAATAACGACGCGTACGGGGAGAGAAACCTTTCGACGCTAAGAGGCCAATAACTTGCCCACATGCATCACCGTAGAGGCGACATTATCCTTGTCTACCTCCGTATTGAAAATTGAAAATTGAAATTGAAATTGTTTACACCATGTACCGTATGCGCCGGTTTACACCAAACACCGTATGCGCCGGCTGCTGTCTCTAGGCCCTCCCAACTATGCCATACAAGGAACTTACAAGTAAGGGCTAGACCGTTAACCACCTAAATCCAACCTCTCCAGGGATGTTCGGGGGTTTTACCCCCCCCCCCCCCCCCCCCCCGGGGAGTTGTGCAAGACGAGGCGAGGGCGGCGTGCATTCATGGGCGTACGAAGGGGAAATGTGTGGAGGCGCGGCGGGAGGTCGTGCGGGATTTAATGCGGTATATGAGAAGGAGATGCAGTAGCCATTGGACAGTATGCGTGTGGAGTTGTGCAAGGATGCAAGACGTGTCGAGGTGCGCTTTGGAGATGAGTTTGTCAGGAGGGTCTGTGCGGGCGGTGAGTAGGGAGGTGAGACTCGTGATGGTGGAAGAGTGTGGTGTACATGTGCGGCTCATGACGATGGGAAGGATGTCGACCACTGTGCCTGGCCAGTGGCTTCGGATGGCGTTTGCAAGGGGAGTGTATTTGGCACGTATGAGGTGAGCTGTTTGGGAGAGGTTATTGTCCGTGCAGTACTTCCATTCCCCTATCTGAATCTTTTTTATGGATGCGTATCGGCGGCGGCCGTTTGTGTGACCAACGAATCGAGGTTCGAGGAGGCGGATGAAGTCGGGTTTGTGCGCGGGGGGTCGTAGCTTGGGGGGGGAGAATCTCAGGTGGGAGGACGGCGGGACACGAGGTTAGGGAGTCGGGCGAGAGACCTTCGTCACCAGCAACAAGGCGGGTGGGCATGTGGGTAGGGTGAGGTGGGTGACCGTCAAGTGGAGTGTGGGCAGGGGTGGGGGAAGCAAATGATTCTATGGGTTTGTTACCGAAGTCTGCAGTGATGGTTTCCCATCGTCCTCCGTTGTGGCGTTCCATGAGGGAGAGTAGGAGTTGCATCGCGCTGTTGTGTCGGTCCTGTGTTAGGCCAGACATGGTGGGGCAGTTACCGGCCATGTGACCGTTGCTAGTGAATTGGCCACATAGGGGGCAGCGCAGGGTGGGGTTGTGAGTAAGAAGGCGGGTGTTGTGGACTCCCCACATGAATTCTTGCTAGTGGGTGAACATGATATTTGTGAGGGTTGTGTGTTTTTTGTGGAAAGAGAAGTCGGCGCCATTTTCCGCGGCGCGGGCGAGGAGGGCTCCGTGTGTGGTTGTTTGCGAGAGGGGTGTGTGTGTGTGTGTGTGTGTTTGGTGCTGCAGGTGTGTGCGTCAGCTTTGAGGTTGGTGTATTTGTAGGGTAAGGGTTCCCTTAGGGTTTGTGGAATGAGGATGTCTGGCCAGGTCCAATGGCCTATCGTGACCTTTGAACCTGTGGTGTATGTAGTGTCGGGTGGGTGACCATCCGCGGCTTGGTTAGCGAGAGTATCTGCGAGGTCGTTACCTAGGGAGTGGTTGTGTGCTTTAATTTTGCCGAGGTGTGTGCGGATGCCTGCGTCGCAGCGGGTTTGGAGGGTGTGTGTGATGGATAGGAGGGTGTCGCGGTGGATGTCTACCTCCGTAGAAAGTGCGGAGCCATTCATGCATTTAAATGGAATTAATGAAGAGCTAATCGTGGCGCCCGCCGGCGGCGCAGCGGCGGCGGCCCCAGAGGGGGGTTTGCTCGGATGTCCATCGGCACCTACCTCTACCTCCACGCGGTGGGCGCTAATAATCATGTAGCCGTGCCAAGCTTAGTACGGGAGGGAGCTAAACGAAGTACGGGGAGCTGCGATCCGCGTGATCAACAGTTGTTGGGAAGCCATGTACGGAGGGTTTTGAAAATAAAAATATCCGTACCCCAACACTCATATCTCCCACTCGGCCAGTCCGATATGTTTCTTCGCGACAGAGCACACTCATATACTCTCCAGATAAGGAAGCGGGGGGTGTCCCTGAAATATTCTTTGGCGAGAAGGGTACGGACGGATTAGCGGTGGGACGCGGGTGTTGGAGCCGGCGGCGGACAACCGGGAAGCCTCGCCAAGGAAGGGCGCTCGCTCGACGTCGACGAGCGCTCTTGAGGTCGAGCAGACCCATCCATGAGGTGGAGCTCGACACCAAGAGTGAGGAGGACAGCCGCGGCGAGAGGAGCGGCAAAACATGGGAGCGTTGATCTTAGATTGGCCGCCGCCGGAAAAAAACATATATGGAGGGATTCGGTTAAGACGTCCGTACCCGGCACCTTTGAGGTCGGGGCTCCGAGCTAACTCCCCCACCCAACCTCTCCCCTCGTCGGTACCCACCATCGATAGGATTACCTTCGGCAGTGTGCAATGGTTATCGTGAAAGCACACAAGCCAAATAGGCGACCCCATGACCGCGTAAACCACAAAGGGAGGGTACGGGCGGTATTGCACGGATTAGCCGGTGCCGGAAACATCTAGCAACCGACCGGGACATGACAAACGCGACGGGAGGAACTAAGATGCAGACGGTGTCCGGCTGGCTCTCTTGCCCCCGTGCCATATGTTCTCTTGTCCCGTGTCCTTGCCCCGTATGCTTCCAACACCTATCTGATCGCGCTGTGGCCGTCCGTACCCTCCCCCGGTGGTTTACGTTGCTAGGGAGGCGCCTTTATGAGCAGTGTGTTGTTGCGATAACCCTAGGCACCCTGCATGAGGCAGCCTGTCGATAACCGGGTGCTGACTAGGGGAGGGTTGGGTCGGACACAAGGATCGAGTCGCCGAACCATAAAAGATGTTGGGTACGGGAATATTTGTCCAAAAACCACCCGTACCGGGGTTTTCCGGCGGCGGGTGATCCTAAGGACCGCCGCCGCTAGACCGTGCCGCTCATCCGGCTGCGACCCACCTCCGTCCTGCGTAGCTTAAGGCCCCGCCCCCAAGGGAGACTTAAAACTCTCGCAGGGATGGCGATTGCTAGCGAGCGCCGTGCCCTAGCGCTGCTTCTCAAATGTCCGCCGCCAGCTCCAACACCCTCGTCCGACCGCTGATCCGTCCGTACCCTTCTTCGCCATAAAACAATTCGCAGACATCTTTCCCGCCGTGACGGGAGAGTATTTGTGAGTATTTAATTGTTGAAAAACATATCGGACTGGCCGAGCGGGAGATCCTTGTGCGGGTGTACGGATATTGTGCTTTTCCGAAACCCTCCGTACATGGCTTCCCGACAGCTGTTGATCACGCGGATCGCAGCTATCGGTACCTCGTTCAGCCCCCTACCGTGCCGAGCCTGGCACGGCTACGGGGTTACCAGCGCCCACCGCGTGGAGGTAGAGGTAGGTGCCGACGGGTCTGCGAGCGCACCCCATCCGGGGCCGCCGCCGCTGCGCCGCCGGCGGGCGCCGCGCATGCATAGAGTGATCGAGCTCTCGCTAGTTATGGCTAGTCAATAAGGCTAGGCATATCTTGAGCTTACCGTTGGTGAAGGTAGTTAGGTGGTTCGTCGCGCCACCCTTCCAGCACAAGGTAGGTAACAATTGAAATTGAAGTTGAAATTATTACAACATGTACCGGGTAAAATCGGCTGTTGCCTCTGGGCCCTCCCAACTATGCCATGCAGGAAACTTATAAGTCAGGGTAATACTGGGAACCGCCTAAATCCAACCTCTCCAAAGGATCTTGGGGTTCTTTACTCCCCCCCCCCTCCCCCCGGGGGAGTGTGTCGTGCTTGCTGGTTGTGGATGTCATTCATGGGTGTGTGTAGGTGCGGGAAGGGAAGGTGCGGCGTGTGGCCGTGCGAGACTTGATGCGGCAGATGACGCATCGATTGGATGGTGTGCAAGCGGAATTGTGCTAGGATGTGTGTTGTGTCGACTTGTGTTTTTGAGATGAGTTTGTCAAGAGGGTCTGTGCGGAGGGTGAGAAGGGAGGCGAGGCTCGTAATGGTGGATGTGTGGGGTGTGCATGTGCGGGTCATGACTATGGGAAGAATATCGACTTTGGTATCCGGCTAATGGCATTTGCGAGGGGGGTATATTTGTCGCGAATCATTTGTGCGGTGTGGGAAAGGATGTGGCATGTACAATATATCCATTCCCCAACATGAATCTTTTTGATCGAGGAGTACCGTCGTCGTCCGTTCGTGTGTCCGACGAATCTAGGTTCGAGGAGCCGGATGAAGTCGGGTTTGTGTGCCGGGGGTCTCAACATTGAGGGGATTATCTCGTCGGGAAGGGTGGCAATGCATGAGGTGAGGGAGTCGGGCGAGGTAGGTATCAATTGTGCGTGGAGTTGTGACGTGCCGCTAATTATAGTAACAGTAACCACAAGGGCTAATGTACCGTACACATGGCAATTAATTTTGCAAACTTCTATATTTTAATGAGACACCCATTTTTGTTTTTATAAGAAAAGGCAGTGGAAACCACCAAGCAAAATAGAGCAAGGAGAATAAAACCACACAAGCCTAAGCCAGAGGAACAAGAATGCATACCACAACATGAGCACTGCCCTCTTGCAAAGCGTCGCGAAGATATAAACCCGAAGTACCATGAAGAGCATCATTAAGACGTTGCATGACTTATCGCCGCACATCCCCCAAAAGTGACGAAAGGGAACATAAGTAGATCGACGACTAAAATGCTACATGCGCGCATAACTATGAGAACGCAATGAAAGAGATTACAACCAAAACTACAAAACTAACTAAATGACACAGTGTAGCCCATATACTCCATTTCTTGCAATCCGAAGAAGCATTTCTTAAGGCGTAATTTCAGCCCTTCCTCCTTGAATCGCTTTAGCACGAGCCGCAGGTGCTCTAGGTGCTCCTCCAGAGTTCGACTGTAAATACAAACGTCATCGAGGTAGACTATCACGAACTTGTGTAAAAAGTCGCGAAGAATGTCATTCATCATCCTTTGAAAAGTAGCCGGTGCATTGCACAGGCCAAACGGCATAGCGACCCATTCCATTAAGCCATGAGGGGTCTGAAAAGCCGTCTTGTGAATGTCTTGGTCACGCACTCGAACTTGCCAGAATCCAGAGGCGAGGTCGAGGTGTGCGTAAAAATTCGCGTCCTTAAGTTCGTCCAAAGTATCATCCACACGCGGAAGTGGGTAAGCATCTTTACGCGTAACCTCGTTAAGGCCACAGTAGTCAATGCACAGACGTAGCGAGCCATCAGCTTTCCGCACAAAAGAATTGGCGAGCCGAATTCACTGTAGCTGGGACGGACCAGACCAGCCTCCATTGCGTCCTTGAGCTGTCGATTTTGCTCAGCGCGCTATGTAGGTGACAATCTATTCAGACGTTGGCGTCGCATCGGGCCAGTTGTTTCAATGGGGTGATCCCACTGTCGGCTTACAGGTGGAGAGTCGACATGTTGCAGTAACTCCGGGAAGTCATCGAAGAGTAACGACCGGAAGCTGTTACGTTGTTCTGTTGTTAGTTCCTCTCCAGTGTGAAAGTCTAACATCTTATAATTTAAATTTTGCGCATAACTACGAAAACGTACCAAACGTACCAAACGTACAACCACGTACCAAAACGTACCAAAACGTACCAAATGTACCGGCAGAAAATGTCGTGCATTGCTCGTCATATCTTCGGCTACTGACTGTCCGTTATTCGGAACATTTTTCCGCAATTTCAGGGATAAGAAACGTGTTGGCTTTGATATAATAAAATAATAGCCGATTGATATTTCCAATACAGTAGTTGTATACATTATCATACAGAAATACTTATTTATATAATTTACTTATGCACAAATATCTCTCTCCCTCTCCTGCTTATGTGCTTGTGTTCCTTTCTTCTTTACTGGTTGATACTTTCTCTGGAAAGAAATATTAAATCCAAATAGTATTATTTGTGACTTATATAACTTATATAATAATCATACAGAAATACTTACATAACTTACTTATGCACAAATATCTCTCTCTCTCCCTCTCCCTCTCCCTCTCCCTATCTCTCTCTGTCTTTCTCTCTCCCACCCTCCTATCTTTCGCTCTCTCTTCTCCCTCTCCCTCTCCCTCTCTCTCTCTCCCTCTCTCTCTCCCTATCTCTATCTCTCTCTCTCTCTCTCTCTTCCACCCTCCTCTCTTTCGCTCTCTATCTATCCCGCTCCCTCTCTCTCTCCCTCTCTCTCTCTCTCTCTCTCCCCTTCTCTCTCTCTCTCTCTCTCTCTCTCTCTCTCTCTCTCTCTCTCTCTCTCTCTCTCTCTCTCTCTCTCTCTCCCACCCTCCTCTCTTTCGCTCTTTATCTCTCTATCTATCTCTCTCTCTCTTCCACCCTCCTCTCTTTCGCTCTCTCCCTATCCCGCTCCCCATATCTCTCTCTCTCTCTCTCTCTCTCTCTCTCTCTCTCTCTCTCTCTCTCTCTCTCTCTCTCTCTCTCTCTCTCTCTCTCTCTCTCTCAAACTCACGCAATATCAAGCGTGCGTGCCGTCGTGATTATTGCGCTCTCCCAAGCATTCATTTACCTCGAGGATTGACACTTTCATCATATCATATTATATGTATGGATTAATATACGAATTTCTATGTAAACAATATTTAATTCCATACAAATGCCACATCCGGACCCAATCTCATCTCTTGCATCGCCGCCCACGTTCCCGTCACTCGCATCAACCATGTCATCATCCATGGATCCCCCACCTCCCATGCATATCATTCTCGCCTTTCCCTTCCTATCGTCTTGTAAGCAACTATCCCATGCGACCCTAGAGGGGAACTCCTCGCTCCGCACCCCCCGCGCGCGCGCTAGCGCGCGCCCTGCAGTATTGAATGTCGTTGACGCTCATCCCTCCGCAGCATCCCCCCGCGCCATCGTGCCTCCTACGCCAACGTATCATCTCGAGCGCTCGGTGCCCAAACTGGGTGGAGAAAGTGACTGGTACAGAGCTGTGGTGGAGGAGGCGGACTGGCGCACCTGCACTTTCAGGGACGAGATTTCAAGACTGTAAAGTACTGCGCTCGACTCGCCACTTCACCGAAACGGGGCGACGGCACGGCACAGCTATGCTCCGCTGACATATTACTGCCTCGAGGCGACGACGGGATGAAGGTTGCGCTGCAGCAGATGGGCGCGAAGGGAGGCGCACCTCTGTTGGGGACAGTGCGTAGACGTGGACGGCAAGCCGCTTGGCTCTCGCACCCTTTACTGCCGCCGCTGGTACACCACGACGCACTTTCCTTCAAATCGACTCGCACAACTTGCCGACGTTTCACGCAGTCGCACTCGCACGGCGCGGGCGGCGCGGCTGACGAATACCACATCGTCTTCGTGTCGCAGGTTACACTGGCGATGGGCAGTCTGCTAGCGACACTGTGTTACAACTTGCTGCTGGTGCCGACGGTGGACGTGGGGGAGCGCAGGGGAGGGGGAGGTACGACACCAACGACGGTACTTCTTTGAGATAGAGAGGCGAATGTTGTACCAGGGTAAGGGCTTGAAATTGAGGTACAGGCGCTGTGCTATGGGAGCAGGTTCAGATGATTCAGGGTGGAGGTCGTCAGTGGAGGAGGGGGCGATGGGGAGGCAGCAAAAGAGGGTCATCCGAAAGCAGTCTGCGTTCAGTTCGGAGGACTCACTCGCCAGTGCCAGCATCATGTTGGACGACAGGTGCGTTCCCCCCTCTCTTTCAGTCTCATCTCAACACACTTCGCCTCCACGCACTTCTCTGCCTAGTCCCCCCCCCCCCCCACACACACGCATGCTCCACTGAGACAAGCTCACGCCACCCAACCCTATCCGCCTCACTCGCCTCACATTGCATTGGATTAACGATTGCGTGCGAGCGGGAAAAACAAACGAGAAGCGTGTGACATCTGGGTGATGACATGGCAGGGATAACAGGATGCGTGGTCAGAGGGATGAAGGGCTCTCCCGACTTCCGGTTGCTCCAGAGACAACAATCCTCTCAGGCGCGATGCACGCCAGGCACTGCACACTCCGTTCACCCAGTCACCCCTCTCCCGTCCCCTGTCACCAGTTCACCCTCTCAATCGCGAGACATGTGGCACTCACTCAGTGCCTTATGCTGGCCTGCTGTACAGGCCCAGACAAGTTCTCCACGGAGCAGAAGCCCATTATAAAGTTTGGCGCCGACAGAGGCGGCTGCTCTTTTGAGATTAAGCTCGATGACAGCCGTTGGATCTCCGCCAGCAGCCCCCTCCGCTTCAAACAGCCCCTCCAGGACGGCAATCACACTTTTATGGTGAGAGAGGGCACTCGCATTGTGGTTGAAAGGGAAAGCATGAAAGGACGACACATCACGCCCTCGGCACCCTACCCCCCTCGCAGGTCCGCGCCATCGACTCCCACGGCGTGAAAGCCAAGAACCCCGCGCAGCTGCATTGGACGGTCGACACACAAGCGCCAACGCTTCACATCGCACGATCTCCTGCGCTGATCACGCATGACACCACTGCGCGCTTCGAGGTGCCCACACTCACCCTATCCCCTAAAGACGTCCTGCTTGGTGCTCGCTGTCGTTAGGAGTGCCATTGTAAAACCAACCGGCTCCGTTTGTGCACGGCGGTCCCATCGCCGCAGGTTGAGTCGTCAGAGGCGCGGTGCAAGTTTCCGTTTCAGCTGGAATATCGACGGACGGAGCGGCAGGGTTGGACCAGCGCGGACTCTGCTCAAAAGGTGTGCGTGCTTGTAGCTGGTATGGTCTCACATCGGAAGCAGGCGCATATGAGGAAAGGAAGTGAGAGTGTGCGTGTGGAAGCGGAGGGAAGAGGAGAGGAGAGCTCTGTTGATGTGTGGTGGTGAAGAAAGCGTAAGTTGAGGTGCTCTAGGACTTCCCGCATGCAGGGCGGTGGTGGCATTGGGCACACGGAGGGCGCACTGGCGGAGCTGCTGGACCCCACCCGGATACGATTGAGTGTGAAGGGGGTGTTGGAGGGGCAGCATCGGCTGTACATCATGGTGCGCAGCTCACTCCTCCGTCCCTTGAACGAGGCATTGAGTCAGGCGCGGCATAATGGGAGATGATGGTTGGGTGCCTTCTGGTTGGGTGTGTATGTTTGGCGATTGTTAGGCGGTGGACGAGGCGGGGAACGAGGGGGAGCAGGAGGAGTTCCTTTGGACCGTGGACACAACGCCACCCAAGACGGTCATCAAGCAGGCGCCCAAGCGGTTTACGAAGAGTAAAGTGGCCATCTTTGCCATCAGGTGGGGGCCACGCAGCGCGGTCATGAATTTCAGGTGCCGTTTCCTTTTAGCAGCAATGGTGGTGGTGTGCTGAGCAGGACGACATCCCGATGTGACTAGGGTGGACAGTTGCGGTGCATTGTATGGTGTTATTTGGCAGTGTATGGAGGAAACACGCAGGTGGTGAAGGGAGTGGTGAGGCTTGTTAGTGATTTGAGGAGTTGAGGTGTTGTGGTGATGGATTGTTTGAAGTGGCAGTGGGTGGAAGGGTGGGCGGAAGGCGCAGTCGCAGGATCGATGTTAACGGTGATGATTGGCACGGGAAGCGCGACGGTAGGAGTGAGGCATAGGAGTGCACTGAGAAGTCAGAATGGTAGCGCATTCAACGGTTCGATGCGTCGTTGTGATAAGGAGTGTGTATGATGCGGTATGGAGAGCAGCGTTTAACGGTGCACTGAGAGAAAGCGTATATGGGGTTTGAATGGGGGAACTAGCGTTGAGGACTCTTGTGGCGGCGCTTTATTCAGTGATCAGTACTCTTTGAAGTATGACCAACAGGTAGACACGGCAATATTACACTTAAGACTGTGAGGCGTCAGTGCTTTGGATGTCGTTTGTAGTCGCAATGCTGTGGTAAGTGAGATGTGTGGCTTCATCGAAGGGTAGCTGCAATCAGGGTGAGAGGCTCGACTCGACAATAGTGATTGAACATGGGTGGCTCGATAGGGCAGTCCACTCATGTCTATCGGCAAAAAGGCATGAATAATGTAATAATTGGCTAGTTTGAGGAGCTATGTAGACTCATATGTATTGAGATAGATGCGATGTGACAGTTTGTCGAGGGTGTGGGAGGTTGGGGAGCATTGGGAGGTGAGGTGATGGTGTTTGAGCAGATGGCTGTGGGTGGGCTGTCGTTAATGACAGTGCGACAGGCGTGGAGGGCGGGTGGACGTACCAGTATCAGCTGAACAGCGAGAAGGATTGGACGCAGGGGCCCACCGACACGCGGGCGAGTCAGTATGATGATGCGTATCAGATGACACTCAAGGATATGATGGAGGGGCCGCAGCGGCTGAGCGTGAGCCCTCTCTTCTGCCCACTCCGCTGGGTTTTAGTTCAGGTAACGTGGCTTTTCCTGCTGTGCGCATTGCGCTAATGAGGATGGCTCTGTCAGGTACGAGCGGTGGATATGGCAGGCAACATCGACAAGACGGGCGCAACTTATCAGTGGACCATCCATGACCAACCCGCGGACACCGTCATACTGTCCGGACCTAAGGTGGGGGCCGCGCCTAAATATTTTCACTGTGCGTATGAATGTTTTGGTGGTGATGATTACAATGTCTAATGTCTAATGATGTCTAATGTTTTATTACAATATCACAGAATTTATTACATCGACAAGTTCTTGTTTTTCAGTGAGACTGTCGCTTTTATTCCCTGATTTCGCTTTTGTAATCAATGACAAATATTTTGTTGTTTCTGTAATATATTTCGTACTTTTGTTTTTGTGCTTCTGATCTTATGTGCTTGTGTCCCTGATTTGATCGTTATCTTTTTGTCGTTCTGATGCGTTCATCATTGTGCATCGTCGTTGCTTTATAGGCTTTGTGTGTGTGTGTGTGTGTGTGTGTGTGTGTGTGTGTGTGTGTGTGTGTGTGTGTGTATGTGTGTGTGTGTTTGTGTGTGTGATTGTGTGATAAAGAGAGTGTGTGTGTGTGGGGGGGGGGGGGTAGAGAAACTGAGAGATAGAGAGAGAGAGAGAGAGAGAGAGTGTGTGACTGTGTGAGAAAGAGTGGGTGCGTGTGTGAAAGAGAAACAGAGTGTGTATGTGTTCGTGTGTCCTTGTGCCCGTCTTTATCTATGCGTCTGCCTGTTTGTACCTGTCTCAATATATCTGCTTGTATTTCCACTGTTGGAGATTAAGGGTGGGGGTGTTGGAGGAGGGCAGGCGAGCGAGGCTGTCTGACGCCGTGCACTGTAAACCAACTGTTTCA
The DNA here is from genome assembly GCA_026401115.1 of Tetraselmis chui. Lineage (NCBI taxonomy): Eukaryota > Viridiplantae > Chlorophyta > Chlorodendrophyceae > Chlorodendrales > Chlorodendraceae > Tetraselmis > Tetraselmis chui. The sequence goes on from JAPMLY010000038.1 coordinate 398,566, forward strand.
CAGGAGATGTCAAACAGCCACACAGCGGTGTTTTCCATCTCAAGCTCGGAGACATGGTTCAGCTACGCGTACCGTCTGGACGGCGGCCCGGTGCAACGACCAGAGGGCCTCAAGCTCGTCTCGGCCCCCGCCTCCTTCAATGTAACCGACCTACGTGAGGGGAACCACACCATTATGGTCCGTGCCACGGACGTCACAGGCGGCGAAGACCCCACGCCCGCAGTGTACCGGTGAGCTGCCCTGCCTTGGAACACCCACATAGCTAGTCACCCTGTCGCGCGCCCGCGCACACACACACGCACACACACATACACACACACACACACACACACACACACACACACACACTCGCGGGCACGCTCTCCCACACACGCACCGCTCTCCCACGCACACACAAATGCACGCACGCACATATGAATAAATACACACGAAAGCACACACACGTGCACGCGTGCGCGACACGCACGCACCGCTCCCCCGACGCACACAAATACATGCACACACACACACACACACACACACACACACACACACACACACACACACACTCAAGCACTCCCACATACGCACGGATCCCCCTCCCAATACACACACGCACACACACACACACACACACACACACACACACACACACACACACACACACAAAGCCACACACCAATTGAGAATACACACGTACGTATGTTACCCCCCCCACACACACACACACAGATAAACACCCCCCCTCCTCCCCGATCGCCTACACGCGCGCTCACGTGCGCACGCGCGCACACACACACACACACGCAAGATATGTCCATAGATCCTGTCCCATGCAACCACACATGCACAGACATTGACTGACGTGTATATGCACCCCGTATACATTGAGGCATATATCTTGTCCCGCGTGAGCCCAAACATACACACACATACACACATACACACACACACGCACACACACACACACACACACACACACACACACACACACACACACACACGCACACACACACAAACACACTTGCAATTAAGTGAATAGATAATGCTCCTGGAATTGCACATTCATAAACTTTGGCTTATGTATTCCCCACACACTTGCAGACACGTTCATAGGTCCTGCCCCTGCAACCGCACATGCACATCATTTTACTTGCGCGTGTATGCATCCCTATCCACACTTATATATTTCTGTCGCCCCTCCCGTATTTATCACTATGTATGAATTTATTGTCAAATCCTTTCACTCGCTATACACATACTCGGGCATGAGCACACGCACATGACCCCTCACGCACATATGTCCCAAATCTCAAAGATATGCATAATACTCTTTGGGGGTGTAGGGTGTTTCAAGCAAACATTCTCGCATACATGTGCATATAAATATTCAAATTTGTACACTCTCAATATACACACACTCTCTCTCTCTCTCTCTCTCTCTCTCTCTCTCTCTCTCTCTCTCTCTCTCTCTCTCTCTCTCTCTCTCTCTCTCTCTCTCTCTCTCTCTCTAGTGATTACAAAAGAAAAGCCAGTCCTTTCTTCAAAATCGCTTTGAGTAAGCTTATGGCATAGACAGGTGAAATGGCTCTCCCTGTTTTGAATCGACGATTCAGCCATCTCAGCGATCGACCACTCAGCCGCTGACATGTGGTCCTTTTCTCATTCTCGGCAGGTGGTACGTCGACCTGACACCGCCGACCGCCAAGCTGCTCCATCAGCCGCCCAAAGTCAGCCTGGACACAAATGCAGTTTTCGGCATCGATGCGGATGAGGCGTACGTGCTGCAGTACAAGTTGGACCGCGGAATGTGGCAAAACAGCGACGGCTCTATGATTCGCAGCACCGACGGCGCGTTTGCGGCGTACGAGCTCACGCCGCACAGGGGGCCGATTCGCTTCAAGGTGAGCGCGACCCCGGGCTTGACAAGTACAAGAGCTCATTGCATAGGTAAAGAGGGTATGAACAGGGGAAGGGGCTGCGGTGTTGGTACAGCTACGTGCTGAGTTATGAGGAGTGCTTTGGTGCTATTGTCGTCAGATGAGCGGTCTGACGGAGGGGCGGCACGAGCTGCGCCTTAATATCACAGACGCGGTGGGGAACACCAACAGCATGGCCCCCATCGTGTGGGTTGTGGACTTCGGGCCACCGAGGTCAGCGCCCCCGTTCCCCTTGGCTCTCCCTTGTTTGTCTTTCCATCTCGACGCCGATTATTTCGTCAACGCGCGGAAGATAACAAACTCAGGTTGAAACTCATTGTTTGCGGTCGTTTTCGATGATAAGAGACGATGCGCTGTGTTTCTCGGAGGGGCCAATACTTGGCGATGTTGCGTGTTGTACGTTTCTCCGCTTTCTTGGGTTGGAACATTGATGGATAGTCGACGACCTCATATTCGTTTATGATGATATTCACCGTCTAGCATCGATATATCACTGCGTAGTGATTGCAGCATTAATGTTGCCAGTATTAAAGCACAAAATATCAAATTTATAGTATCATGAAAACTGCAAAATCATGAAGCATCATTGTCTCGCCCGGATACTTGATACCAAAAAAATGGTAATCAGAATATCAGCCAATGGCGCAATCAATACTGTTGATAATATTAATGAATGAAATGAATTGACTCAACATGGCAACTCCAATATATATCAATGCCGCCGACATTGGCAAGCCGTTATGTATCCCTGAAACTGAGAAACGCAGTCCACGTCGCTGACGACTGTTGGCCCCGCACATGAATGGCAGCACAACGGTGGAGAAAACGCCACCACAACAGACAAAAAATAAAAGGGCGGTGTTTGTGGTGAGCGCCTCGGAGCCCGACTGTGTGATCCAGTACCGTATCGACCGCAAGGTGCTCCCTCACCCCCTCCCTCGTCTCCCCGGCGAGTGAATACTCGCCGCGAAAGCGGTTTTCTCTCACTTCACTGCGATCGTTTCGGAAGTTTTCCCCCTTTTGTCCCCCTTAGTATTGTATATTGGCCACCCATGTGCTGTTCTGCAAACTTGGTATTTTCGAATCAAAGTCTCGATCCCTGTTTGGCCACCTCGTTGCACCGCAAATCGGCAGAACGCATCGACGAGCCCGTTTCGTCTTCGCTTTCACAATTATGGCTCGAGTAAGAAATTTCTTAAGTAGATAGTTTTGACCCTTTTATTTATCCGCGTGATACTTCTATGCCGCTGAAATGCTTACATATCTGAGGCGACGAGCTATATGTGTAGGATTAAGAGTTTCGCTTGTTAGGCCCGTGAGATTTAATCTTCTGTTTTTGGGGTCCTCCTCCCTCTTCCGGAAGTTTTGTAGCCGGGTGATGTTCTGTGTTAAGTACTGTACGTTGTAGGGCTTGTAATGTAGGGTTATGGTTTCGTTAGGGTTTGGTTGGCGCCCCGTGCCGCTAGCGTTTGTCGACTACCAAGGACAGAAAAGCACAGCGTAACTACTGGCTACACAATGTTCAGGCGGCTACAGTAAAACCGCCCCCCCCTTGGATTTCGGCCAGATTTGACCCCCAATAAAACTGATAATTAAATCACACTGTCCTTATAATATTCAAAAACTTAATATTTACAGTCCTAAATGTCGGTCGTTTTAGGGCCATTTAAGACACCTATGTTGTTTGTTTTGCTCTTTTTGTGCGTCGCGAGAATCTTCCGTCCGCTGTTTTGTTGGCTGACTGTTGTCTCACTCGTCGCGCGTTTGCGGCCGTGACAGTCGTGGACGAATCCCGGAAAGGAGCCGCAGGTTGTGAAGACCCGCCCCATCGCCGGGCGCGACGACAAGTCGGCGGTTTCAATGGAAGTGTGGGCGGGCGTCGGCTTCCATGTGATCGAGTTTCGGGCGAAAGACGCGGCGGGGAACACGGATCACAACGCGGTCCCCTTCGAATGGGTCACCTTTTGACATAATAACAGTTGACAGACATAAAAACTTCAATGAGCGGCGCATATGCAGGTTTTGTGAGGTCGCGGGCTTATTTTCTGCAATCACAAATACCAGGTTTCAGGTGTACATTGTGATCAACAGTACTACGACCGCTCGCTTCACTTGTTTTATGGTCAGATTGATTTGAATCTAGAGGTTTGCATATCCAATATCATGTGTACGGGACAATAACTAGCGGTTATTGTTACCGTTAATATCGGCGCGTCTCACCTGCAGGGCAACCACCTTGCCCGAGCAGTTAGACGCAGCCAACGACCAACGACTTCCCCAACGGTCAGCTCTAGCTAGCCCGTGCCTTATAAGCCGTAGCTAGCCACGAGCCTAGTAGTCGAGCAGGGTGTCAGTTTTACCTTTTCGTCCCATGCGCACTCGAGCGTCACGCGACACTTCCCCTCGTTCAGCGACGCAGTTACACAACATGCAGCCTGAGCAACGTACATCCGCCGCTGCGGTCGACCCTCACGCTACTTCAATCGAACAACGCACAGCCGAACAAATTCGTACGGCAGTTTTGGCATCGGAACAACGGATCACTGAGCAGTTTTTGGCGGCTAACGCTGCCTTACTCGCCCAACTCCAACAGACGACAGCTACTCATGCTACCACTGATCAACAACAGTCCATTCCCACCGACGCGACAGCGACGGAGGGTGGTAAGGCGGCCCCCGAGCCACCTATCGACGTGCTTGACGACGAACCCGACCCCTCCGCGGCCGAATTCGTCGACTTCACCTACTACGGCGAAGTCATTCCGGCCGGCCTCAAACATCCGCCTCGCGACGTCGAGGAGCCACGTCTGTGGACTCTCACGGACGACACCGCCCGGGCTCTAAGCGACAAACGCACCCAAGCGGTGTACGACGAGTACCTACACATCGGGTGCTATGCCTTCTTTGACAGTTGCGCCAACGCGGCAATTGGCGAGGCTTTGGACACGTTGTCGCACGGCCCACCTCTACCGACAGAGCAGGCGGCAGCGATTGTCCTCATCCGAGCGGGTCATCGCACCCACACAGCGACGGAGGAGGCCGCCCGTACTCGATTGGGCTTCCTCCGCCTCACCAAGGGCGGACAAACGAGCACGGATGCGGACCGCGTGTTTGCCGAATTGGCCCACGAGCGCTTTTGCCGACCGCGTCCTACCGCGGTCTCTGTCACATTGGACGCGCTACGCCAAGCTTTCGTCGACCGCACGCTTGAGGTCAGCTTACACGCCGCCAACAAGGCCGCCGCCGGCGCCGCTTTCGCTAAGATCACGCCGGACAAGCCCACCGGCCCCGACGCTCGAGCCCGCAAAGCCGCCGCCGAAACGCAAGGCCGCTGCCGCAGCAGCAGCCACAGCACGAGCCACCCCCCCCCCCCCCAAGCCGACCGACTCGGCTAAACCCCCAAGCAAGAAATGATGGCCCGCCGCGCCGATTCATGCTCCCCGACATCTTCCTTCATGCGCCATCGTGTACGTCGAAAATGGCGGGAGTGGGAGCGCATCGGCGCGAGCGGCCAAGTCCTAAATTGGATCCGCCATGGCGTACGCGTGAAGTTCAAACACGGCCTACGTCCCAAGCCTTTCAACCACGGCATCTCTATGCTAGACGCCACACCCGACCAACTCGAGTTTCTCAACTCGGAACTCCCACGCTTCGAGGCTTGCGGTGCATGGGAGCGCTCTACAAACCCCCGCTACGTTTCCCGGATGTTCTTGGTGCCCAAATCCGGATGCAATCAATGGCGCTTGATCATCGACCTTCGCGAACTCAACCGCTACTGCTCAACCATCAACATGACTTGCGAGACCCTCAAGCACCTCCGCCATCTATCTCGACCGGGGGACTACTTCGTCTCCCTCGACCTCGCCGATGGGTACTACACCCCCCCAAGCCGACCGCTCGCTTCTCTTGTTTTATCGGTAGAAACGATTAACTTCCCTTAAGAACACGTATTCACAGCGCGGGCCGTGAGATTTGCCTAGGTTTCTGGGAGTGTGAACGAGAGCTGCTGAGCGTCCATTCCCGTGAGGCAATGCAAGGGAGAACGATATTATTGTTATTTTGGCAAGGAAATTGAAAAAGCCAGCGCACTGTTGTATTTATCTGCCGCTGAGATAATTTCATAATAATTATCATAATGTTACTTTATAATTGATGATTATAATGCGATAGTAATTCATTCTTCTTCACTGAGCCATGCATACCACCATCCGCGAGATGGCTTTTTGTTATATCGCTACTTGAATTAAGAAAAAAAAAATTACAAGAAAAAGCAGTGGAGGCCACCAAGCAAGAAAAAGAAAGAAAGGAAGAAAAAACCTAAGCCCGAGGAACAGGAAGGCATGCCACAGCACCAGCACTGCCCTCCTGAAAAGCGTCGCGGAGATAAGAACCCAAAGTGCCATGAAGAGAAGAGAAGTGCCATTTATCGCTACTTGAATTTGATTTCGATGCGGCGAGGAGAGTATTTTAATTGACAGCGATTAGAGTACGGACGCGTGTAAAATGCACGCCGTCTCCATGAAAAGGTTACCGGAAGGGACATGAGGAACTTGGAACTGTCGTGGCTGTCGTGCTTCGTTTCTGACATTTTTCCTGAGCTTTAATTTTCTCTTTTCCCCCATGTTGTCTGCGCTTAGCTCTGAGCACATATATTGCAGTGCTGCTATTTGCCTTGTCTTTGATTTCGTGACCCTCTCGTAAGTTTTCCCCCTTTTTTCTGTCCTCGTATCTTTCGTGCTTCCTGTAATTCCACTCTTACTGAATAATTGAGACCACCAACAAAGTGTGGTACCCACACACAAATGGTAATCGACTCAAAGATCCGGTATTTTCATCGTAGTTTTGAATTTATGCGGAAATGGACTGTACTTCTACAACCATCATTGGAAGTTTGTGCAGGGAGGGACGCGCATCAGTCCTTTAGTGTTTACGGGTTTGGGTTAATGTGCACCCGATTCACTCTAATCTGACACGAGTCCTATGAACAGCTCACCCCAATACGCTCCTGTTCTGGACATGTAACACTGCTCTGTTTCCTTCGCCGCCACTTTCTGCATGACTTTCGTTTGCCGTATAAGTTACCACTGTGCATATTTCCATCGGGACAGGGAATGCGGAGCCGAGGATATTGGTGCTTAGCTCTTTCTGATACACTCCGATGTATTGTCTTCTTCCTCCATTCCTCACGCACGTTTCAAATACCTATCTCCCACTCATAGCCCTGTCAGATAATTAATTTGCGTTTCCAATGAAACAAAGTGTGCTAAGCGCAGATACAGCCACTTCAATCACGGCGCTGGCGCTTCGATACACTGTCCGAAAGCACTCATTTACTCGACAGAAACACAAATCGTGCTGGTGCTGTGTACTCGCGAGGCGACAACCGGCGCTGCCCGTGACAGCCGGTGAGTGATCAGCGACAAAAATGCATTTCGAGATAACGAGACGACTCGGAGCACTCCAATTCGATGCGCAGGACATAAAGTTGCACTGCTGCCCATGAACACCGACGAACAGACAGTTCGCGTACCTCGCGGACGATAAGACAAGCCCCACGTCTCGGCAGTACAGGTGCGCGTCACAGGCAAATAAGCAGAAAACAAAAGAACGCGTTGCAACATACGCCGACCCGTTGCGCCTCATTCCTCATCCATCAAGTCAGACAGGTCGAACTCGTCCTCGTCATACACCACGCCGTCTTGCCCGTCCCACGCCTCCACCGGGCTCAACTCCACGAGCTCGCCATTGATGCGCGCCGTCTTCTCTCCGCCCTATACCATCGCAGAAGACGAGAGTTTTAGGGTACAGATTAGGGTTTACCAGGAACACCCACAACCCACAATCAATCCAAGCTGGGAGGGCACGTAGGAGCACCTTACGGAGGCTCTCGATCCACGTCTTCAGGTGGCCCGTCTCCAGAGCGGTCTTCATCGTCACAAACACGCCCTTCTTTGGGCTCAGCGCCACAACCGCCGGGTAACCATACCTACGCACCGTCCACCGCACAACACACCCATCAATCACCAACCAGCAGCTGCAAGACGAGCCACAAGATCAGGGGGGTCGGGGGGGGGGGGGGGGGGGGGGGGGGGGGGAATGCCAAGTTTGCTATGCATTACTTAGATACAGGTAAGATATACATAGTTGCATAAATAATTTGTTGCTTAATTTGCTGCATGAGTTCAGATAAGTAAGAGTGAACTGATGACATTAGTGCGGATGAGGTGGAATTATTGTGGGAGTGGAATGGCACAGAGAGGCTCGTACCCTCCGACGTCCACGTTTGACTCCAGCGCAGAATGTGCGCCACCCTCGACCCAAAGGAACGAAAAGGGGCGGCCCTTGAACTGCTCAGCGGCGGCCTTTAGGCTGTCGATGTATGTGTTGCGCCCCACCGCGCCGGTGTCGAGGATGTTTGGGAGGAAGGCGATGATGCAAAGCGTCTTGGCACCCACTGGATCGAGGTCCAGCGAGGAGTCGCCCTCGTGGCCGGTGCACTCATTCACAAACACCTCCTGGTCCACTAGCTCAAGCACCTGCCACCAAGCAGCCGCACCAACCATCACCACCAAATCCAACGCAGCTACTGAGATTTGTCCATGCGTTGCACGTGGGCAACTGAGGACAGGACACTCGGCAGCGGACTGCGGCATTACCTCTGCCGGCGGCGCAAACTTCTCCCACTTGTTCAGCGCAAAGGTGACAATGGCGCCGGTATCGCGGGCGGAGTCGTAGTCCATCGGGCTGCTCTTGTTGGGTCCGAAATACTTTATGGTGGGGAAGCCGCGAACACCGAATCGCTGCCATACCCCCAAACAACCAAAGCAGTAAATCAAAACTGTACCTCAGATAATATTGAATTCCCAGGGAGTAGCAGGAAGTGAGTATGGGTGACAACATGTGGATTGACATGATCTGAGAAAGATTAAGCGCAAATATGAAATGTCTGTTAATGTGCGTGTGTGTGTGTGTGTGTATGTGTGTGTGTGTGTGCGTGTGTGTGTGTGTGTGTTGGGGAGGGGGGGGGGGGGGTGTTTGTGTTCGGTTAAGGGTTAACTGCAGCTGCGAATGTTTGTGCATGTGTTTGCGTACGCATTGAGCAGTAAAACACGGTCCGTGCGAGTCAATAGTGACAGCTGTGCTGCATGTGTATGCAAATACGTGTGAAAGCATTGTGGAGCTGTGAATGTAAAAGTGTGCGCGCGTTCAAACGTGTGAGGAAGGGGTGTCTAAGGGCGCATTTGTCTGTATTGCGAACGTGCAATTCTGAAAATGTGTGTGTGTGTGTGTGTGTGTGTGTGTGTGTGTGTGTGTGTGTGTGTGTGTGTGTGTGTGTGTGTGTGTGTGTGTGTGTGTGTTTTGACCGGGGCAGGGTAGAGTGCAAATGTGGAGGGAGCTTACGCCGCAGATTTCTTGGTTTTCGTTTTCGTCGCAATTGACAGCCCCGAGCTTGACTTTGTCCTTCAGCTGCCCAGCAGCATCGATCCAATCGGGCTTCAGCGCCTTGCAGTGGCCACACCTGCAGAAGAATCGATAATCACCGTGAGGACACAAGCACCCCGACGAGCCCAGGTACAAAGATGCACAACCCTGCAATTCATCCTCACAAATTGGACTAGCCAGAACGAAGCTTGGAGCAGGCGGCTGGGATGTTACCAGGGAGCATAGAACTCCACCATCCACAGGTCTTCCGAATCAGTGACTAGCTCGTCAAAGTTGCCCCCATCCAGCGAGACCACGTCAGTGCCTGCGTAGAAAGGGTCGCTGCCGCCACCACCTCCGCCCCTTTCAGAACACAACAGGAGCTGCAATGTTAATACCACTCATTTCTTCATCTGCGCTACGCCCAGCAATGCTTATTTGGGAGAGCTCAAACAAGATCGTAATCAATGACACGCTGCGAACCGCAACGCTGAAAACTTTAGCGCAACAACTTGAGTAATGGACGTCCCAAACAAGTTGCCCACTGTAGTCTGGAGCAGAGGAAGCTCACCTGCCACCACCTGAGCCACCGCTGGAGCCACCCTTCACTCCCAAGCGAGCATTCACCATCTGCGGTACACGCACAATCAGAACGGGCGCGAAAGACATGCAGCACGGGTCAAGCCAGCCCTGAACTTTTGAGAGATTGAATGGAGGATGTTTGTCGAGAGAGGAGTGGCAGAGCAGGAGCTAGTTACGTGGAGGCGAAAACGGCTGAATACCTTTTGGACCTCTCCAATCGCAAACTTGGCAATGTCCTTCGCGGTGCGCCCTCCGTTGTAGTCACTCGACTTGATCTTGCCACCCTGTACTGTGAAAAGTTTGATGGTGGGGAAGCCCTGCACGCCATACTGACCTATGCGTCCCAACACAGCACAGCAGGACTCACCACCATCCCAAACAGCACCGATAGCATATCGCCGGGCAAACACCCGCCATCCGAACCTCATCCAGCAGACCAGCACGGCGCACACCAAACAAAAACACAAAAGACGGCCTAATCCATCACAAAACACCATGAACGCGTGTGCCTAGAAGGGGGCATGTCAGGGAGACGGTGAACCATGGGAAAGGGAAATGTGGAGGGAGTGGAGCACTGACCGCCGAGTGACTTGTGCTCATCCGCGTCCACTGCCGCCACATGGACGACTCCCTTCAGCGCCTCCGCTGCCTTCTCCCACTCAGGCTTCAACGCCTTACAGTGCCCACACCTGAAGGGCAGTCACAGCAGTCGAGCATCTTATCAGACATCTAACGATAACTTTGCATGCCTCATCAACTCCACATTCCCCACCAACTTCCATTCATTGAAATTGAAAACTCGCGTCTTCTTTATTCGTTCACCGCGTCACACAGAACGACAACAACACTGCAACTACTCCTTCCGAAACAGCACCGTCAGTGTGGAAGACGATACGATGAGATGACACCAGACGGGGCTAGCGGCTCGCACCAGGGCGCGTAGAATTCCACGAGCCAGAGGCCGTCGCCGCTGAGTTGCTTTTTGAAGGAGGAGGGGTCGAGGTTGATCACTGGGCCGCCGGAGGAATACATCGCAGACGCCGGGATCACGGTCGCCAGGAACAAACAGGACGCGACGATCGTGCGGAAAGCCGTCCACTCACGGGATGTTGATGTTGCGCGACGCGGAGCCATTGCCGCTGCCTCAGATCGAGATAGGGTGGTTTCAGATCAAAGCGCCTCGGGGGGAAGAACCGCGGGGGCTGGGGGACGCGGTCGTGTATGGAGGGCGTCTGACTGTGGGTGCTGCGCGAGTGGCCGACAAAATTGGCATAGACCGCTGACGCTATATAACTGGAATAACTCCTGGGCTCACGAGTCGGGCAGGGTTGGGCTTGGGGGAACCGCGCGGTAGTGTCGCTTTAAGTCTGCGACGAGCGCAGCGCTGTGACTATATATCGCTATGCCTTGATAGTGCTTGCGAAGTTTCCGTCGCCAATGTATCGGGCCGATATTGGGTGGCAGGCACCAGTACTGGTGATCCTTACCTGTACATGTCAGCCTGTCCCGTGTGTACCGGTACCCTACCAATAAAAACTTATTACAGCTACCTGGTACATCACTTCGCCAGTACTCATACATTTATACAGAATCAGAAAATCACATTTATATTGTCCTTTACTTCTATCACGGCGGCGAGGCTTCCAGAAGATTCTGGATGAACAATCAACGAGTGGCTGCTGGTACATGTGCCCGTACCATACCCGTAATTGTCGTTTTAGAATAACATAACTCGATGATAATACAATGTCAATACTGTCGATGTTATATATAACTAATTTATTATTAAAAACATCAGTGGAAACCACCAATCATTTGGTACGGGTACTCTCGGCGGCCACGGCACGGCTTTCTTGACGGAGCTGGCCAAGCAGGCCTAGAGGAGATTCCTTAGTTTAATCTTCTAGGTTTATACATAATGCAGTGCTTCCTTTTGCCGTGCTTTGGATTTCGTGATCCTCTTGTCATTCTTGCCCTTTTGTTCCCCCTCCCTCTTCCATGTCCGTGCTCATGTTGTTGTTCTTGTAATCATTTATTTTAGTGGAAATCACCAATCAAAAGGAAACAAGGAGGAAAAAGCCCCACAGGCCTGAGCCCAAGGACTAGGGAGGCAGGCCAAAGCATCGGCACTGCCCTCTTGCAAAGCATCGCGAAGACATGAACCCAGCAAAATGTCAATAACCGCCACGACGCCCTCTTGCGAATACATAGAATCATGAATTGCTTACAAGACGACCCCAAAACACCGAGCATTACAAAAGCACGCAACCGCGATAACACAATCACCATGCGCGCCATCACGAAGGACCAAGGGTGCCATGGATAACATTTACAACGCGCTCCCAGACAATGATCCCTTGAAAATTCGACGAGAAAACGGCAAGAAGCAGCCGAAGTAGACGCATGTCTGGATATATAAAGACATGCGAATATAATAAGGCTTGTGTGGAAGGTGAGGTTCTGTTATAAGTAATACCTTCTAGTTATTAGTTACAGATAGCTACTGTAAGCTATTCTAGATATGATTAGTACATGTCTAGATCGGACATACCGATAACCGGTTTGATTCGGTACATAGCTGTCGCTAGGCTACAGCTCTCACACTTCTGTTGTCCCGACACCACGCCGCCTCGGGCTGGTTGTCTTTGTGACTGTCCCTTTTGCGCGACTATGATTGTAACTAGGTGTGCGTTAGTTACCTTCCATATTGATCGTGTGTGCACGGTTTAACATGTTATGGGCCCCCGCCTCACGTCACTCACGCACGAAAACTTGGTTCGGCGAGTTGCGATCGCCTCCTCTCCCGCAAAAGGCAAGTTCATATAGACACTCAGTACTTTCACCTTGTATTCGGCGGTATCGCCAGTATAAACTGCGCTTTAAACCCACCCTCCACCCCACCTAAGTCAGTTGCTCGAGGAAGCCAAATAGCCACCCACACCGACGCACTCGTCGTGTGTGGACATGGTGTACACATGTCCAAGCTGGAGACGGGGGGGGGAGCACTATCGGGTGAAAACGCATACACAGGGTGCACGACAGCCCTAGCTTAATTTATCTATATATTTTACTTAGCGACTCAGCCGCCAACGCATCTCTGCACATGCACCGGCCGTGGCCTCGACTTGTGCCCTACACTGGGTGGAGGATACATAAAAGGTGCTTTGAGACACCCCGGGGCAACATGCCGAGGGGTCGGCGGGCATCAGGCCGTCTTTATGATATCATTGTTAGGCACAAGTCCGGCTAGCGGTTGTTACCGCTGCTTGTCGTCCAATTTATCCTTTCCTTTGTCGCGATGGCACCGAAAACTGTCATATCCTAGCCATTTAGCTAAGTGCTAGTATCTGACATTATTTATTTCCTCTAAATAGTACCTGTATCTTAGCGATATTCAGTGACTCTTTTATTGTCATCACGGCAGTACAACTGTATCGCCGTATTTTCCCTCGACAGTACAGAGTTACTAGCAGTATCTCTTCTAGATAGTTCTTTTCTAGATAGTTCTAAGAGCTTGTGCGATAAGATTAGATAGACGGTACAGATAATCTCAGATAATCTGTATCACCAATAATAGTTTGGTTTAGTTAGCAGACAGCACAAGCTACAGGTTCTAAGGCTGTTTCTAGAACACCTGAGGTGTGGATATTTAAGACGGGGACTTACTGGTAGAGGTGAGAGACCGGTACAGAATAGAATCACGCCACACCCAGATTGTAAGAAACCCTGTTCCTAAGACAATCTTACTAATTCTCTCTACGCTGTATAATTAGATCCAGAGATTAGGTTCTACTATTAGTCTAAGGTTGCCATCTTAGCCTAACCAAAGTAGCACCTCACACGTGGTTTCGGAGCCTCAGAACAGCTAGACGAGACGAAGATGTCTAACCGAGCAGGAGAGAGACTACCAGAGGAAGTTGATGGTCGACCAGAGGGGGCGCCTTCTGGGCCGACACAGCCGACGTCGACAGATGGTAGAAGACAGACAGTGCGAGAAGGATCGAGTCCCACGATGGAGCCTATGTCGGTACACGTCACCGAGATGCTACAACGACTAAGTAACCGAGTTGACACTTTTTCGACTGAGCTATCTCAACTGCGTGACCACGTCGACAACGGTTTCAGGCATTTTGAAGGACGAGTGAACAGAAGCCGAGAAACGGAGAATTTTCTTCGAGGAGAACAATTGAGATCGGAGAGGACGCGAGAGATGCCAAGCATGATGCCGAACGATGTCAAACCAGCCAAGATCAAGAGCATCGCTACGACTAACATCGACGAGCTGAGAAACTGGTTCCGACATGCACGAGGGTATCTACGGTATCACAGCGTTAACCCTGAAGAGCAAAGAGGAGTGTACTGGGTATCTGGCTTTCTGGAAGGACCACTATCGAAGTGGTGGTACTCCCAAGTTGCGCAGACTGGAGATGAAGTCGGTGGAGGATTTTCCGGAGTTTCTGAGATGGAGAAATCCTTAATTCAGGAATTCTGCGGAAGAACACCGGCGGAACAAGCGAGATTGAATTTGGACAAAGCGAAACAGAAAACCACGGTCCTGAAGTACGCGAACTATTTTCGAGAACAATTATTGGAGCTTCCTCACCGTCACGAAGAAGATAACGTACATGATTTCCAGCGCGGTTTGAGACCCTCGATTCATAAGGAAGTTGCCCTGAAAAACCCTAAGACCCTACACGAGGCGATTCAAGCAGCTCTGCGAGCGGAGGCAGCGGAGACCAAGATTGAGACGACCCAACGCTCGACAGGCCGACTGAACGCCATCGAAGAAGACAGCGACTTTTCAGAGGCAGCGGAGGAGATCGACAGTGAGTTGGAGGAAGATTCGCATGGCGCGACCGAAGAAAAGCCGCGGGAGCTGTACGAGATTAGACGCCTCACTCAAGAGGAGGTCGACAGATTTAAGAAGGAGGGCAAGTGCTTCATTTGCCACAAGAAGGGACACATCGCTATCGACTGCCCAGACAGAAAGAACAAGAAGAATGACAGAACGAGGAAATCCCGGCCGGGAAAGTGAGACCTGAGTCGGCAGCTCGCGGCAAGCTGCAGGATGAGGTTTCGTCTCCTACAGCGACTCAGGAAGAGACCAGAACAGAAGAAGTACGAGACCCGTTACCTCAAACGACATTGAGGCCAGTCTTTAGGAGCAAGGACTTTAGCGACTGGATGATGAATAGGGAGTATTTCCTGAAGTACTCTCAGACCTACGGACCTTTCGACTTAGATGGAGCTAGCGATAATGACGGCCTTAATTCTCAAGTGGCGGAGGATTTTTGCTGTCCGGCGCGCCCATTTCAGGAGAGAGATTTACAGAAGTACCGGAGAATTTGGCTAAATGCGCCATTTAATGAATTAGAAGATTTTTTGGGCCATTATTTGCGGAGTAAACTGCTTCATCCCCATCTGAGAGCGGTTATAGTGGTTCCAAAATGGAGGGCAAAACCATGGTTCAAGCTGCTGCGAAATTTCCGACTTGTCGACGAGCTGGCGGCGAAAGAACATGTGTTTACCTGCCCCACGAACGATGGAATAGAAGGAAGAAGGCAAGATGTTGGACCGACAAGATGGACGACGCAAGTCTACGTCGACGACACCGATCGAGTTCGATTTCTGCCTCAGAACCTACAGAATCCCCCGAAGACCTACTGGACTCACTCGACGACTCTTGTTACCGATGGCCGACGAGTGTTACTAGCGAAAGAGGACACTGGCATGGTCTGGTTTCCTGGTGGCAAACAGGAGATTGAAGACGCGACCCCGGAATACACAGCAGTGCGAGCTCTTACGGAGACAACTGGATTAAAGGTGAGCGAAACAAATTTACGCCTTTTAGGGACGGAGTCTTCCGGACAGAATAAGCGCTACGTGTATATCGCTCGCGTTCGACCCGGATCGATACCGGACGCTACGTCAACTTCTCGGGCAGTATGGGCTACCTGGAAGGAATTAATTTCGGCACGGCGTACGGGTTATCTAGTCTGTGGAGAACAGCAGTTCCCTCTTCGTTACGAGACTTTTGGGAAACCGATTGACGGGTGGATGAACAAGAACGTCCGACTAGAAGACAGTGTTCCTGCGACGCTACATGTATCCACAACCCAGTCTGGAACAAGTCTGTTAGTGTTGGGAGGCACCTTACGCGGACATCGATGCCGTATTTTGGTTGACTCTGGCGCTTCGGAAAATTTCTGCAAGGCTGAGTGGGTACGGGAGCATCACATTCCGACGGTTACTGGAGAGAAATACCGGATAAAATTGGCAGATGGTAGTACAACTACGACTCGCCAGCGACTACGGAATGAAGTACTCACAGTAGGGACCCTAGACATACGTCTGGACGCAATTACGACAGAACTGGATAAATTCGACATCATCCTCGGTCAACCTTGGTTACAAGCCGTCAACCCGGATATAGATTGGTCTACTAAAACGATTCGCGACCGTAAAACTGGCGAAGCTATGGTGTCTGGCGACGAGTACACCGTACCTGTGACAGTACATCACTTGGAGGCGGATGCGATGGCAAAGCTGCTTAGACAACAACCAGCAGACCTCTTCGTGATTGGACTACGAGAAGTACAGGACGCGGTCGACGACATCAACACTGATCAACAACCTGAGTGGACGACTTCGTTACGAGATTCCCTGAATGAGTTTACGGACATTATCAAGGAGCCTGACGGTCTACCGCCAACTCGCGAGTGCGACTTTGAAATTAATTTGGAGTGCGATGAACCACCTAAGGAGCGAACGTACCGTATGTCACCAGCAGAACTCCGGGAGGTTCAAGTACAGTTGCAAGACTTACTCGCAAAAGGCTGGATTCGTCCGTCTAAATCTCCGTATGGTGCCCCGATTTTATTTGTACGCAAGAAGGATGGTACCATGCGTATGTGCGTAGACTACCGGAAACTCAACGACCTCACGAGGAAAGACCGAACACCGTTACCCCGGATTGATGAGTTACTCGACTCGCTATATGGGGCTCACTATTTCAGCACGCTGGACCTGTATAAAGGCTACCATCAAGTTCGAGTCAAAGAGCGCGACATACATAAGACAGCATTCCGAACTCATTACGGACTGTTCGAGTACTGCGTTCTACCCTTTGGACTTTGTAACGCCCCAGCTGGATTCCAAGCGATGATGAATCGAGTTTTGGCCCCGTATCTTGGCAAGTTCTGCGTGGTATATTTGGACGACGTGTTGATCTACAGTAAGACGGCCGACGAACACCTCGAGCATATTCGACTCGTGTTACGAGAGTTGCAGCGACACCAGTTGCATATCAAACTCTCTAAGTGTTACTTCGGACGATCGAGCGTCAATTTTCTTGGGCATGTGGTGGAAGCTGGACAGATCCGAATGGACCCCGACAAGGTTGAGGCAGTACAAAATTGGCCCCGACCGAAATCTGTGACTGAAGTACGTGGATTTCTGGGACTTGCTGGATATTACCGGAGGTTTATCAACCAATTCGCAACCCTAGCAACCCCATTAACGGACCTGACCAAGAAGACACCGGAATTTCGCTGGACTCCTCAAGCCGAGTCAGCATTCGAGCAAATTAAAAACGCGATGGTACGTGCACCAGTACTGGTAATTCCTGACACTTCTCCTAATGCAAGGTACACACTGTACACAGATGCTTCTGGATTTGCAGTAGGAGCTGTGCTATTACAAGACCAAGGTATTGGATTACAACCTGTTGCGTACCATGCTCGAAAGATGAACAAGCATGAGGTACACTATCCTGTCCACGAACAAGAGCTACTGGCAGTTCGAGACGCTCTACTGAAGTTCCGTTGCTACTTAGATGGCGCGGCGGGATTTACAGTAATTACGGACCACGACACGTTGCGACACTTCTTTCGGCAGCGCGATTTGTCTACTCGACAGGTGCGATGGCTTCAAGTTTTAGCACCTTACCAGCGACAGATGGACATCGTATACAAGAAGGGAGCAGTCAACCAGGCAGACGCTCTGTCTCGCCGACCTGACCTGAAGGACTCATTACAGAAGCTGCAACTATTACGCGATTGGACCAACGACGAAGCAGAATGCGAGTTACACGCACAGATTTTTTCCCTGGAATCCCGGTTACATCCTGACTCTGGACTTCATGCGGAAATCAAAAGTGCTTATGATTCGGACAAATATCTGCTTACCCGGAAATCTCTGCCTACCTGGCTGGTACGTCAATCTAATGGACTCTTGTACGCCTACGGGACAAGACTGTATGTTCCGAACGTCTCTACATTGCGATCAAGAGTATTGTACGAACTACACGACGCACCGACCGCGGGACACCCTGGTATTATTCGACTATTGGCAGCAGTAACCCGGACGTTTTGGTGGCCTAACATGAAGCGGACAGTACAACACTATGTACGCAGCTGTGTTACCTGTCAACGCAACAAGGCAGCGCGACACAAGTCTTATGGACTCCTTCAATCGCATGAGGTACCGACCAGGCCCTTTGAGCATGTATCGCTTGACCTGATTACGGACCTTCCTGAGTGCGATGGGTATGATGCTGTGGTGGTATTCGTCTGTATGCTTACGAAACGGACGATTGTCGAGCCAATTACGAAAACGATTACAGCGGAACAATTAGCAAAAGTTATGCACCGCGCTGTTTTTCGGCATTTTGGCTTACCACGGAAATTAATATCCGATCGAGATCCCCGGTTTATGAGCGACTTCTGGCAAACCCTATTTAGGGCTGTTGGCACCAAGCTTAATATCTCTACGAGCTATCACCCCCAGACAGATGGCCAAACTGAGCGAGTAAACCAGACATGGGAGCAAGTCATACGATGCTATGTGCACCCCTTGCACGACGACTGGGTTCAACACCTTACCAACGTGGAGTTCGCGATCAACGCAGCGGTTTCTACGTCAACGACTATGTCTCCATTTAAGGCGACGCTAGGATTTGAGCCGACATCTCCAACAACGGCTACATTTGACGATAACGAGCCTAGCCGTACTTTACCGGAGCAAGTGAAGATTCTGGTCGAGATGCACAGATTTGCCCACGACTGCGTCAAAGCAGCCCAAGCACACATGCAAGACGCTGCAAATCGGCACCGGTTACCAGTACCTTTTACAGTTGGCGACAAGGTTAAGCTCAAGGCGACAAATCTACGGTTTGTACAACAGCCATGTTCTAAACTACGCGACCGCTACATTGGACCGTTTCTCATTACGGAGGAAGTTTCCCCGGTTGCATTTCGGCTTAAGCTACCCCCTGGAGTACGGATTCACGATGTTGTACACGCCAGTTTACTGGAGAAATGGAATTCAGAACCAGAACAGGCCAACAGTGCACAGCCAATTCCGATTGTGCACGATGCGAAGCGATTTGAAGTCGATAAAATACTCGACGTGGCTTTTAACTCCAATGGCACGGGACTTTTGTTTAAGGTCCGCTGGGCAGCACCGTTCAACGTACCTAGCGAGGACACTTGGGAACCCATGCGAGGAGTCAACCACTTAAACATCTTTTCCGAATTCCTTCGAACGGATGTTTATCGAGAATTTTCTGGCACCCCTGACTTTGTCAGATTTCGCAATCGCTGGCCTGCAAGAACCCCCAAGAAACCAAGACCCTGAGTACTGCACAGCGGGGACGCTGGTGCTTAAGGAGGGGAGAGTGTCATATCCTAGCCATTTAGCTAAGTGCTAGTATCTGACATTATTTATTTCCTCTAAATAGTACCTGTATCTTAGCGATATTCAGTGACTCTTTTATTGTCATCACGGCAGTACAACTGTATCGCCGTATTTTCCCTCGACAGTACAGAGTTACTAGCAGTATCTCTTCTAGATAGTTCTTTTCTAGATAGTTCTAAGAGCTTGTGCGATAAGATTAGATAGACGGTACAGATAATCTCAGATAATCTGTATCACCAATAATAGTTTGGTTTAGTTAGCAGACAGCACAAGCTACAGGTTCTAAGGCTGTTTCTAGAACACCTGAGGTGTGGATATTTAAGACGGGGACTTACTGGTAGAGGTGAGAGACCGGTACAGAATAGAATCACGCCACACCCAGATTGTAAGAAACCCTGTTCCTAAGACAATCTTACTAATTCTCTCTACGCTGTATAATTAGATCCAGAGATTAGGTTCTACTATTAGTCTAAGGTTGCCATCTTAGCCCAACCAAAGTAGCACCTCACAAAAACTCGCTTTGCCGACTCTCCACATGTTTCGCCTCCTGATTCCCATGACCCCAGCTCCCACCAGAGCTCGCTATTTCCGACGCTTGATACGCTCGCGCTAGTCCTAGAGCAAATGGCGCTCATCAACGCACGCATGGACGCGCAGTCGACCGACGCTGCTGATGCTGCAGCTGCTGCTGCTGAGCCCGTCGCTCAGCGCCGTCGCGATGCGCGGCTCGAAACCCCGCGCGACGGCCACTCATTGGACACCCTTCCACCACCTCCACCACACCCCCATCTCGGCAACGCCCCTTCCACCCAAGGACCCCTCTTCCCAAACGCACGGCCGCATCACGTCCCAACCTCCCGTGGACCCCCTCACCCTTACGGTCCGCCGCCAGCCATGCCCGGCCACTCCCCATTCTTTGGTGCCCCACCTCGTCACTTCCATGGCCAACATTCATCTCCACCCGCGCGTGGTGCCCTCAGCACCCGTGGAGGACGCCGCCCCACCATTGACCCCGTCGTCGTCGGGCGTGCCGCCCACGAAGCGACCGGCTTCGGCAAGGACGCCCTCAACCGATCGATGAGGATGCCAGTTCCCACCATGGGGCCCAGCTCGGACTTCAAGTAGTGGAAGAGGAACTTTCCAAACTTTCTCTCCATGAAGGCAGCGTACCTTATCCCGCAGGTGGCCATCCGCGAGTCGGGTGCATGGCTGGATGAGCAAGCGCGGCACTACGCATACACCCTCGTGCTTGATGCCGCCATCGACAACAAGCGCGTTGACCAGG
Source organism: Tetraselmis chui (assembly GCA_026401115.1). Lineage (NCBI taxonomy): Eukaryota > Viridiplantae > Chlorophyta > Chlorodendrophyceae > Chlorodendrales > Chlorodendraceae > Tetraselmis > Tetraselmis chui. Next base: position 419,469 of record JAPMLY010000038.1, read on the forward strand.
CTTTGCAATGCGTTGCTCCTGCACGTCCCGACTGCGCCACTGCAACCTCGAACATCATGTGTGAACGGCTGGACTGCAAGTCCTTCGCGCGCTCTCTCTCCCTGCTGGACAACCTCATGCTCCGACAGCGCCATGACCAGTCCATGACTGACTACGCCCACTTCCTCAAGCAGACTTTTGATGAGTACGATGAAACCTGCTAGCTCATAGATGGGTCTGCAACCATCCACCCACACAACCTTGGCCTCCTCATGCTGCGCGGCATTTCCAGCTCCGGCCAATTCGGCCATGCCAAGCAGTGTGTGACTAATGCCTTCGACATGGACTGCCTCTTGTCCGCCGATGAGGTAATATGGCCATCATTCTCTACCTAGCACATAATATGGACGAGGACGCCGGTGCTCCGAGCATGCCGGCCCCTAACACATCGCCCCCTCCCATCTTTGCATTTGTCGCTGCTGGTCGCGGCTCGCATAGCGGCCGAGGACACAACCCACGTGGACCCCGTGGTGGCCGTGGCCTCCCGAACAAGTGCAGCGCATGTGGCGGTCTAGACCACATCATGTCCTCCTGTAGTGCCCCAGATGACGCCCTTCTGAAGTGGGCCCTGGCCAAACGGAAGATGATCGTCTAGAAGTACGGTATCCATGGTGGCTCCGCATCTGCGCACGCTGCTCTACTGTGCGACGTGTCCGCCGACGAGACTGACAGTCTGCCCACCCTTGAGGACTGCACGGATGAATTCGATGACACCGAAGTGAGTGTCCCCTTCAGTTGTGTCGTTTTCTCATCGTCCATCACCCATGATCGTGACCTTTCGCAGTATTGGGTAGTTGACTCCGCTTGTTCGGTCAACTTGACCGCATTTCGAAGTGATTTCTCCACGTTCACCCCGCACTCCACGTGCTCTCGCGTGGGTGGAGTTGGTGTCGATATCAAAGGCAGTGGTTCCGTGCGCATTTCCATTCGGTTGGCCTCGGGCAAGATCATCCACCGCACGATTCACGCGTTGTACACACCCGACCTCTCATCTCGCTATGCTCAACGCATCGTCAGACTGCTTAGTGTCAGTTGGTTACAGTCGCACTGCGGCTGTGAATTTCTTTCCCCCACTGACTCCGACACTTGTATCCTCGTGGTGCCCACAAGAGTAGGGGTGCTAGAGCCCTCTTGAAAACGGTCTCTACCTCCCGCCCCACTAACCTAAGCTTCCCCCAAGACCCTCCGCAGAGAAAGCGCGTAATAACTTTTCCCGTGTTGCCCTCACTGCTCAGTGCGACCCCGTAATGTGGCACCGTTGGTTTGGACATCTTAAATTGCACAGCCTTCACGCCCATCATACTAACGGTGTCCCAACTAGCCCACCATTAGCCAGCTCTGTAAAAAATGTTTCTTGCGTTTCATGCTTGCTCCACAAGGCCACTGCTGCACCACACAACACGAATGCTTGGGCTAAACCCTCCCGTCCCCTTCTCAACTTGTCCTGTGACCTTTGGGGTCCCGTGAATGTCCGCTCCCCACATGGCCTCCGCTACTGCATGCTCGTCATCGACCACCATACCCACTACATGTGGGTGCGGTTCCTCAAGTCAAAGGACGACGCATGCTTTGAGCTGGAAACTATCTTGCAGGACATAAAGCACTTGCATGCACGCCATCACTCCTAGTCAGGCGCGCTCACACCGGTCATAAAATTCGACTCGGACTATGTGTTTGAAGTTGTTGTCACCCGCCAAATGTGCGCCCGCCTCGGCGTCGGGGTACAATTCTCTGCCACATATGCCCATCACATGCTCGGCAAAGCCCAACGCCCATGGCGCACTATCCGGGACAATGCTTCTGCGATGCTCCACAGCATGGCCGTCCCCAATTCCTTGTGGTCATGCGCTGTCGGCACGGTTGTTTATCTCCGCAACCGCACGTACAACCTTTCGATCGGCCTCACTAGCGGCATTCCTCTTACTCTCACGTCGTCGGTGCTTGACGCATCTAAGTTCCGCGTCTTCGGGTGCGCTGTCTTCGCCAAAGTGCCCGAGAAGTTGCGTTGGAAACTCGGTGAGAAAGCGTTTCGTGGCGTCATGGTTGGCTATCCCTCTTACGCACCCGCGTACCTCGTGTACAACCCCGAGACTCGCCGCATCACCACTTCAATCCATGTTGTCTTCCAGGAATACACTCCGGGCTTCTGCGCACGACTCCCCGTCGACCCGGTCATCACCGACCGTTCGGATGACGATCCTCCGCAAGACATCTCACCCCACTCCCACCCTATCGACACCACCCTACCCGACCCCCAACCCCCTCCTACACCACCTCGCCAGGCTCGACTCCTGTCTCATCCCCTTCGCTACGGCGAATTTGTTGCCCACATGTCCGACTACCCGCCGACACGTGTCACGGCGTGTTGTGACCCTGAACAAGGCAAGGCCAAGGAGGACATCTTCTAGCAACCTCACGTGCCCGACATTATCATTGGTCCTCCCCACACACGTGCCGGCATATCGCCTACTGCCGTCGCTCTCCTTTCCGCCCGAAAGTGTGTGGATCCCAAATCGTACCGGACTGCGTTGGACAGCGCCCATGCCCCCCAGTAGCAAGCCGCTATGCAGCAAGAGTATTCCTCCCTTATAGACAATGGCACGTGGGAACTCGTCGACCTTCCCCCCGACCGCGTGGTCGTTAACATCATGTGGATTGTTGTAAGTAATACCTTCTAGTTGCTAGTTACAGATAGCTATTGTAAGCTATTCTAGACATGATTAGTACATGTCTAGATCGGACATACCGATAACCGGTTTGATTCGGTACAAAGCTGTCGCTAGGCTACAGCTCTCACACTTTTGTTGTCTCGACACCACGCCTCGGGCTGGTTGTCTATGTGACTGTCTTTTTTGCGTGACTGTGACAGTAACTAGGTGTGCGTTAGTTACCTTCCATATTGAGCGTGTGTGCACGGTTTAACAGGTTATGTGCCACGGTTTAACACGGTCGTGCGCCTTTCCGCCGCGGAAAATCATAGTTGACATACGTGGCCACATCCCACATATGTACCGAACCACGCCACTATCACCCCCCCCCCCGGACATCTCCCGGCACCGCAGCCCAGCTCCAAAACCAATGTCGGAGGTGGGGTTCATCTTGGGCCGTGACTCGCCTACATACCGAGATCGGACTAAACGGGTATTGAACCCGCGACCGATTGTGTGTTAGGCGTGCGCCTTGCCGCGTCGGAAAAGCATAGTTGACCAAATCCACATATGTACCGAACCACGACACTTGCATCGATGAAACAAACGAAGATTGGGGCACATGAGACGCCGGATAGTAAAGAAGTCACGATTTCGTTTAAAAATTCAACCGCAAAAGGGACTAGGCGCCGCCTCCAGCGTTTAGAGGAAAGGGTTATACTGTAATAATGATAGTGGAGAGGTAGGGGGTACCATCGCGAGCAAAGCTCCGATCAAAGTTAGGTAGGACATCCCTAACTCGCGTGCGATGGTGCGGCAGCCAGCCTCCCGGCTGTGGGACCCCCCCCCCCCCCCTCGTCCCGAACTTGCGCGGACACTAGTACTTGTAACGATCCATGAAATTAGAGTTATTTGAAATGCCATCTATGATAAAAAAGTGCATGCAAAGAAGGTTGCTTGCGCGTGATGAAAGACAGAAAAAGAAATTCCATCGAAGACATGGACCATGTCAAGTCACCAAGCTCAAACATACGAGGGACAAAGAAAGTATAATAACTATGCTCACTAGACTAGCATGGGGCGGAAGTCCAACTAATACTAGCAAAACGTATCACAAAAAGTGACATACATAAACCCAACTCGTGGGGTCGCATGTAGCTAGTGAGCAAGAGACTTTCCCCGCGACTTCGCTATGACATCGAATTCGGCCAAAAGACTTAATAAGGACCATGGGTGTTCCCAATGTATAGATAAGCATCGGCGCCGCATTCTCCGCACCGGGCACGGAGAAGGGGCTTGCGACACATCGAGAAAGCGGGTGAAGGAAGTTCTTGCATGAGATGGAAGCATGGCGCCTTGCGGTAGGAGTATATATGTACTCTCTCGCACGGTTATTCAAGCACGTTGGTAGATAATGATTTGTTGTCGGCGACTCGGCGTCGAGGACAATCTTCCGCTACCACGCACCCACGAACTCAACAAGGACACAAGCATCTGACCCTTCAAAAGTAGCGGCGGCATGTTAAGCAGAATCCGCAAATAAAACACGGCGTGTCCCCCGATTACGCCAAATAACTTCGTGACCGCAAACGGAATCAATCGCATGTCAAGACGCGCGACTAAATCGGCAACGTTGCGCGCCCTCCCAATACTTGTCGAATTTGGCTTTCTTGCCGTGCATACCGGCGAGTTGCCGCGGCCGCGGGGTGCGTAGAGACGGGGGGGGGGGGGGGGGGGGGGGGGGCTAGCAAGATTGAACAAGCCGGAATCCATATTGAAAACAACCAATCAAACAAAGAAAACGAAAGGTTGCTTAGCATTTACTCATTTCTTCGCGTTTCTAGTCGTTCACTTTAACTGTCCATCTGAGGGCTGAAAAGATCGGCAAGCCGTACCCGGGTACGCTTGCCGTCGACCCCGCCAAAAGCATGCCAAATCAACGAGTTTTTCCCCGTCCGTTTAACAAAATAATCCTAACATATATTTCTTGCGGTTGGAAATACGAGGTTTAGGTTTTAAAGCTTCACCGCCTTAATCGCGCGAGTCCATTCCGGCAGATGTGCCATCACCGCCCCATTTCTGTACCACTTGCCAAAGAACTTTACATAGCTTTGCGTAACCAAAGACTCCTCCTCTCCCACTTCATACGAGGTGACTAAACACAGTACGGAAGTTCTTTTTGAAAAGTATAGGTGAATCTGTCTTTTACGCTTGGATGTGCGGGCGGTCGACGCCGCCCCCATCCGCCGATACTTGCAATACTTTATTGTTCCCCGGGCCGATACACGCTCACCAATCGCTCACCAAGAATAAAGGAAGCCCAAGACACAGCTGTGTAGGTGCTAGATATGGGGGTGACACAGATATATATTCGACGTGTGAGGCCTGGAGGCAGTTTGCGCCTTTATCAAGTTCTTCTAAAGGGCCGGTAGGGGGGGGGGGGGGGGGGGGGGGGGGGGGGGAGGGGACGAGCGGGGCGGGGGCATCACTACATGTAACGACTATATCTTTCTCACTCGTTAACCCAACCATTGTCCTACTAAATATGCTTAGCAAAGCAGCCTTTATTGAGTTAGGCTGAGTTAATCTGCACTGGTGTATTGCAAAGTGAGCAAGCAACGCGATTGGTGCACCACAGCCATTGCACGCCATGCGCTTCCCGCGCTTAGGGTCATGAGGCGATGCCTCAGGGTTTCGAACTATGCTTGTCTTGTTGACATATTCCACCTCTCAGGTGTTTACACTATATAGCGATAGTCAAGTCAAATTAATGTTGTTTTTCTCATCGCTAGAGAGACGATAGTGAACCGCGGGCATTCTTTTGCATGGCACTCCTCCGCGATGGGGGTCCGCGGCTACAGGCACAGCCTCGAGCGGAGGGATATGTGGAAAAAAAAGCCATTAAAAATACATAAGAGGTCAAGATATAAGGAAAACTACCAAATTTGATGCATGGTGCTCTAATGGGACCTTTTCCGTCCTTGGTCCGTTGACACTCGACGCCCTGTGCTAGTTCCCATCCGGTTTGTACGGGAGAGTCGTCGGCGTACGCCTCGGGACGGGGGTCGTCCTTTCCACCATCCTCTCCATCGTCTCCCTCCACCATTTGCTTAAAAAACTCGGCATAGGATTTATTAGTATCTTGGGAGACTGTGTGAGGCGTGGGTGAGGAGGAGTCCTCTCGTTCCGAGGTCACGACGGGTGGGGAGTGCCGCGTGACGCCGGCATCGCGGGTTATTTCGGGGCGCACGTCAGAAAATCGCATTTTCACCCAAGCACCGCTCAAAGAAACTACTAATTCCATAACATATCCCCCGTTTGAACCCTTACCTTGGGTCATGGCCTTAGATAGGCGCAAAATATGGGCCGGGGGGCTGGTTGGACGCGTTCGCAAGTGGGACCCTTCTAGCGGCCCCATTGCGGCGATTGTACCATCTGGCAATGGGGAATCTGACCGCGTCTCACCGCAAGGCCTTCAATGACCCTAAGCCTATAAGAGTGGAATCCTTAGGGTCCTAGGACCCTCTCTATTTAGTTGTTTTGGCGTGTTGACCAAAGTGGCCCCTGCTGCTTTATTTTTTGTGGAAGCGTACCCAGGTACGGCTTAAGCGTACCCAGGTACGCTGCCCTTAGTTGAACAGTTAATCGTATTTCTTTCCCTGTATCAATCGGCAGCTCCTAGCTTGTTTTTCAGAAAGTTGGTTTGGTTGTAGGGAAGTTTTTTCTAGCGACCCCGGCTGAAGTTCGCGCGTGACATTGTCCTGCCATAGCGATTGGTTGTTGCATCCCTCGTCCCTGCCCCCCGGGGCGGGGTTAGACCTGTGGGGCGGGTCTTTCCATTTTCATTTGTTCGGTAGCTTGTGGTTTCCACTACTTTGTCTTGTAAGAAAATTTACTTATTTAGGGGCTACCTACACCGGCACAGTACAAAGTAAAAGCTTATCCATATATATCATCAGCAGGAACGTCACCGAGGAGCCGCCGTCTGGATGGAGGGCGACACAGCAGTGGGCCACTGCGTGTCCCAACTGCGTTCGTCAATGCAATAGGCGATCTTCCCGCGACCTCCTCACACGGTGGAGGGAAGGGGTATACAGATTATCATAACTGCAGGTATTGCCAGAAATTGTGCCTCACCTTCGGCAACATTGTGCGGCTGCTTTCCTCCCATCCCTCTCGCTGCCAGCCTGCCACACACCCACGCGCATTACGGAAGCACCGCTTCTTGCCATAGTACAGCGCCTCAACTCCTAATAAGTATCGATATGCGATATATCATGCTTACGCTTTTATGCCACTTGTGCGATTGTCTCGTGACATCAACCCAACATTAACCGGTTCGGCATCATCGGTATTACAGTTGGTGTGTTAATTATTTACAAAACACATGTCCGTAATGTGTTTTTGAACGCTAAATGTTGGCACCTGCTATGTGTAGTGACACCGCGACAGGGGACCTCCATGTCTTCATTTCTGCAAGGCCTTCGGGGCTGCCACGGCCTAATGCAGCCGTCTGCTGTAAAGGGCGCGCTAGTGCTTCCGCGTGGCCTCCATCATCATGCAACACGCGCACCAACGCTGGCTGCAGCGCCCATCATGTGCGCTGGTGTACCTGCAGGGCGCTGGACCACAACAAATGGAGGGCGGTCTCAGAGGGGTGCGTGCCTCCTTTGACAGCCATCACACCCTTCCAGAGCGTGTCCATGAGCATTACCGGATGGAGGGGAGTAAAGTGCGAGTGTCAATGCTTGGCGCATGAATGAATGCAGGTCAGAGCACTCGGGCTGCTGCGGCTCCCACAGAGGCGAGCACGATAGCACCTGAGATAAGTCTGGAGGGCGCCAACATTGTGCAGATCCTGCAGGAGCGTGGCCTCGTGCAGGTACCATCTATCTTCCACTCGTACATGCCATCGCGCAATTCCATTTGACAGGGCCGCATGTGTAGCATTATACTATCGAGACAGCCAATGATGCCTATGTGTCTGAGTGGTGTGCGTGCGTTTGGGGGGCATGAGTGTAGGACATGACGGGTGATGGGCTTGAGAAGTGGGCGGGCAGCAGGAAGGTGGCTGTCTATTGTGGCTTTGACCCCACCGCGGAGAGCCTCCACCTCGGCAACCTCCTCGGCATCATTGTGCTCAGTTGGTTCCAGCGCTGCGGGCACACCCCAGTCGCCCTTGTCGGTGGTGCGCACCTCATAATTTGCACTTGAGAGCACACACACACACACACACACACACACACACACACACACACAGCGCCTAATCATAGAAAAGCTGCACCATCGTTGTGCTCAGGTTGCATTCTCTTTGCCCACAGGCGCCACCGGGCGAGTCGGCGATCCATCTGGCAAGAGTGCTGAGCGGCCGGTGATGACTGAAGATGTTATTGAGCGTAACGTGAAAAGTATTGGAGGCATTTTGCAGAAGCTATTGACGGTCAGCTGCATTTGACGACTCCCTACTACACTTGGCGCACGCACACACAAACACACACACACAGACACACACACACACACACACACACACACACACACACACACGTACTTACTTACACACACACACACACACACACACACACACACACACACACACACGCGCGCGCACGCACGCACGCACGCACATGCAAATCCTCTTCCCAAGCTATTTTTCCCCGTTTCCCTCACTGTCTATCTCACTTACGCCCAGGTCGGAGAGGCGGAGCCAAAAATTGTTAACAACTTAGACTGGTACGCCTTCTTTTCTCTTTTGAATGTGGTGGCACCTGTTGAATGGCTCTGCTGTCTTTGGGAGAAGCTCTGTCTATGGCAGGTGGGCAAGGGAGGGTGCGTTTGCGCGCATGGGCGAGCTCACCTCTTCTCATGGTGTTACATGGGTGGGTGGTGATGGGTCGTGCAGGTACGGCGGGATGGGCCTTCTCACGTTTCTGCGTGACGTCGGAAAGTTTGCACGCGTGGGCACCATGCTGTCCAAGGACTCTGTTAAGACCCGCCTCAATTCAGACACCGGCATCTCATTCACTGAGTTCTCCTACCAGCTGCTTCAGGTTGCCCCCCCCCCCCCCCCCCCCCCCCCTTTGTGCATGCCGCATAATTCGGTCGCTATTTGTAATATTCGACCGTAGCATTTCCTCTATCGCGTTTGTGGTGTTGGCATAACCCACTGCACGCCTGCATTGCAGGGCTACGACTTTGTGCACCTCCTTCGGAACCACGGCGTCAGCGTGCAGATTGGCGGGAGTGATCAGTGGGGGAACATCACAGCGGGGACGGAGCTGACACGCAAAATTATGGGTGGCGGTGATGAGGAGGATGAGTCCGCAGTCAGCAGCGCGGAGTGCTATGGCCTCACCTTTCCCTTACTGGTGAACCTCCCCCCCCCCCCCCCTTTCCCTCCGTTCTCTTCACGCGTCATGGCCCTGGGCACACATTGCCTCTCCCTGACGTGTCATGTTGGTACGGATGCACAGGTGGACTCTGCCGGGAAGAAGTTTGGCAAATCGGAGGGCGGCGCGCTGTGGCTGCGCGCCGACATGCTGTCGCCTTATAAGTTTTATCAGTACCTGTTTGCCACCACCGACGCGGACGTGGTTAAGTTCCTAAAGATGCTCACGTTCCTGCCGATGTCGGAAATCGAAGCGATGCGTGGGTCGATGCAGGCAGAGGGGTACATACCCAACACGGCGCAGAGGCTACTGGCTGAGGAGGTATGCTATACAACAATATGCTTGCAGTGCCCTATCTCTAACCCCCCCCTTCCCATTTTCGAAGGTCAGTTGTCTTATTTTCGATATTAAGCGGTGCCAATCACGAGCTCACCACCCTCAGCTTACCCCTTTCCTCAGGTGACCCGCTTTGTTCACGGGCAGCAAGGTGTCGACATCGCGCTTAAAGTGAGCTACCGTCCCCGACAAAAGCACCCACATGCACACACATATAGACATACAAGCACGCACGCGTGTGATGTTATACTCTCTCAAAATTGTGCGCTCGCGCGCGCGCGCACACACACATGCGCCTACACAACCTCAAGAATGATGCAGTAAAAAGACACGTGCAGTCATTAACACGCAGGCACAGACACATATATTCTTTTTCCTATCGCTTTCGCACATGGTCCTTCATATGGCTCAGACATACAGCCCAAGCAGCCACTATCCCTGTCGAATCAGTTGCGCTCCAGCGATATGCTATGTATTCATGACCATTCGCCGCCAGGCAATCACTTTTGAAAATCTTCCTTTGGATTCTTATTTTCGTATGCACCATGTCCGAAGGCCACCGCCGGCCTTGCCCCCGGCTCCAAAACCACGCTGGATGCGGAGACGCTGGACGCCATCGCGGACGACATCCCTTGCGCCACCCTCTCCCGCGCCGATGTGTTAGAGCGGCCGCTTGTGGATGTGATGGTGGCGGTGAAACCCCTCTCAGCTGCTGCTTGTGGATCTTATGCAAGAATTTACGGCATGATGGTGAACTGACACTGGTGTGTGTTGCTTTGGTGGGAAAGTCGGGGCTGCAGAGTAGTAAGAGCGAGGCACGGCGCACGATCAAGGGTGGCGGTTGCCGCGTGAACAATCGAAAAGTGGATAGCGAGGCGCAGGTGGTCGCTGCTGAGGACCTGTTGGAGGGGCGGCTCATGCTGTTGGCGTCTGGAAAGAAGAACAAGCTGTTGGTCCGGGTGGCCGAGTAGACGAGCCGTCACACGACAGTCTGTCTGTGTGCTCGCGCGGCGTTGCGGCGATGAAGCTGCTATGCGATTGTGATCATCTCCGCTCATTTCCACGCCACTGGTTACGAGTCCAACCTTGTCTCGTGTTCATTCGACCTTTCCTCTCATCGATCACCAAGCATTCATACGTTTCATTGCACATGACGAGATGCAGTCGTACCTGTCAATGGGCACAGTGTATACTCTTACACTTTTCATTATAAATAAAATATAAACCTCGTGTGTGGCTCATCCAAGGGAAGCTCCACTACCACATGCTTCACGAGTCTGGCCGTTCAGGAGTCCCCGTCAATGGCAAGCCCTCCCTTGTAAGTAATAGGAGTTACTGCTGTATATTTTTTCGTGGGAATGTCTTCATATGTAAGGAATGTCGGCAGCCCAGCCGCAAGCAGAGCGCCTCTCATCTCGTCCATGTTAAGGAACGCCTCCTCCAACGGTATGTCCATCTGCTTCTTAAGTGCCGCTGTGTAGGGGAAGCCCGGGTCGGCACCCAGCCACACACTGAGTCGCTCCATGACAACCGCAAAGTCCGACTCCAGCTCCTCGTAAGTGACCACCTGAATCTCCTAACCCTGCAGCTGTTCCTTTATAAACGAGTACCACTCCAGGTCGCTTGCCAACCCCTCAACCGCCCCCGCGACGTCGACTTTCATATGAGTGGCGTAGTGTGCATTCTTCCATCTGCCTGTCGTGGTGGCCGCTTCTAACGAGAACAGCCGGGCGAGAACATTCTGTCGCAGGATGACCACCTTCTTGACGGCTGCATCCTCTAACAGCAATTGCTTAGACAGCTCGGGCTGTAAGTGGCCCTTTAGGAGCTTAAAGCCAACGGCTTTTGTGCCGCCGGGAAGCGTGTCCCATAAACTCTGGATTAATTCCGGCGGGTGCATTCGTTGAAGTCGAAGTAAAGTAGTATGGCCTCGTGACGAATGAGTACTTGCAGTGCAGTGCTGGCTGTCACATGCCTCCTCCGCCGCACTCCCCGTCAACAGAGGCGTCACCTTCGGGTCTAACCTCCCAAGCTTCAGGCCAGCTTTGTGGAACACTTCGCGGTGAGAGGTAATGGTTGGGTTTTCCGCAAGGGTTGACACCAGCAGGGTGGAGCCGCTCCGGCCGCAGCCCACAACAACGAAACGTGTGGGGTCGGCTGAAGAGTTTGCTGCTGAGCCTGAAGCTTCATGACTCAGAGCGCCCAGCGTTACCGCCGCCGCCCAATAGAGGATAACCCTTCGACAAGCTCTTAGCCGACCAAAGATATATCGTAAACGCATTCTCATCTGTATTTTGTCGTACGACTCATGATTGGCAGTGGTGTGAGCTATTGTGTATTGTTGACTCTCCCTCGGATGGCCGTGAAGAGACTGACTGCTGCGGACGACGACAAGTGAATCCGCTATGGACGGCAAAAGCGGTTTGGCAGTGTTGTTTCACTGCAGGGCGCGCGAATTCGCTAGTACGCTAATATCGACTGTTTAAATTAAAAGTACTATCGCTATATATCTCACATCCACCGTCGGATTCGGATTATTAGCGTACCTTTAATTGTAACGCGAATATGGTTTCGCACGAAACGTGCGCACAATGCTCTCATGCCGGTAGAGATAATGCCTGGATGTCGGAAAAAGGCGACTCGTTGCCTTCCTCTTCACAGGCAACGCAATGCCACTCGTCCCGCTGCGTTGCCATCTCTGGCGCGACAACCATTCTGTCTAGCGAATGTTCACCATCTACTAGTGCGCTGTGCGATACAACATGTGGGTGAGCCGAGCGGCAAGGAGTGAAACAACGGCGATCTACCGGCCGCGGGGGCGCAAACCCAGCAGAAAGCACATCATTCCCGCGTCCATCGAGTGTCGAGCCCCAACCCCGGCCACGTTGAATACCAGCTCGGATGTGACTTGCCCTTGACTCGCGGGCCATGGCCGTGGCGTGATGCGCGATGGCAGTAGTGGCCGCGATCTAATATCAGTCGTTGATATTAGCGTGCTAGCGTATTCGCGTATACCCCGAATTTCGGTGTGATACACGCCTAAGTAGTACATGCACTTGAACCGCAGTATGTCGACCGCTTCACGTACTTGAATGGGTGCCGTTAGTCCTGATTGTTTGATTGTTTGGCATACCTGCTGTACGGGTTGTTTTCTGTAATATTATAGATCGTTGGTGGGAAAAAAGACGGCATATGGACTTGTATGGTCATATTCTTTTAAATCTAGAGGTTTGCGTATCCAACTCCCATGTGTACGGGACAGTGGCCCCCGCGGTTATTGTTACCGTTAGTAATAGCGCGTCGTACCTCAAGGACAACCCACTTGCATTGGCAACATGACGCAACCAACGACCAAATGACTTCCCCATGCGTCAGCTCTAGCTAGCCCTCGCCTCATAAGCCAGAACTAGCTAAGAGCATGGCACTCCATGCATTTGTGCTCAACCAAACTAGGCTTCGCGCGAACGCAGTATCGAATCTAGCTAGGAGTCGAGCCGGGTGTCAATTTTACCATCGTCCCATGCGCACTCGAGCGTCACGCGAAACTTCACCGCGTTCACCTAAGCAGGCACGCATCATGAAGCATAAGCAATATACGTCCGCCCCGGCGGCCGATGCTCACGCTACTTCGATCGAGCAACGCACAACCGAACAGATTCGTACGGCCGTGTCGGCTTTGGAACAAAGGATCACATCGCAATTTCAGGCGGCTAACGTTGCCTTGCTCGCACAACTCCAAACACCAACAACCTCACATACTACTACAAATCAACAACAATACACCCCCCCCGACGCAACACCAACGACGGAGGGTGGTAAGGCGGGCCTTGAGCCGCCTATCGACTGGCTTGCAATGAACCCGAACCGACCGCGTCTGAGTTCGTCGACTTCACCTACTACGGCGAAGTCATCTCTACCGGGGTCGAACGTCCCCCACGCGACCTAGAGGAATCGCGTCTCCGGACTCTAACAGACGACACCGCCAGTACCCTCACCGACAAAAAGACGCAAGACGCCTACGACGAGTACCTCCACATTGGCTGCTATGCCTTCTTCGAAAGATGCGCCAACGCGGCAATAAGCGAGGGCATGGACGCGATGTCGAACGGCCCACCTCTATCGCCATAGCAGGCAGCGGCGGTTGCCCTTATCATAGCGGGTAATCGCACACACACAACGACGGAGGAGGCCGCCCGTACTCGATTGGGCTTCCTCCGCCTAACCAAGAGCGGACAAGCGAGCTCCGATGCGGACCGCGTCTTCGCCGAGTTGGCGCACGAACGCTTCTGTCGCCCACTTCCTACCGCGGTCTCCGGCCCACTGGACGCGCAACGCCAAGCTATCGTCGACCGCACGCTTGAAGTCACCTTACACGCCGTCAACAAGGCGGCCGCTCGCGCAGCTTTCGCAAGAGCAGGGACTGGATCCGCCATTTTTTTGTTGGGTTCGGATCCATGAGTACTTGATTTTTTAGGATCCGGAACTTGTGAGTACCTCTAAAAAGGGGATCCGGATCCCGCGATTACATGTGATTCTAGGGTTCGGACCCCGCGATTACATGTTATTCTAGGGTCCGGATCCCGCGATTACCTGTGATTCTAGGGTTCGGATCCAACGATTACCTGTCATTCTAGGGTTCGGATCCAGCGAGTACATGTGTTTTCGGTTCCGAAACCGAGTACATGAGTACTTCTAAATTTTTTGTTCCGTTGGATTCGTTGGATTCGCGATTCCAACAAGTACTCGAAGTACTCATGCAAATTGATACAAATTGCGCATTTTGGGGGAAATTTGTACTGCACATTCAATGTTTACATATCTACTAGTTCTATGCGCCTGCTCATGCTTGGATCCCATACAGTAGATTTTGACTGAGGTATCCTGAATCCCCTATCTGAATTCCCAACAAGCTCCTCTTCTGTACGTTGGATAGCCGTCGATGACAAGCTCTTCCTGATCTAGACGGTCTACTACTTCCCGCTTGCCTCTCCATTGTTGCTAACTATGATAGGAGTTGGATGTGGACGGGCAAATTATGGTGGATTTCAAGCGCGTACGCACCGTTTAACTGGCCCTTGGGTGGGCTACAATCGATTCAAGGCTGCGGAATGACAACAATCATGGCTATTGAACCAATCCTGGACATACACCTCACCAGATTTGCATTGCCAAATACCTCCCAAAAAAACAGCGTGTCACTTCGGGCCGCCACAGAATCGTGATATGCTCGGAATCGTGAGTAGTGATTGGGTATCGCGATTCCACATCGTTTTGCGAGGATGAGGTACTCGCGATTACCGCGGATCCATTAAAGTACGATGAATACCGGATCCAACGATTACTTACAATAACTGGTACCGGATCCTACGATTACTTACAATAACTAGTACCGGATCCAACGATTACCTGTGATTCTAGGGTTCGGATCCCGCGATTACCTACCGAACCTAGGGTTCGGATCCAGCGATTACCTGTGATTCTAGGGTCCGGATCCCGCGATTACCTGTGATTCTAGGGTCCGGACCCACGAGACCGAGTCCGAACCCGAGTAGTCTCGGGGATTCGCGGAGCCGTAGGATCCGGATCCAGTCCTTGCGCAAGAGTCACTCCCGACAAGCCTTGCGGACCATAATATGCCAAAGCCCACAAAGCGGCTGCCGACAAACGCAAGGCAACAGCTGCTACAGCAGCAACAATCGCACGCGCCCCTCCGGCCGCCAAGACTGCTGACGCACCGCGGCCACCACCAAAGAAATGACGGTGTTACCCGCCGCGCCGACTCTTGCTTACCCTCATCTCCATGCGACATCGCGTGCGACAAAGATGGCGAGAGTGGGAACGCATCGGCGCGAGCGGCTAAGTCTCACGGGTACACTGGATCCGCCACGGAGCCCGCGTCAAGTTCAAGCGGGGCGAACGCCCACGCCCGTTCAACCTCGGCATCTCTATGCAAGATGCTACACCAACAAAACTCGAAATCCTAAACACAAAGCTCCCACGTGTCGACGCATGCGGGGCGTGAGAGCTCTCTCTAAACCCGCGCTATGTGTCCCGCATGTTTATCGTCCCCAAGCCCGGTCACAACCAATGGGGGCTGATTATCGACCTCTGGGAACTCAACCGCTATTGTTCCGAGTTCAACATGTCATGCGAGACCTTAAAACACTTACGCCACCTATCCCGCCCGGGCGACTACTTCGTCTCCCTCGACCTCACCGACGGGTACTACACTCTTGGCATCCGCAAGGAAGACCGTGACTACTTCACGATCAACTACCGCGGCACCCTTTGCCCCTCTTGTGCCTCCCGATGGGCTGGTAAGGCTCGGCCAATTTCACGCCGAAGGGTTGTCGAGAAGTGGTGCCGGCGCGCTAAAGCTACTGGGACAGTGGACGACACGCCTTGGCTTCCCAAGAAGCCACCCTCCTCCTGAAGGAGGGTGTAAAGCGCGGCGACCATTGCCTTCAACTTGCCAAAATGCTGCATCAAAGGCTAGGAGTGAGTTTGAGTGCTGAGACGGTCCGCCGGTACACGAACAAGTAATTACCGCGCCAGCAGAGGCCGAGGAAGCGTCTTTCACTAACAATCAAGCACATGCGCGCACGGCTATGCTTTGACATACAATGGGTACGGAAGTAATGGCACAATGTGGTTGTGACAGACAACAAGTACTTTTGACTGTCCAGTAAGGGACCCGGGAATAAGGAGTGGGTGCTTTTCAAGGATGAACCACCAACCAAGGTACCATAGCAAAACGGTTTTAAAGTGCGCGCGTATGGTGGTGTTAGCAAGTATGGCACGATACCTTTGTTTGTGACAGTGGGGAGCAGCGGCATTAAGGCAAAGAGCAAGGGCGTAAATGGCGAGGTGTATCTCACCTTGTTGCATGAGCACATTATACCCGCATGTGAGGCATTGATGGCAAAAAGCGCTTGGCCGAGGCGCAACATCCGTGGATATTTCAGCAAGACAACGCTAAAGCTCATGCGTGCAAGAAGGATAGGAATTGGCTTTCGTCTCAATGCGGCTTTCAAGTGGTGCAATGGCCTACCAAAAGACATGACCTTATTTGGATTGAAAACATGTGGGGTATTGTATCAAGATCACAAACAAGATTGGACTTGTCCTCACGCAATTTTGACGATACTCGAGTACCACCCACTTGTAGGAGAGCCAAGAAGCAAGCAGTAAGCCGTCATCCGGGGAGGTTAGACCTCATCTCAAAGCGGGTGTTGTGGGTGGAGTTTGTCGAATGAAGCCCATAAATTCCCAGGAACTCGCTTGAACTACACACGTCGTTCTGAGTGCCACGCTTGGGCATTGTTCAAGCGCTCATACCAAGCTGCAAGTTCTCCGTGTTCCACAAAACGTATCCTACCGTCACTAAAGACAGTAAAACGATCCAAAGTACTACTAAAGTACTACTGACGTCAAAAATATCGGGGATGGGTCGGTAGCTCGGATGAGCAACGCCGACCGTCTTCGCTCCGGGCCTGGCCTCCCGATGAGCGATAGACTGGTGACCACAGGACCCGTCGGACGACGGGCACCGATCACCTCTCCCCACCCGAGCCTAGCTCACCCAGGTCAGTGGATCCGTAGGCACATCAGACGGTACACACTCCAAGGCGCAGCTTTCACAATTTTGAATTCGGTTCACATGTCGGAACCTGCGCCGCCTACATCTCAAACATTCTGAGTACTCCGTCCAATACTACGACACTCGTGCGACCCAAAAAGATTACAAAAATCACTCTCCCACAGAGCCGGCGCACTCTCACGCGCCCCTCCGAGCGTCCGGACGTTCCCATCAGCCGTCCGCGAAAAACAAACCCATGTCCCATCAGACATGGTCGTGTGCCGCCAACACACGCTGACCACCTCTAACCCTCTCTCTCTCCACTCCAAAACCACCACATACACACACATCGACGCCCACCTTACGAACACTATGTCCACACCTTCCGCCCTCCCGGAATCATACAAACAGGTCCTCCTCAAAGACCGCCCTACACCCCTTTTCGCGGACGACCACATCGGCCCCCGCAACCGCCTTGTGGGTCACCCACTTGCTCCATTCCTCACAGCCCCACAGCTCGCACATGCAGACTACGGACGAGGCACACCCCTGAAACCCACGCCGGGCACAGGGCTTCAAACTCCCCTGGTCCTCTCCACCCCGACGACTGCCCCCGACCTAGGAAGGGCCGTTGACCTCTCTGCTCGCCTGATCGACTCCTACTTACTGACAGGCCAGTACTCCACCGCCCCTCCTGACACCGCCAGCTTCTGGCTCCACGGTGTGTTCCTCCCGAACACGCCGTCTTCCTCACTTATGCTCATCTCCGCTTGCTCCCTCGCTCGACGCTGGCTTCTCGAAAAAGTTCACGCCCTAACCGATATTCCGGCCCGCGCGAGAAATATAATCGGTCGGGAACTCGCCCATCGTGCGAAATGGACAGCCTCAGTCACCCGCACCACACACCCAGCCATGCCCCAGCAGCACGATCTCACCCCTCTGCCAGTCGCACTCTCACATGGTCACCAGGAGGTCCGGCTGGACATCCCCACCTCCTGCATCACAGTTGGCTTGCTCTACCAGCTAGCTTCACGCCAGCGTGAACTCCCGTCGGGAGGTCCAACGCCACCCAACGCCGCCTCGGACCCCCAACTTTCCACCACCCTGAGACAGCAGGAAATTCAGATTATACGTGCAGTAGCCGTTCCCGCAATTTCGGGCCAACGCCTGAAAATTAGCTCCTCCCTGTTCACTCATCTCTCCGGCCCAGACGTCGTTCCCCTGATACAGGCCCTCCTGTTAGATCGACTCGCCACGGAACTCGCCGACACCTGGAACGCCAGCGCCACCACCCCTGCCCCCCGAATGGAGGACCTCCCGGAACCAGCCCAACTCCTGCTCCAAATCGCGGACGCCCTACAACCAACACGGGAACCCGTCCAGGTCGTGAACGACCCCCTCTCCTTCTGGATGCATATCCTCCACCCACCCCATAATCCAGTTCTTTCACAATCAGGACCTGTACATTTTCATGCCACCCTTCAAAATGCTATTCACACCGTACCCCCCACCCCACAAAACTACACAATTACCATCACACCCCCCCCTCTCACAGGCCATGTCCCAGGCACCTCCTGGACTGACACCTGCCTCACCACAGTCCTCATCCAGTCCCCCCACCCCCTCCCCTTCCCCCACCCAACATCAAACGGTACTATCCCCTCTTCACACTGGCTCTCCACCCTCCTCCATCAAACAGCCTCAGAATACGCACAGTCACACACCCACTCCCACAACTCCACACCCTCCACCTTCGACATCTCACACCACACCTCCCTCAAAAAATTTCCTGACGGCTCATACTTCCGCTCCCACCCCTCCCCCTCCCCTCACATCGCCACCAGCATCCAAATCTCCCTCACCAAAATCATGTACTGCATCCTCATCTCAACCAACGGCGCTGCCACCATTCCCCTCCCCCACACCTACATACACCGCGGCACCCCCACCAACACCACATGCTCCCTCTACATCACACCCCACCACTACTCCACATTCGGCAGGTCCCGCATCACAGACCCCATCTTCACCACCTCCCCCTCCCCCCCTCAGCTCACCCTCACAAAAAACAAATCCCTCCTTCGCAACCCCCCCTCTCTCCTTCTCGAATGGACATGCCACTTGCAGGCGACCAACACCTACGAGGCATGGCAACAAGAACCTGCGGACGGCACCCTGCTGGACACCCCTGACGATACCCCCCTCGACCTCGACTCTCTACCCGACATCCAACTGGCCCCTTCATACTCCCCCCCCCCCCTCGCACTCGTAACCAGCGCCCCTCCAAAAAACGTCGCTCCCCCTCCCCCGCCCATCCTGCGTACCCCCACCCCGCTCACCCTTCTGACCCTACCCCCTTGCCCGCCACCACCCCTCCCCCCCCTCCCCCCCTCCCCACCATCCTCGAAACCTCAGTTGACCACATGGATTCCTCCTCCACCCCCCTCACACACCCCGCCACTGCCTCCTCCCACCCAACCGGCACTAACCCCCCACCTCCTTCCCCCCCCCAACGCACTGACTCCACCCCCCACATGATATCTCCCCCCCTCCAACTCCTCCCCCCCTCCCTTCCCCACACCGACCCCATGGACTCCTCTCCAACGGCACGCACACCAACAGACCCAGCCCTCAAACCAGCCCCCCCGTCCGGCGTCCTAAAGCACACACGCCACACCCTCAGAAAGACCCCACACTCACCCCCACACCGCCGCGTCCCCCATGACCCCTTGACCCAAGGACGCCTCACACACTCCCCTTCCCCACAACCCACCCCCCACTCCAACCCCAACCCCCGGAACCACGACCCCCCGCCCAACACACACCCCTCGAACCTTCCCCTACCTGCCTCATCCCCCGCGACCTCAGACTTCGAGCTCGAAGACCTCCCTGACGAAGACCTCAACACCGCGGACGCCAATGAGGAACACCTCCCCTCACCTGGACCTCCCATTCTTCCATCTGATGTCCACTCGGCCGCTAGGGCCAGCCCCCATCCCTAACTCCACTTCAGACGGGCCAGCAGGCCCGGAGGTTCGACCCCCTGCCCTCCTCCCACGCCCCACCCATGATATCCGTACACACGGTGTAACCAACCCACTCAGGGCCTCACTTCCGTCACACTTCGCACCCGATACGTGCACTATCAAACTACATAACTACCTGTTTGACCTTAACCTGGAACACGGCCTCCCCACCCCCATCGGCCACCTCGACTCCTCGGCAGTGCTCTCCTTCCAATGGGGACACTACCAGGACCTCTCAAACCTCTACTGCATTGCCACCTCCCTTGCCAAACTCCACTCCACCCCCTCCAACACCTACACTGTTATCACAAACACCGAGGTAGACACCTTCCATAACCATCACATATACCCCAGCCAGTGGACCAACCTCTCAAACAGAGGCGTACCCCCGCGCCCGGGCACACCCCACAACTCCCTCCTTGTCCTCACCTGGCAGCACTCCCACTTCGGCCTCCTCCACGTGACACACGACTCCGCCACTTGGGTGGACTCCCTCCACCACCCTCCCCCCCCGTCCCTTCTTGCCCGCTCCCTCTCCCTTCTCGCCTCCTGGAACTCGACTACCCCCCCCCAACTCCTCACTCCTCGACTTCTCAACCCCCCTCGACAGAACGACTCACCTCGGGCGTGGTCCTGTGGAACCCATGTCCTCCTTCACACATACTTTATACTCACGGCACCTGCTGACCATGCTTACGACCCCCCTCATTTCGACCCCAAACACACAGTCTATTCCCTTCACTCTCTTCTGTGGCACCACGTCTTCCGCTCCACTCCCCTCCCTGTCGGTCGCTCCCACCTCCTAAACACCCTCCACCCTCAACAGCCCTCCCTCTCCCCCGGGCCCTCACACACCCCCAAACCCTCCCCATCAATTTCTCCGCTACCCCATTCCACCCCCCCCTCCACCCCCCGCCAACCCACCCTCCCCCACATCACACTCCAAAACCCACCCCAACCCCTCACCTCCCACACCCCCCCACCACGCCGCACAACTCCCCCTCCCGCGAACCCCCCTTACCCCCCCAACCCTCAACCCCCACCACTTCTCCCACATCATATACCGCAACCTCTACACCTTATTAACCTCAACACCAGGGGGCTACACACGTCCATCATGGACGTGGAACACCTCGCCACCACCCACAGCCCTGATGTCCTCATCCTCACGGAAACTAAACACGACACCCACAAATCCAGATGGCGTGTCGCCCTCCCACAATACCTACTCAAAAGCTCCAAACCCTGCTACTCATCTGTGCCCCTACCCAACGCAGGCGTTCTCTTCGCGGTCCGAAGGGAATCGTTCCAATCTGCCACTGTCCTCACCCCACCCCCCCACCTCATTCCACATATCGCAGGCCTGAAACTCGTTCCTCACTCAGGCAACCCTTACCTCCTACTCGGGGCCTACATGCCACAGCTCCACAGCCCCATACCAA
>JAPMLY010000039.1:0-27500 GCA_026401115.1 Tetraselmis chui
TCGCCATGCCGTTTGGGCTGTGCAACGCACCAGCTACATTTCAGAGGATGATGAACGACATTCTTCGCGACTTTTTACATAAGTTCGTGACAATCTACCTGGATGATGTCTGCATTTTCAGTCGAACACTGGAGGAGCACCTAGAGCACCTACGTCTAGTGCTGCAGCGATTCAAGGAGGAAGGGCTGAAATTACGCCTTAAGAAATGCTTCTTCGGATTACAGCAGATGGAATACCTGGGCTACACTGTGTCAGCCGGTAAAATTTCGGTTTCCACAAAGAAAGTCGAGGCCGTTGCAGACTGGCCAGTGCCCAAGACGCAGAAGGAGGTTCGCAGTTTCGTACAATTCTGCAACTTCTATGCCAGATTTATACACCACTTTAGCGACCTTACGGCTCCATTGACGGACTTACTGCGGAAGTCCCAGCCACAGAAGGTTACGCTGACGCCTGCCTGTTTGGAAGCCTTCGAGACTCTCAAGTTACGGCTCATTTCCGCGCCATGCCTGATCCTTCCGGAGGTCGGCTCGGACGCGACGTTCACCGTGGCTACAGATGCTTCAACAGTGGGGATTGCAGCAGTCCTATTGCAAGACCAAGGAGGCGGTCTTCAACCAGTCTCTTACTGGGCGCGCAAGCTGAATCCAGCTGAGCGTGGTAACACTTACTCTGCGTACGACTTAGAAGCTTTGGCCGTATGCGAAGCTGTCAAGCATTGGAGGTGTTATCTTGAAGGCTGTTCTAAGTTCCTTGTCGTAACAGACCACGACACACTGCGACAGCTGCTCAGGCAACCGAACAACAGGCTGAACAAGCGGCAAGCAAGATACCTGCGGGATTTGCAACCGTTTGTGGGCTCGATGACACTTGCATATCGCAAGGGAGCTCTGAACGAAGCTGACCCGTTAAGCCGGCGTCCAGACTTCGTACCTCAGGCCACAGTACCCTTGTTTTGGGATGGCGAGGTTCCGTCAGATCGAGAATTACGACGGAAGTCCCAGCTGCTGTTTGAAGACGCACAGTTAAATTCACTTACTGTTGACGCGCTGCAGCTGAGCCCTAAGTTCGCTGATCTCATTCGCGAGGGGTTCTCACAAGATTCGTTTTATGGGGACGATGGTGAGTGGACAAGAGACAGCCGGATAGAAGCCAGAGACGGATACTTTTGGCACCTCAATCGCCTCTGTATACCACAGAACTCTGAGCTCCGACTGAGATTGATCACAGAGCTGCACGAAAGTTCGTCAGCTGGTCACAAAGGAGTTGCTAGCACTCTTGCTAAAGCACTCGATAGATTCTGGTGGAAACGAATCCGCCAAGACGTGAAAGACTTTTGTGAACGCTGCGTCGTGTGTCGACGAGCGAAGATTCGACCGCATATGGCTGCGACTCTTTACCCATTGCCTGTTCCACCCAGACCGTGGCACACAGTTGGTCTTGACTACCTGACACACTTGCATGAAAGCAACGGCTTTAACAGTGTGCTGATTGTAGTAGACCATCTAACTCGAATGGCCCATTTTCTGCCATGTACAGAGTCGATTACTGCCGAAGAAACTGCCACTTTGTTTTTACAGGGAGTCTACCGCTTACATGGACTTCCCCGTGTGCTAATCAGCGACCGTGACCCGAAATTTGTTAGCGCTTTCTGGCAGACACTCTGGAGACGCCTTGGAACGCGTCCGAACATGTCTTCCAACCGACACCCAGAAACAGACGGGTTGACAGAGCGCGTGAACATCACGTTTCAGCAGCTTCTTCGTTGCTTTTGTTGCTATGATGGCTCTGATTGGTCGACACTTCTACCACAAGTAGAGTTTGCGTACAACGCTTCGCGTGCACTCGGAATTGAGCACACACCGTTCGAGGCTAACTTTGGTTTTTCTCCTGAGGAGCCTCCTGACCTGCTCTTCAGCATGCGACCATCGATTCCAATTTCGCAAGACGCAAAAGAACGGTTGAAATTGTTCCAAGAAGTACACACCCTGGTTCGCTCTGTGTTACAGCTACATAAGGATGAGATGCAAGCGAGCACAGAACCGTCTACAGCGCCACAATTCGCTAAGGGAGACAAGGTGTCAGTCGTCACAGCAAATCTTTTTCTGCGAGGACAACCGAACCGGAAACTCAGAGACAGACAGCTCGGCCCTTTTCCAGTGGAGGAGCAGATTGGGAAACACATTTACATATTGAAACTACCAGCGACAATACGCTTACATCCTGTGTTCCATGTTAACAACTTACGACCCTGCTCTACCGCTCCGCTACGACCAGCTGTCCCGGTGACTGTACCTGAAGGAGATGACGAGGAGTTTGACGTCTCGCACATCTTTGTTGTGTGCATCAAGTCGCTACCTGGGCGACGAGGCAAATATTTGCTCTTCATGACGCACTTCAGTGATGACGACATTCCACATGTCTGGCACCGTTTGAACGAGGTGCATCGAACAATTGCGTTACAAGAATTCTTGGAGACGCCCCAATGGCACAAATTTGCCAAGACTCATGCGTACACTGACTTCATGCACGCTCACCCAGCGCGCATTCCTGAGTCCCAGTAATTGCTTCAGTAAAGGAGCCAAGAACCACGGAGGTCTGCCTCGCGGCGGCCTCATTGATCTGTCAAGAGGGGGAGGGTACGAGTGTGACGAGTACAGTCCTGCAACAGTACATTGCATGACATTGTACAGGTACTCGTTACGGATACCAAATCGTGCTTTTCCACTGGACGGACGTATACTCGTGGGTACGTCGCTACTGCAATATTGTAATGGTGTTGATGCTACAGTACGACCAGTACCTCCCGGTACGTACAGATATGCATAATTAATCTAACCAGCCAGATGACGCGCCATAACGAGCTCTTCGATGCAGAAGGAGCCGCGTCGTGAAACCCAATGCTAGGCAGGCCGCGTCTCGAGGCGGATGACGACGGTTAGACAGCCCAAACGCCTGACACGTAAGCGTAGCTTGCAGGCGTGATTAGTCTGGGCTGAAACCTATTTAAGCCCAGTGCAGTAGAGGGAGGTGACAGAACCTTTTAACAATTCCTTTGTTCACTTACAACATCTACTGCCTAAGGACAGCAGTGAAACATCTTTCACCATTGCCTCTCGACAACATCTTTTAGCCATCTTGCAACAACAGAACTAGACAGACTAGAACAGATTTGTGCTAGCGTTTAGCTTTCAGAGGCTAACCGCCACATATATGTGTAAGTGGGAGATGATGCACGAAGTGTCGCGCCGGATGGGGGGGGGGGGGGGGGGGAGAGGGCGGTGGGGGCAGTTTTCGGGTCGATTAGAGATGTGGTGCTTTTGAGAGTGAGGGCATGTGGTGTGCCCGTGCGGCTCATGACGATAAGGATGATGTCAACATCGGTTCAAGGTCAATATGATGAGCGGAGTGCGTTTGCGAAAGAGGGAGGGTATATCTGCAAGCTTGAGTCTATGTTGGGCTGGTAGGATATCTTCCGGCAAGACAACCGGGCATCGGGTGAGGGAGAATAATGTGCCTAGGCCTTCATCCGCGTCCACTTATTCATGAGTGCGCATATTATGGAGTTGGCTGCACATGAAGTCGAGGTGTGGGAGGGGTTCGTGGAAAGTGTCAGTTGTGAATGACTTAAAGGGTTTGTTTCCGAAGCCACCGGTAATGGCCTCACGGCGACCACCGTTGGTGTGTTCGAGTTGGGAAAAAGGAGCCGGAGGGCGTTGTTGTGCCTGCATTGTCTGAGACAAGATATGTAAAGACAATGGTCTAGCATGTGTCCGTTGCTCGTAGACTTGCCGCCCATGTGGCATTGAAGGCTTGATCTCATGATAGGAGGCGGGTACGGGACGCCTCACAAAAATCCAATTTGTGCGTGAATTGTGTGGACATAAGAGAGGCGTGTCGGCCGCGCAAAGAGAAGTCAACGTCATTGGACTGGGCTACATCTTGTAGGTTTCTTACTTCCCGTGTTTACTAGTGAGGTGGAGTGTTGTGATAGTGGAAGCTAGGTTGTGTTAACGGGCACATAAATTTTGAAGTCAGGCGCCCGCCGGCGGTGCAACGGCGGCGGCCCCGGAGAGGGGTGCGCTCGGAGGCCCGTCGGCACCTACCTCTACCTCCACGCGGTGGGCGCTGGTAACCCCATAGCCGTGCCAGACCTGGCACGGTAGGGGGCTGAACGAGGTACCGACAGCTGCGATCCGCAGGATCAGCAGCTCTCGGGAAGCCCTGTACGGAGGGTTTTGGAAAAACATAATATCCGTACACCGGCACATGGATCTCCCGCTCGGCCAGTCCGATATGTCTTTTCCGCGACTAAATACTCGCAGATACTCTCCCGACGATTGGGCGGGGGCGGCGTCTGCGCAATATTTTTTGGCGAAGAAGGGCACGGACGGGTCAGCGGAGGGACGAGGGTGTTGGAGCTGGCGGCGGACAGCTGGGAAGCAGCGCTAGGGCACGGCGCTCGCTAGCAGTCGCCAGCCCTGCGAGAGCCTTAGGTCTCCCCTGGGGGCGAGGCGTGATGCTACGCAGGACGGAGGTGGGTCGCAGCCGGAGGAGCGGCACGGTCTGGCGGCAGCGGTCATTAGGATCGCCCGCCGCCGGAAAAGCCCGGTACCGGGGGTTTTTGGAAAAATTCCCGTACCCACCATCTTTTGAGGACCGGCGACTCTATCCATGTGTTCTTCCAACCCCTTCCCTAGCCGGTACCCGGTTATCGATAGGCTGCCTCAGGCAGTGTGCCTAGGGTTATCGTAACGGCACACTGCTCGTAAAGGCTGCCCCCTAACAACGTAAACCACCGGGGGAGGGTACGGACGGCCACATCGCGATCAGATAGGTGTTGGAAACAGACGGGAAAAGGACATGGGACAGGAGAAAATCTGGCTCGGGGGGAGGAGAGCCAGCCGGACACCGTCTGCAGCCTAGCTCTTTTCTCTTCTCAGCCCCCGAAGGAGGAGAGAAGACTCGGCTAGGTGGCGAGCTGCGTCGGATGGAGCGGCTAATACCTCGGGCGGGGTTGAGCACGGATCGAGGCGGGACCGACGACGACCTATGCGAGGGGGGGTTTCACCTGCCTTTCCCCCCAAGCTCCGGCACGACCGGAGTCGCACACGAGCCGAGGTCAGGCAGGTTCGCCTCGACCAGCTCAAGCTGAACATCCTTGGTGATCAGCGACCCCGCAGCGGCTGGAGCAGGCCGCGTATCGTGGAGACTAGCGACATTTTTATTTCATAATGTATCCAAAAAAATACGTATAGATCAGAAAATAATAAATACCTGGATACGGGTATGTTTTAGACGGTATCGTCACTGCCATTGGAGAGGTTGGGATTAGTGGTTCACGGTCTACCTCACGCTTCTAAGTCCAGTTAGGCGTAGCAAAAGGGGGGGCCCAGAGACTCAAGCCGGTTTTTACTGGTATTGGAGTGTTTAATTTAATTTCATTTCATTTTGAAGTTAGTAAATATTCGGGTTTAGGGTCGTCGGGTAGGGTGGTGTATGGCAAGGTCCAATGACCTAACAAGGAGAGGTTAGTATCATTCCTTAAAATATATCGCATCTTGGGGTTACCCATTTTCTACAGCGTTGGCTAAGGAGTCGGCCATGGCATTTCCTTTGAAGTTGGTTTGTGCTTTGATTTTGCCGCCTTGGGTGGTGAGGCCGTGTGATTATGCGCGGCTTTGAACGATTGATAAGATGGACGAGATGAATTCTCGGTGAGGGTGTTGATGTATGGTGTGCAGGCTGTGGATGTATTTATGGATGAGTCGGAGGGAGCACGTAATATCTATACTTGTATTTCAGCTCTATATGTGCGTACTTGAGCCGTACATAACCCCCTATTTACGGTATATGGTTCAAGGAAACCCTAAACCCAAGGCAAACTGCGGGGAGAAGTTGAAGACTCTCGATAGGGAGGCAGCCTTGCGTAGTAGATAAGGCTATTAGGGATCAGCCATCGATACATCGTCGATAGTATCACCATCATCCGTTTATAGTGCCATCGACGCGCTAGGTTGCGGCATTGATGACAATAGTGCTAATATTAACGCTATCAATTATCAAAACATTTATAAAATGTCAACCATCAAAGCCCGATGTGTTGATATATCGGCCTAAATGTCGATTTATCGGCGATAACACTGGTTTGATATGCCATCGATATTCGCATGCCAAAATATCAACACTATCAACATCGACGTTTCGAGATATCACCACCATCAACATCGACAAAATCCACTTGATCCCTAGCCTTAGTACTAGGGCACAATATATTCAATCACGTGGTACATAGACCGTTGGCAGCTCTACAAGACCACATCACTTTTAATATCTACATGGAGGGGCGACTAGCTAGGGGCACTGTATGTATGGTTGGGTTTATGTGATGGTGCATGTAATATGGTGACGGTTCCATCATGACAAGTTTGTGTCAGTTATCTAGTTCGTTCGCTTGTGCCCTTGCCCAAATTAACTCTGCGTTGCAATAATGTTGAATGGACTGATACGCGGCAACACTAGCAAAATATAACACCATACGCATGCCCCAAGCAACAAAAAACACTAGCGCATTGCATTGCCGAACACTCGCCGAGTAACAATCCCTCGAAAATCTCATGACCTAATTCGTGGGTGAGCTGGGTCTTTTGCTTGACAGACGCGATAATGTAATTGCCATTTATTCAAGGCGCGATGCATGCTGGGTTTTTTTTTAGTGCGTGCTGTTGGTTGTAATGATTTCACACTCACGTGACAAGGGGCGCGATTGTATATTCAGTATTCGTTTCATTACTTATCGCATGTGTGTTTATCGTCTAGTGATCATCGGTCATCGATACATTGGCGGCGATAATGGACGTGATATCACCTCTCATCACGCCATCGGTATGCCGAGTTTCGACAACGACATCATCTTGATGGCGCAATAATGCTACTATCAACCACAAACAATCCTAGAAAACCCGGAAGTCCAATAAGTTGTTATCTCAAAGAAATTCCCGGTAAAATCTTGCAAATATACATATATGTATATACATATATATGTGCATATATATTAAATATAACATCTACACATCTCATCGGGGTTTCGGTGTCGACTGTCAACATCCAAAGTCAGTGATGTTAATACCATGTATCAATATAGCTAATATCGACATTTCGCGATATCGTTAACAACAATAACATCGACAAATTGATCAGTAGCAATGTGTGGACATGTGTGTGTGAGGGGGGGGGTTATTTCCGCGGCTGAACTTATGCAAAAGTTCCTATTGTTAAGCGCTTTTTGTCCTCAAGTCGACCATCGGAAGGAGCCTCCTTAAATATGATCCATAGTTACGGGGAAAAGATAGCAAACGTTGCATTAAGTGCGTGTTAATACGCGAGAACCATATAACGAACTACATACCCGTACATACGAGCAACCGTGCGCGCGTGAGCATGACGCCGCTGTTGAATGATCACGGCATTCCCGAGCGGCGGAGGGGTTGTACGGACGGGCAACGCCACAACGCCACACGGCTTCTCTCACGCGATCTTAAAATAAAAACATGCCACATTATCATTATTCTATGTTTTCATGCAAGGGCTTGGCGTCATAGTGGGGCGTGCGGTCGGCAATGTAACGTGCACAGTTTGAGGACCGTACGGTAGAGGATACGAGACGCAATTGGCCCTTGACTAGCGAGCACACCGCGAGCAATCCGTAGCGTTGCTATTAAGGGGGGGGGGGGCGCAGTGCGACGGGGCACACACATACGGCTATCGCACTTCTTAGGGGACGTCGGCACGGACGACGGCACAATCGCGATAGCAAACGCAAAAGTATGAACCATACTAACGATTTTTTTAATTGACTTTTTCCGCACATGGAGGGCCGCATTTGCACTACCCGCCTACGGCGTCCCTCTAGCGCGTGCATACAGTTGGCTTTGGCGATAATTGGAAGCGATCACGTGTAGCGAAGACAGTCGGGCAACGGCCTCTACTTCGTGAGCCACAAGCCGACGCATGCGGATCGCACCCCCGCGGATAGCTCCCGCTCCGCAGACATTAGCGCGTAGCCCTTATTGCCTAGTGTGATCTTGTACGGTGGCACCGTCGCTTCGGCCACCTTCACATGCACAACCTTCAAGCACATCATGCGACGGTGTTCTAACCACCCCGGCGTTACCGGGCTCTTCAAAAACTGTCTCTTGCGATTCTTGCCTCATGCACAAGGCCACTATTCCCCCCACAACATCATTGCTTGCTCTAAACCATCACGCCTCCTCCAAAATCTGTCTCCAGACATATGAATGTTCCCTCCTTACACGGCTTACGTTGTTGCCTGCTCGTGATCGATCACACCACTAATTACATGTGGGTCCGGTTCCCGAAACCTAAGGATGACGGTATTATAAGTAATACCTTCTAGTTATTAGTTGCAGATAGCTATTGTAAGCTATTCTAGATATGATCAGTGCATGTCTAGATCGGACATACCGATACTGTGTTTGATTCGGTTCAGAGCTAGGCTATAGGTCACCCACTTCCGCTGTCCCGACACCACGCCTCGGGTTGGTTCATTGTCTCCATGACTGTCCTATTGTGTGATTGTGACTGAAACTACGTTTGCGTTAGTTACCTTCCATATTGAACGTATTTGCACGGTTCGACATGTTATGGGCCCTCGCCTCAAGTCACTCACGCGACCAACGTTTTTTTCTTAGGGAAGCCCACCGCCCCCTTCCACCCACGGACCCCTCTTCCCCCGTGATTAGCCGCCCCACGTCCCCTCTCCTCATGGCCAGCGGCACCCGTACGGTGTGCCGCTTGCCTTGCAAGGTCATTCTCCATTTCTTGGTGGCCCGCCTTGTTGGAGTTTGGAAGTACAATGGTTACACTACGGGTAGTCTAGCCGGCCCCGCTAGGGGGCCAGTAGTGCGGACAAAGGAAGTGAGAAGAGAGAGATGGCGGCCGGCAAAGGCACCGGCAGGGCCGGCCGACCGCAAGTAACGGGGAAATAGAGTACCGCTAGTAGTACAACACTAATTACTAAGATAAGGACTAGCTAGCTTGTACTTAAGCACTAGGTAATGCAATGCTAGTTCTAACACTCCCCCTCAAGGTAGCTTAGGTCTTGTCGTCGCCCTTGCTTGTCTTCAAGGAAGGAGTCATCTTGGTCGTAGACGTTGTTCGGGTAGCGGTACTATCTCAAGCCGGGTAGGTGGCGCTACATGTGCTCACAGAAACGGGATGCTATCGGCGAGTTACCGACAATAAACTGGTCCAAATGCACTGCGTAATGTACTAGTCTGACATGTAGCGGGAAAACCGTCCACGGGCGAATTAGCTATCGCATGAGAGCGATTGGCGGGGAAGGGGATAGGCCAACAGGGTTGCCACAAGCGTGTAGGCACTCGAAAGAAATAGTCGGGCGCTATCGTGTCGACCCACCCCCCCCCCCCCTTCGCCGTGGGCAAGGTTAGAACCTCGCTAAGTCAGATGAACGTTGCGACGTTGCCTCGGGAAAAAACCAAAACAGTGCTATTTAAAGTACGCGCGGGCTGAATTTTCGCGAATCGGTTTGAAGTTGGTTTGAAACCAGATCCGGTCGATAGCATCGGTGAGCTGTGAGTAGGGTGGTGTAGACAACCAACCTAGGGCGGCCATATGTGACCATGGGCGGCTGGTGTCGGTAGTGGTAGTTCAAGCGAGTATCTAGGTTGCACGCTCTTCTCCTTGGGTGGCGAAGGCGGTATTGCTAGCCTAGGGCGGCCACGGGGGACCTTGGGCGGCTAGCGTCGGTATTGACTTCATAGCGAGTGTCTGGGTTGCACGCTCTTCTCCTACTTGGGGCTGCCGTATTTCGGAGGTCTGACTATCCTGGGTAACGTTGTAAAGGGCCCATAACATGTTGGAGTTTGGAAGTACAATGGTTACACGGGTAGTCTAGCCGGCCCCGCGAGGAGGCCAACAATGGGGACAAAGGAAGTGAGAAGAGAGAGATGGCGGCCGGCAAAGGCACCGGCAGGGCCGGCCGACCGCCAGTAACGGGGAAATATAGTACCGCTAGTAGTACAACATTAAGTACTAAGATAAGGACTAGCTACCTTGTACATAAGCACTAGGTAATGCAATGCTAGTTCTAACACGCTTGCTTACCCTGCTGGCCAGTTTTTTTCCATGCTCATCGTGGTGCCCAAAGCGGACGTGGGGGGCGTCTCCCCACCATTGACCCGGTACTCGTCGGCCGCGCTGCTCAAGAAGCCGCCGGTTTCAACAAGGACGCCCTCAACCGGTCGAGGAAAATGTCGGTCCCCACCATGGGGCCAAACACACAATGCAAGCATTGAAAAGGAACTTTATGACCTTCCTTTCTCTCAAAGCCGCGTATCTCATTCCCCATGTGGCCATCCGTGAGTCGGGCGTCTGGTTGGACGAGCATGCGCAAAACTACGCCTACGCGCTTACTTTACATGATGTCAACGAGAACAAGCGCGCGTTGACTAGGCGGTCAAGTGCGTATCCGATGCTCGCCCCGATTGCGCCACAACAGCCTCGGATATCCTATGTGAAAGGTTGGATGGCCGGTCCTTCGCCCGCTCTCTCTCACTTTTGGACAGCCTCATGCTCAGCAGCGCCATGGTCAGCCCTTGACCGACTACGTCCACTTCAAGAGGCAGACGTTTGATGACTATAATGCAACTTGCGAGCTGATTTATGGCTCCACAGCCATCCACCCTCACAACATGAGCATGCTCATGCTGCGGGGTATATCCAGCAACGGACCCTCTAGCCATGCCAAACAGTGCGTCATCAACGCCTTCGATACCAACTACCTCCTCTCCGCACACGAGGTTATGGTCAACATACTCCACATGGCTGAGAACATGGACGACGATCTCCCTTACTCGACTCTGACCGCCCATGATGGCCCAGCCCCTCCCATTTCTGCTTTTTGTCGCAGTTGGCCGCAATTCACACGGTGGGCGTGGCCACAATACCTGTGGCAGATGCGGCGGTCGTGACTTACCCAACAGGTGCAGCGCATGTGGCAGTCTTAACCACAATTTTGTCGTCATTCACGGCCTACGATGACGCAGTCTTGAAGTGGAATCTAGCCAAGCGCAAGATGATCATCCGAAAGTATGGCACCCCTTGCGGCACTGCCTCTGCGCACGATGCCTTCCTAAGCGACGTCCCCACAGACGACCTTGAAGTCATGCCCACTCTCGAGCAATGCACCGATGAATATTATGACACTGAGGTGAGAGTCCCCTTCAGCTCCGTAGCGTTCTCATCGTCCTTCGCTCCGGGTCGTGACCTCTCTCAGTTTTGGGAAATAGACTCCGCCTGCTCGAACTTAACATCGTTTCGAAGTGACTTCGTTACGTTCGACCCACCCTCCGCTCCCTCTCGCGTTGGTGGGGTCGGTGTTCACGTTAAGGGCAGTGGCACTGTTCGGATTTCCCTTTTGTTGGCGTCTGGTCAGCCCATTCACCGCACAGTCCATGCGTTGTACACCCTTGACATGTCATTTGCCTCTCCTCAATGCATCGGTCTCCTTTTCGGCGTCAATTGATGCAACCGCACAACGGCTGTGAGTTCGTTTTTCCTATTGACTCTGACACTGGCTTGCTCATTTTGCCCACAAGAATGGGTGTGCTAAAGCCGTCCGGCAATGGCCTCTACCTCCTACCACATCAGCAAGAGCTCCCCCCAAGCCCCCCCAAAAAAATTCGGTGAGGCCAACCGAGCGGTTGTAGGTACGGTTGCGGAGGTACACAACCGTGTTGACAGCGCACGACCACATGAGATTTTTGACGGTCATGCTGTGGAGCATTGCGGATGCGTTGTCCCGGATGGAGCGCTAGGGGCGTTCGGCTTTGCAGAGCATGTGGTGGGGATAGGGGGGCGAGAATTGTACACCGACGCTCATTCGAGCGCACATTTGACGGGTCGTGGCAGCCTCAAAGAGAGAGCCCGGTTCAAAATCAAGGACATGGGTGACCTCTCCTAACTCCTCGGCACGCACATCACCCGCAATCGCTCGGCCCGCACCATATCTCTGGATCAGTCCATATACCCGCGCGACATCCTCACCAAGTACGGAATGACCGACTGCAAACCCTCGTCCCTCCCTATGGATCCCGGCCTCCTCTCCGGCCTCGCGCACATGACCTCCCCTCTCCTTACCGGGGTGGCTAAGGACGTCTACAATACGCGGCAGTATGCACGCGTCCCGATGTTACCACGGCATTGAGCATCCTTGGCTCCACCTAGGCCACTCCTGCGGAGGCTCGCGTGCAAGCCCTAAGGAAAGTGCTTCGATACGTCCATGGCACTGTCGACATGCGCATGACGTTGGGGGGAGGTGCGGACAACAGTCTCCAACTTACATGCTTTGCCGACGCGGACATGGCAAACGACAGCAACACTCGCAAGTCGCGTTCGGGCTATCACTTCACCCTCGGACGCGGACCCATAAGCTACAAGTCTAAACAAAAGACTTGTGTGACCCAATCCACTTGTGAAGCTGAATATTACTCTGCGGCGGACGCCACCGAGGAGGGACTCCACCTCCGCCAACTTATGGGGGAGATCTTCAACGCTCCCATCACCGAAACCGCCAACATATACGAGGACAACCAAAGCGCCATCGCGTACTCCCAAAATGCCTTGGTCAGCGAGAAGACTAAACACAACGGTCTGAAGTGGCATTTCCTTAAGGACCACGTGGAAAAAGGAACGATAAAGTTGAATGAAGTATCTCCCCATTGGCCAAATGGTGGCTGCCATGTTCACCAAACCACTACCATGACATGCACTGACGAGACACCGAAGTGCAATCCCGGGAGGAGCGGATCCAATGCAACGCTTCGTCCCGTAGCTACCTTCACGGGGAGTGTTGTAAGTAAAACCTTCTAGTTATCAGTTGCAGATAGCTATTGTAAGCTATTCTAGATATGATTTGTACATGTCTAGATTGGACATACCGATACTCTGTTTGATTCGGCACATAGTTGTCGCTAGGCTACCTCCTTTGTCCCGACACCACGCCTCGGGCTGGTTGTCTTTGCTTGTGATTGTCCTATTGTGTGATTGTGATTGTATTTACGTATGCGTTAGTTACCTTCCATATTGAACGTATCTTAACGGTTCAAAAGACACCTCCTCGGAACTCGAGTCCATCCTCCTCCATATCCGTCACCTCAATGCCCGGTACCACTCCTCCACCGGTGCCTTCGCCCCCATCATTGAATTTGACTCGGACTCGATCCTTGAGGCCATTGTCACTCGTTAAATATGCGCTCGGCTGGGTGTCGGTGTGTAGTTTTCTGC
The DNA here is from genome assembly GCA_026401115.1 of Tetraselmis chui. NCBI lineage: Eukaryota > Viridiplantae > Chlorophyta > Chlorodendrophyceae > Chlorodendrales > Chlorodendraceae > Tetraselmis > Tetraselmis chui. The sequence continues at coordinate 13,324 of JAPMLY010000039.1, forward strand.
ACCTTAAGCCCACCACATGCTCGGCAAGGCCGACAGACCGTGGCGCACAATTCGAGACAACGCGTCGGCCATGCTACACAACATGTATGTCCCCAATGTCATGTGATCGTGCGCGGTTAGCAATGATGTGTACCTCCAGAACCGCACGTTTAGTCGCGCGGTTTTCCCCTCCGGTGGCGTCTCGCTCACCCTCCTCACGTCCGCGATGCCCGATGCTTGTAAGTTCCGTGTATTTGGGTGCATTGTTTTTGCCAAGGTGCCTAACAAATTCCGACGTAAATTAGGCGAAGAGACTTTCCGCGGCGTCATGGTCGGCTATCTAGCTAACGCTCTAGGGTACCGTGTTTACAACCTGTGTTTACACGCCGCATCATCACATCCGTCCATGTTGTCTTTCATGATGACACCCCCGGCTTCGGTACCTCCACGCCCGTCGACTCCGCGATCATTGACACTTGCAATGACCACGACCCCTCACCGCAGTCCCACCCCCTCCCCATGGATGTCGACGACACCCCCCCCGGTGCCCGATACGGTCCGCCCTCCCCGCCTCAAGTATCACCCCGTTCGCTTCGGGGAGCTAGTGGCCCATCTGTCCGACTACCCCCCGGTCCGTGTCACTGCGTGTTGTGACCATGACCATGGTAAGGCCAAAGAGGACATTTTCTAACGGTCGGACGTGGACGCTCTGATCACTGACCATGCGAATCAACCACCGGGCACCTCGGACAGCACCATTGCCCTATTGTCCGCTTGGGATTATGTCGAGCCCGCCTTGTATTGTATTGCCCTCTCTAGTGCACAAGCCCTAGAGTGGCAAGCAACGATGCAACATGAGTATGATTGTTGTAAGTAATACCTTCTAGTTATTAGTTGCAGATAACTATTGTAAGGTGTTCTAGATATGACTAGTACATGTCTAGATCGGACATACCGATACTATGTTTGTTTCGGTACAGAGCTATCGCTAGGCTACAACTCCTCACTTCCTTTGTCCCGACACCATCACGCCTCGGGCTGATTGACTCTCTGAATGTCCTACTTGCCTGATTGTGATTGTAACTACGTATGCGTTAGTTACCTTCCATACTAAACGTGTCTGCACGGTTCAACATGTTATGGGCCCTCGCCTCAAGTCACTCATGCGCGACAACTTTTTTCGGCGAGCTGCGATCTGCAGCCCTCCCGCGGAAGGCAAGTTTACATAGCAATATAGTACTTTCACCATGTAGTCGGCGGTATCGCCAATATGAACTGCGTTTTAAAACCACCCCGACACCTCACCTAAGTCGGCTGCCCGAGGACGTTATTCAGCCACCCAAACCGACGCACTCGTCGTGTGTGGACATAGTGCATACATGTCCAAGCTATAGAAGGGGGGGGCGTACCTTTGGGTGATTACTCAGACACAAGGTGCACGAGAGCCCTTGTAGCACAACATTATGTTATACTCTCTATCATTAGAGAGCCAGCCATCAGCGCGACGCTACACTTGTTCTAGTCGTGGCTGCAACTCGTGCCCCACACTAGGTGGAGGATACATAAAAGTTACTTTGAGACGCCCCGGGGCATCATGCCGAGGGGCCGTCGGGCAACATGCCGTCTCTCTGAAACTACTTTCATGCACGAGTAGTGCGGCTACTAGCTTTTTGCCACTGCTTGTCGCTACTCGTCCGCGCCGCCGTTCACAATGGCACCGAAACTTCGCGCAGAGGAACCACTCGCTGACACTCCTAACGACCGTGAGGGACAGTCCTCCCGTCAAAGCACTCGGGACTCCACCCCCCCCCCCCCCCCCCCCCGGATGAAATCTCGCTCGTTTTGGAGCAAATGACCCTTATAAACGCCCGTGTGGACGCACATGAGACAAAGACTGCCGCCTTGCCGCTCTGCGCCACCGTGACGTACTGCACGCCACACCTCTAGTCCAGACCTACACTCCAGTGTAGCTACCCCCCCCCCACGACCACCACACCCGCTCTTCATTCATCACGAGCCCCCACCGGTCCCACACTTCCCTCCCAGCCAGCCCTACAAGCAACGCTCCCCTGGCTCCCTCCCCCCCCCGTACGGTGGCCCACTGTTAGAGTTGGGAACGGATAGTTACACGGAGGTCATGTCGGCCCCACAAGGGGGCCGGCTGTGGTGACTAGAGAAGTGTGAGGAGAGAGATGGCGGCCGGCGAAGGCACCGGCAAGGGCCGGCCGACCGCCACAAATAGGGAATAGAGTACCGCTAATAGCATAACACGAAGTACTAGAATGACAAATAGCTACCTTGTACATAAGCACTATGCAACGGGATGCTAGTGCTAACACCCCCCCTCAAGGTAGCCGAGGTCTTGACGTCGTCCTAGCTTGCGTTGAAGAAGGTGCCATCTTGGTCGAAGGTTTAGTGCTTGTAGCGTGTGTCTCCGGCCGGGTAGGTGTAGCGACATGCGCTCACAAGAACGTGCCGCTACCGGCGAGTTGCCGATATGAAGCAGTTCCAAATGTACTGCGTAATGTACTATTCTGACATGTAGCGGGAAAAACTGTCCACGGGGGAATTAGCCGACGCATGAGAGCGACCGGCGAGGAAGAAGCACAGCCAACAAGGCCGTTAGGAGCGTGTAGGCACGAAAAAAAACATAGACGGGCGCTCGTGTTGACTCCCCCTTTCTCGCCGTGGGAAAGTTAAGCTCCTCGCTAAGTAAGGTGAGCGTTGCGGCATTGCCTCGGGAAAAAAACAATAGCAGTACTAATTAAAGTACTGAAAGGCTAGGTGAGACTGAAAGTTGGGTGGGGCGAACGTGGCGCCGGGCGCTTTACACACGCTCTTCTCCTTTTTACGTGGGAGATGGTAGGACAGTCGCGGACAACCAGCTCGAAGGCGAAGCGTGGGATCGGTGGGACGATGAATTACTAGCGTGGCGCCGAGCGCTTTACACACGCTCTACTCTTTTTTACGTGGGAGTAGGTAGGACTAGCGTGGCGCCGAGCGCTTTACACACGCTCTTCTCTAGTGTAACTTGGTGGGGGGCCCATAACCTGTTAGAGTTGGGAACGGATAGTTACACGGAGGTCATGTCGGCCCCACAAGGGGGCCGGCTGTGGTGACTAGAGAAGTGTGAGGAGAGAGATGGCGGCCGGCGAAGGCACCGGCAAGGGCCGGCCGACCGCCACAAATAGGGAATAGAGTACCGCTAATAGCATAACACGAAGTACTAGAATGACAAATAGCTACCTTGTACATAAGCACTAAGCAACGGGATGCTAGTGCTAACACCCACAGCTCCAACATAGCCATTCCCAAACCCCATGTGGTCAGCCACCCTTTCCCGGTGGTCAATAGTTCGCCCACGACGTTCGGGCTACTTATTGTTAACACTCGGCCGCGGACCCGTTAGTCCAAGCAACAAACTTGTGTGGCCCAATCCACTTGTGAGGCTGAATGTTACTCTGCGGCGGACGCCACCAAGGAGGGACTCCGCCTCCTCCAACTTATGGGGGAGATCTTCAACCCCCCTATCGCCGGAACAACCACCATATTGGAGGACAATCAAAGATCCATCGCATACTCCCACAATGCCTTGGTTAGCTAGGAGACTAAACACAACGGTATGAAGTGGCACTTCCTTAAGGACCACGTGGAGGAGGGAACGATAAAGTTGAATGAAGTATCTCCCCATTGGCCAATCTCCGCAGAGGCTATGGGGTCGCTGCCGCCGGCCTTGTTCTACCACACACCATCATAGCCGCACATCAGCAACATGCATACGATGAACATATGACGGACACTCCAGTAGAAATAAGGGTGTTGTCCATTTGGCAGTTCGGCGGGGTGCAGCGTACCACAGCTGCGAGATGGGCGATTTCGTCAGTAAACACGTTGTCAAACAGACCGTCCGTGCCCATCACGATAATGTCGCCCTCGAGGACGGGGACGCTGAAGATGGAGGCGGCCTCCGGCGCGTCGCTCATGCCCTGCTCACTGCCCAGCTGGAAGGGAAAGTTGAAGTCGTGCTGCTGTTGGGGGCTCTTGAAGATAATCTGAACAAACAGGGGCAACATAGAAGGATGAAGGAAAGAGAGGTGTGGGGTTGAGCGATGAGCCTACCCTCCATATAAGGACTGTTGAATTGGCTGTTGACTGCGAGCATCAAAACTCGGTGAAAGTGCCGAAGCGGCGAATACGAGAGTCGGACAAGTCTGGCATCCACGATGAAAATACGAACTGCCGCAAAAAAATGTGCGGTTTGGACAGATATGACAGAGTGTGCGGAGAAGCATGCGGGCAATTCAATGATCTTTAGGATCAAGGGATCTAAGGGTAGGGGGGTATCATGAATGTCTTCAGTAATTGAGCTTTGTTCGTGGTGGGCCTGAACGCATGTGATATCAACAGTTATACACACACACACGCATATGCATACAACGGATTGTTGAAGAATTGGGGCTGTTGAAGAATTTCTTGCAATAGGCGGTCCGATTTGTGCAATAATATTCTATGAGGTCAGCGAGGGTTGGATTGGCAACAGTCGGGATACCGAGGATAGGCTTGTCGGCCGCGATGCGTCTCTGATCGCCTTTAGCCTTTCGGATAAATAGCCAAATTTGGTTGGATGGCCGGTCGACGACGAGGTCGTGTGTTAAACACCGTACGCATGATTCGGCTTTCCAAAAAAACGCATAATTTGTGCAGACTGCCAGTAGCGCTCGCTTTAAGGTGGCGTGAAGTAGGCGTCCACAGGAGGTGTGTACGGAGTTTGGCGGCGGCGGTGAGTAGCGAGAGTGCTAGAGTGGCTGGTAGCGGGAGGCGTGAGTCCGATGCTTGTAGACGTTGTTGCTGCATCTCGAGTCCGCGTCGCGCGTCGGCCAAAAGTTCACCGACAGCGATCGGTTGCAACTTGTGGTCGCGGAAAAACTTGTTGATGGCTGAGTAGTACTCTTGTAGCGATGCAGCGGCGACGGTACCTTGCAGTCCCAACCAGGCCGTGTAACGAACGACGGAGTGTGTGGTAGCTTGCAGCGGGTGTATGTTTTCCTCGTGGCAGAAAGCGGCAAATTGACGCATGCCGCTGTCGTAGTTGGAGTATGTTGTCGGGGCTAGGGAGCAGCTCAAAAGGTGTAGCGCGATGGATCCGATTTGGTCGGTGCCCAACAGTTTGTGAAGTCGTGTAGTCATGGTAGCTGTCCATGGCGCGTGTGCGTCTGGCTCTCGCAATGTGTAGCGGACAGGCCGCAAGGGCTTGGGCGGGTGGGTAACCGTAGCGCGTAGGTCTGTGAGGCTGCAGCTGGCCGTCCGCAATGTGCGTCCAATTGCGCCTCTGCGGGTGAGCAGCCATGCCGGCATGGCAGTCGAAAAGCCACGATGCTCCATCGTGGTCGTCCGACCCCCTCGCGTGAGCCGTGCCGCAGAGGCTATGTGGAGATGGGGACGATAAAGCCAATCTGTGGAACAAGAGACGATAAAGTTGAAAGAGGTATCTCCCAATTTACTAAATGGTGGCTGACATGTTAACCAAACCACTACCAAGACCCGCGCTTACATTACATCGAAGTGCAATCCTGGGAGGAACACATCCAATATAACGCTTCATCCCGTAGCTACCTTCACGGGGCGTGTTGTAAGTAAAACCTTCTAGTTATCAGTTGCAGATAGCTATTGTAAGCTATTCTAGATATGATTAGTGCATGTCTAGATCGGACATACCGATACTCTGTTTGATTCGGCACAGAGCTGTCGCTAGGCTACTATTCCTCAATTCCTTTGTCATGACACCACGCCTCGGGTTGGTTGTCTCTCTGAAAACCTATTTGCGTGATTGCGATTGTATTTACGTATGCGTTAGTTACTTTCCATATTGAACGTGTTTGCACGGTTCAACAATGAATTGAAATTAAAATTGTTTACAACATGTACCGTATGCGCCGGTTGCTGTCTCTGGGCCCTCCCAGCTATGCCATACATGAAGCTTACAAGTCAGGGTTAGACCGTTAGCCACATAAATCCAACCTCTCCAAGGGTGTTCGGGGGTTTAACTCCCCCCCCCCCCCCCCCCCCCCCCCCCCCCCCCCCCCCCCCCCCCGGGGAGTGTGCGGTACGAGGCGATGGCGGCGTGCAATTAGGGGCGTGCGAAGGTGCAGTGTGTGGAGGCGCGGCGACATGTCGTGCGGGATTTGATGCGGTATACAAGTAGGAGATGATGTAGCGTAGTAGGACAGTGTGCGTGTGGAGTTGTGCAAGGATGCGACACGTGTCGAGTCGTGCTTTGGAGATGCGTTTGTCAGGAGGGTCAGTGTGGAGGGTGAGTAGAGAGGTGAGACCTGCGATGGTGGATGAGTGCGGTGTTCCCGTGCGGCTCATGACGATGGGGAGGATGTCGACTGCGGTACCTGGCCAATGGCTGCGGATGGCATTTGCGAGGGGTGTGTATTTGGCACGAACCAATTGGGTTGTTTGGGAGAGGTTGTGGTCCGTGCAATACTTCCACTCCCCTATCTGATTCTTTTTAATTGATGAGTATCGGCGGCGACCGTTTGTGTGACCGACGTATCGAGGTTCGAGGAGGCGGATAAAGTCGGGTTTGTGCGCCGGGGGTCGTAGCGCGGGGGGGGAGAATCTCGGGGGGGGGGGGAGGATGGCGGGGCACAAGGTTAGGGAGTCGGGCGAGAAACCTTCGTCAGTAGCAACAAGGCGGGTGGGCATGTGGGTGGGGTGAGGGGGTTGACAGTCAAGAGGGGTGTGGGTGGGTGTGGGGGATGTGAATGATTTGATGGGTTTGTTACCGAAGACAGCAGTGATGGTATCCCATCGTCCGCGGTTGTGGCGTTCCTAGAGGGAGAGTAGGAGTTGTAGCGCGCTGTTGTGGCGGTCTTGTCTTAGCCCAAACATGGTGGGGCAGTTACCGGCCATGTGGCCCTTGCTAGTGAATTGGCCACACATGGGGCAACGCATAGTGGGGTTGTGTGTAAGGATGCGGGTGTTGTGGACTCCCCACATGAATTCTTGCTTGTGGGTGAATTGGATGTTGGTGAGTGTTGTGTGTTTTTTGTGTAAAGTGAAGTCGGCGCCGTCCTCCGCGGCGCGGGCGAGGAGGGCACCGTGTTTGGATGTTTGTGAGAGGGGTGTGTGAGTGTGTTTGGTGCTGTGAGTGTGAGCGTCAGTTTTGAGGTTTGTGTATCTATAGGGTATGGGTTCCCCTACAGTTTGTGGAATGAGGGTGTATGGCTAGGTCCAGTGGCCTATCGACACGTCTCAACTTGTGGTGTATGTTGTGTCGGGTGTGTGTCCATCCGCAGCTTGGTTAGCTAGTGTGTCTGCGAGGTCGTTTCCTAGTGAGTGGTTGTGTGCTTTGTTTTTGCCGAGGTGTGTGCGGATGCTTGCGTTGCAGTTCAACAATGACTCCCTCATGGACAACGGCACGTGGGAACTCGTCGATCTCCCCGCCGACCGCGTGGTCGTCAACAACATGTGGATCTACAAGATCAAGTCCGACACGGAGGGTGCCGTTTTTGCGTCCAAGCTCGTTTCGTCGCCAAGGGCTCCAATCAACGCGCGGGTCTCGACTACACTAAAACCTTCTCCCGGTCATCCGCATGGCTAGCCTCCGGCTCTTTCTCACCATTGCGGCCGCCATGGACCTTGAACTCTGTCAAACTGACATCGACACTGCATTTCTCTACGCCCCGATCAAGGAGGATGTTTACATTCGCCAACCCCTCGGCTTATGTGACGGTACACCTGAAGTGTGCTACCTCAAACGATGCCTCTACGGCCTCAAACACCCCCCCCCTCCCCCCCCGCGAATTCAACATGCTCATGCGGAGACTGGCTTGTCGAGAATGGGTGGCAGCAGTGCATCTCGGACGATTGCATCTACATCTTCCGCACGGGCACATGGTTCGCCATGATCGCCCTCTGCGTGGATGACACCCTTCAGCCTGCAATGATACGATTTGGTTGGCGTCGTTCAAAGCTCGCGTCGGCGCAAAATTTTAAGTCAAGGACTTGAGTGACCTCTCTCAACTCCTTAGCACGCAAGTTACTCGCGACATGTATGCCCGTACCATTTCGTTGGATTAGTCCAAGTACATACGCGACATCCTGGCTAAGCACGGCATGACCGACTGCAAACCCTCGTCCATGCCTATATACCCGGGCTTCTTGTCCGGACTCAGCCACATGGACTCCCCTATCCTCACAAAGGTGTCTAAGGACATCTACCCTAGCCTCCTTGGTGGCCTCCAATATGCACGCGGCCGTATGTGTCTATGGCTTTGAGCATCCTCGGCTCCGCTCAAACACATCCCACGGTGGCTCATCTCCATGCCATGCAGAAGGTGTTACGCTACCTCCACGGCACTCTCGACCTACGCCTTACGTTGGGGGGGGGGGGGTGCGGACCCACATGCTTTGCGGATGCAGATTTGGCCAATGATAGCAGCACGCGCAAGTCCATGTCCGGCTGTCTCTTCACACTCGGTCGCGGCCATGTCAACTACGAGACCAAGCAACATACATGCGTCGCCAAGTCAACGTGCGAAGCAAAGTATTACTCTGCGGCGGACTCCACCAAGGAGGGACTCCACCTCCGGCAACTCATGGGGGAGATCTTCAACGAACCCATAACTGGAACAAACACCATATGGGAGGACAACCAAAGCGCGATCGGATACTCTCAGAACGCCTTGGTCATCGAGAAGATCACACACATCGGTATGAAGTGGCACTTCCTCAAGGACCACGTGCAACAAAGGTACCTCCCCATTGTCCAAATGGTGGCCAACATGTTCACCAAACCACTACAAGGACATGCACTCACAAGACGTCGAAGTGCAATCATGGGAGGAGAATACCCAATACAACGCTTCATCCCGTAGCTACCTTCAGTGGGAGTGTTGTAAGTAATACTCACTAGTTATTAGTGGCAGATGGCTAATGTAAGATATTCTAGATATGCTTAGTTAGTACATGCCTAGATCAGACACACCGATATACTGCTTGTTTTGGATATCGAGCACTCGCTAGGCTACTGCTCTCCACTTCCTTTGTCCCGACACCAAACCTCGGGGTGGTTGTCTCTGTGATTGTCCTTCATTGTGATTGTGATTGTAACTAAGTGTCCGTTAGTTACCTTCCACTATGAACGTGTCTGCATGGTTCAACATACCTACCTTGACCTCTTGACGTTAGACACACATTCCCCACCGGACTATATGAGGGTGATTTCGGATACGGGTCGCGGGGCTTTGGCCCTCCTTTTCGCTTCACATGAGTCTAGTTTCAAGGTGCCATCCAATTGCTATAATATGGCAGCGCACCGGGTGCTGGGCCTCATTGCGGAGCGGGCCTATCAGGCTCGGAAGTGCCCACGGTGGAATGAGGCTCCCCCCCCAGAGTCTCTTTCGTCTAAATCTTCGTAAACGGTATCGGGCACCTCTATGTCCGGTGAGCGTTCCACAATTGGTGTGCTTATGGACCACATCCCCCGGTACCCGTACTCTTGGTACGTCATTCAACTCCACGATCGGATTGTCCACGTGCGTGAAGAGTTCATGCTTGAAGCGGGGGCTACTAAAGGTCGGAACTTGCGGTTGGAGGTCCGCCGTAGTCGGTCGGGAGCTTCTCGAGATCGACTTTAGGGCCCCACACTGTCATCTTTGTTCATGTGACTGTCACAAGTGCTCGCACGAACACCAATGTTCCTCATATAGGTGATGGTCTCCCATTTCCGGGGAGTCTTGCATCGGGAGCTCAACATGGCAAACTCGATGCGAACCTCCACACTTCCGCTTTGCTTTATACGCCTTCGGTTCAGTCGGTCCATGACTACTAACCCTTCGGTGTGGAGGATCGGGGCCGGTTGGCGCCTATGGCGAATGAGTTGGTTGATCGCATGGCTATTTTGGTGGAAGTTCGTCGCTTCCTTGACATGGGTGCTACAAACTCTCGTTCATTGCGTTCTGACACTTATGTCCGCTTGCAACATTTCGTTCGTCGATCTACTTGTGTTTCATTTCGACGTTTTTGGGGGATGTGCGGCGATAATTCATGCAACGTCTTTATGTTGCTTTTCATGGTGCTTTGGGTTCATATCTTCGCAAGGCTTTGCAGGAGGGTAGTGCTGCTGCTGTGGCATGCCATTCTGTTCTCCGGGCTTAGGCCTGCGGGTTTTTCCCCTCCTTACTCCTTTTTCCTTGGTGGTTTTCACTGCCTTTTCTTGTAAGCATATTTTTTTGTAGCAGCCGAACAACGAAGGATTGCATTACTGATGCATCGTCAGATCATTCAGCAGCACCAGCTGTACCCGTACTACGGGTAGCGATATAATAATACTGATCCGAAAATGCGCGGTGATCCGAAAATGCGCGGAGTCCCAATAATCACTTGCTGCTTGTTCGTCGGCAGATGACCCCCGGCAGCAGGACATTCGCCTCACACTATCACTTGTTCTGTTGTTCACACACAACACAATGGTAGTTACCACCTCGGCACATCGAGGCGAAGTCTTTGCGTTCACAGGCTCTACTTACGGTCGTACAGTATACGCGGCCTAGCGTGTGCTCTCCCGGCCGGTCAAACCCTCCTCTCAACAAGTACCCGTACCGTACTTACCCGAAAAGGTCGAGCAGCGACTTTTACCCGAAACATTACGCAGGTAAAGTTGTGCGGTTCGCCGTGAGCAGACAAGGCGAGATGGCTAGTTCGCTACACGCAGACAGCGCAATAGTACCACGCAAGCATGTCACTGCAGCGCGCGTGCGTGCCTTACGAAACGCGGGGCTAGCCACGCTACTCCTGATGGCGACGGGATACATCCTGTTCGTTTACACCCGTACGGTCGCCGGAATCCACCTGTCGACTTTAGTGAAACGACGACGACACGCGCCCCACCTTGAAAGCCACGATCATGGGGCTGACTGGCATATTCACAGAAGAGAGCCTTCACAAGGCCACTGGATGGAAAAGCTCCCTGAGTCGCCGGCAACCCGGCTGTCATCCTCAAAACCGGTAAATGACCCCTTCGCATACCCTAACGCAACCCTAGAAAGTAGAAAGAATACACTGCTGCATCAGCTCTCATCTGAGAGCATAAACCGATATCCACCAGAAAAATCGCATGTGTGCCTCGTTCCTCTCCATGTGTATCTCACTACCTTGTGTGCATCGCTAAAACACTCTGACTGGTCCACAAAACGAAAACATATTGCTTTGTCGTCAATTTTCGTTCTTTTCAGAAATACTTGGGCAAAATCAGGTGGCTTTAAGACACGTGTTGGATCCCTTAAAGAGGGCTTCAGATGCCAATGAGCAAGTGCTACTTCTAATTAAACCCCCCTCGTTCCTCAGTTGGAAAAGGAGCTGGCGCCTGAAGCGATGATGGAGAAAATAAAGAGCACAGATGAACGGCCGCCCGCGCAAAAAACGCGGAATGCATTTCTGAGTGTCAAAGGAACATATGGGGGCGGGCACAACCACTTCCCCCCGCCCGTATATGATCAGGACACCGGGACGTGGATACACCCTGATGGGGAGTACTCCGCCTTCATTGGCGTGTTCACCAATGGGAAGGAGAAGGGGATTTCGCGGCGCGAGGCGTGCCGGGCGACATGGTTTCCTGAGAATGCGATTAAATTGGAAGCCTTTGAGGAGTCTAACAACGTAAAACTGCGGTTCGTGACCGGCAAGCGAGACCGTGGGCAGGTGAGCCTCTCTCATTCCTTCTTCCCCAAAAGCTTCGGTATCGCTGTAAGATAAGTCATTGTTGTCGAATATGGACCGCAATTGTGTTTTTCTTCTTCACAACACATTTCAGTGCCGTTTGTGTTCGGTATCGGGCGGTTTGCGCAATGAACGAACGTTACACTCGTTTTTCACTTGCAGACGCAGGCATTAGGCTTCTCTAGCGCGTCTTCCAACATTAACAGGTGTTTCAAGTGCCGCATTTCAACTCACCTGTCTGGCTTTTCAAATTTGTGTGCACTCCAATTTTTTGACTGTGCATCGCCATTAACTTGTATGCATTTGCGTCTCTTCCCTTAAGACCAAGAGAATCTCCCTTTCATTGTGCGTGTTTGTGCGTGTCTGTAAGTGTGTGTGTGTGTGTGTGTGTGTGTGTGTGTGTGTGTGTGTGTGTGTGTGTGTGTGTGTGTGTGTGTGTGTGTGTGCATGTTCTCTTCGATGGCGTCACATTTTTTTTTTTTTTTTTTTTTTTGCGCCCCCGGGATATGGGATGGCGTCACATATATGCGGAACAATGGTGTCGCTTGTTTACAAATCTTGATGATTCGGGGCGTTTACACTCAAGTGTGGTGTTGGCTGGCTGTGACAGGTGCCACAGGAGATCCAGGACGAGGAGCGGGCCAAGGGCGAGCTCGTTCACATAGATGTGATCGAAGAGTACGACAACCTGAAGCTAAAAATGTTGCGCTATTTCCGGACAATCCCGCGTCTCTTCAGCGCAAAGTACTATTTGAAGGTTAAACACCTTCCGACTCAAACTAACGCATATGAATTTACTTACAAAAGAGGATGCATTGATATAGGAGGGACAGTTGATGTGAGGAAAGGGGCGGTGTGGTCGTATCGTTGGGAAACTGACTTGCTCCGCTAATGCCGGGAGTGGCTTGGGATGGCAGGTGGACGACGACATTTACTTCCGACCCGATAGGGTGCCTTACGCTGTGCCTCAGTGGACGGCGGGCGACGGTGACTTTGTGGGGTGCAAGCGGCTAGGGAGCAAGATGTACGGGATGCCAAAGTTCAAGTACTTTGACCCGCAGCGCCACCTGATGCCCGACGAAAAGTGAGTGTCCCGAACCTACTGTAGCAAAGTGTCCAAATATAGGACATCTTCCACCCAATCGACCCTACTGCTGCTTCTTACCTCTCTTGACTTGACACTCCGTAGTATCAATGCCTTGCAAACGTATGCTTGGCTGTCTTTTCTATGCAAGGCCCTTCTCGCCCTAACAAAATATGTATCCCGAAGACCTTCATTTGAATGCGACATATGTTTTACAGTATGCAGCGTTGAGTCCGAATATCGTTCTAATTCCGACGGCATTTCCACTGACTCGTTCTAAGTAATATCTTGCTTGAGCATACACCGCTCGAGTGTCTTTTGTTATTCACACTGACCTATTTGTGAATTCGCGCGAAAATGTGTTGCGCTGGATGCAATCCTCTTTCACTCAACCACCAATGCAATGTAGCCAAGCGAAGCACAGAATGACTCAATCACGAATCGCTGGTAAAGCGCACAGTCATGGGTACTTTTGAACTGATTAAGTAAAAAACTGTATGTCACTCATTTGTGTTGCAAGAGAATTGTCTCTCCGCTGAATCAATCTATGAGATGTATTGTTTCATTGTCAACCGAATAATATTTTCAATGTGCCTACATTCTCAAATTTGTAATTAATTTTACAGTTTGAAAAAGAAAGCCATATCATCTTCCGCCATCGCCGAATTTAACCCCCATTACTTTTTGATGGACAGGTATTTTATGTACAAGGCCGGCCCCGCCTTCGCGCTGTCCCACTGGGCGACCAGCCTGCTGATGAGCGCCCCGGAGAAGGGGCTTCGCTTCTTTGGCGCGGGCGACGCCTCCTTCGGCGCCTGGATGCTCGCCTTCAACGTGACGCATTGGGAGGACCGTCGGATGTGCAGCAACGACTGCTCCGAAACCAACATCCTGGGCCTGTACCACACCACCCGCTGCAACGGCCTCTGCAAACCCGAGGAAGACATGCTGGAGCTGCACCGCGACGTGTGCGGAGCGGAGCCGACCATCCCGCGCGGGCAGGCAATTCTCCCCGAGAGCCGACTCCATTCTTACGACCCAAGCAAGGAGAAGTGTCACAGGGTGCGGCCGTCGTACTTAAATTTGTAAGGGGGTATATTGACATCTTTGTTTGGTATCAGTGACTCACTAGTATCATCCATTTACGCGTTGTGATTTGCAGATGCACGATGATTGGCTGGACCACGCAATCTGCCGGAGCAAATAGCACGTCGACACATGCTGTAGCTGCAATTTTCTGTATTCTTTTACGACGTGTTATTGTGACTTACTTTCAACGTTTGGTGCAGTGTATTTACGCGTATGATGGCCAGATTGTTCATCATGCTCTATACGGGTTTACACAGAAATTGTCATGCCTGGACTACGACCATCCATGTGCCGCAGA
>JAPMLY010000039.1:32500-82500 GCA_026401115.1 Tetraselmis chui
GGAATGGCTCCGACTCGCCCTGGGGCCGGCCGCGACGGAGGAGGACTTCAAGGCGCTAGCACAGGTGAGGCATCTGGTGACAAGTAGGGTTTTTAGGGGAACGATAGTTCCTCAACAGAAAAATCTAGTTCGTACCCGCGGCATTATTGGCCGTTAACTTATGCTTATTTCTTATTTCAAGCGTCTGCGTTGCAGCCACCACCTCGGCCCCTGCATGTAACGCGCAGGCTGATCAATGTTGCGATAGCGTAAGAAAGCAGACATGCCAGTTTACTACGTGTGCTTGGGGTGTGCTTGATGGCGACCACCGACGCGGCCTCCTTGTGTCTCTTCATCTGATAAACCCTAGTAGTCGTCGCTAATTGCTAATAACTTCTGTCCGAACTTTTATCCGGTACCTTGTAATTGCCCCCCCGTGGTAACATCGAGTCGATGTTTTATCCGGCGGAGAGTGTAATATCGTCATATATAAATTCCGCCTTCGCGTTGAATGCGGTACGTTTGTATTTATAGAGGAGATTGACGACCGATATTTTCATCGGAGTAAGTTTTAAATCCGAATATGTTTTGCTACAGGCGGCGGATTACAGCCACGAGTCTCACCACGCGCGGCCGGAGCTGGCGAGGGCTGCGAAGGCTGTAATCGAGCTCGACCGGAGTCGAGCCGCCGCGGAGGCAGGATATCTCACCGCGCTCACGAAACTCCTGGACTGTGGCGGGGCAGAGAGCGGAGGAGCCAAGACGGACCTCTTAGTAGGCGTCCCTGCACCGACGACCACCGCGGAGGCTGCGCGTTTCTCATGGGGCTGGGGCCCCTAATTATCGCAGCGATCCCGCGGCCGTCGTTGAGCGCAGCGACCACCGCGGAGGATGCATGTTTATCATACAGCTGGGGGCTACAGGTGTCACAGGATTCACGCGGCCGTCGTCGAGTGCGGCTTAACTGCGACGGATGATCCAATGGTAAGTCGCGGGCCGTTCCGCGGGGGCAGACTACTGCCGAGCCGTGTCAACCGAAGCATATCCAGTGCACGCAGCCCGGATGTGCAGCAGGGAGCAATACAGAGCATGCTGGGGAGCTAGTATCGCGAGGGTTAGAGGTATCGACTCTACTATCCTTCACGAGCCACTTTGGTGGTTTTCGAGATTAGTAGTTTTTGTCGCCCTCTCTGACGACAGCATTTTCGTTATTTCACATTTCCTTATACTATATGATGATACTGGATGGCCATTATTTGACAAGAAATCCAAATGTCAATCATGTTGAAGAAGGTAATCAGACAAAAAACAGCGCATTACATCGCTATATGTGCAACCCTTCTCCGAAAGGACGCATTGACGTGTTATCAAGATGTGCGTCTTGGGCTTTTGTTTAAAACCCCGCCTCGTTTGGCCAGACAAGCCCAAATGTGAGCCAGGAAAAAATATTGATTGAAACAACTACCATTGCATTGTCGCCGAAAATACTCAACACGGAACAAAATACGCCAATTCCACAAACATTTTATTTTGCACAAATCGTGGCGCCGCGTCGTGAAGGGCAACTGGACAGCAGAATCACCGAGCAGCAGTGAAGGCAGAGCAGACAAAGCAAAACACCATGTTTGGCGATTGTTTGAGATTACAAGCCACTTTAAAAAAGAGGATGGTACAGAAGAAGGGGCCAAACAGTTTTTAACAACGTGATGCGTTATTTTCTTTTGTCACATAAAGAATACATCAAATTGGCTGCGAGTAAAGAGCCGGGGGGGCGGTGTCTCGTGGGAAATCATCGCCGATGGGTTTCAAAATGGGAACCATCCTAATATTATTATGGGTGGGTCATACCGAGTGAGTTCGGCGGCGGTGGAGACACTCGGTGTATGTGCGATTCCTATCAGGGGAGGGGGATGTGGTAGAGGACGTACACCATCGACTTTGCGGCCGAGCCGACTGCGGAGTACCAAGCTTGGATGCGGCCCATGAGCGCCTCCCTCACCGCCTCCGGCTGATTGCCTAGCCTAGTCAGTTTGTCCTCCAGAAGCGCAGTAGACAGTATCTCCTCTGCGCTAAAGCTCTCCCGCGAGTTGCTACTTCGCTCCTG
Organism: Tetraselmis chui; assembly: GCA_026401115.1. NCBI lineage: Eukaryota > Viridiplantae > Chlorophyta > Chlorodendrophyceae > Chlorodendrales > Chlorodendraceae > Tetraselmis > Tetraselmis chui. Next base: position 34,584 of record JAPMLY010000039.1, read on the forward strand.
CCACCCACACCACCGCCAATACACTCCTCAATTGCCACAGACCCAAATTCCGCAAAATGAAGAGGGCCGTGTTCGGCCGGTAAATCGACATTGACGTTTTTTACAACAATACCGATTCAATTAACGACTGATGTCTCAGGGCCTACCCAATACCACTCTCTAAGTCGGCCGGCGCAACAATCATTTCAACGCCCCGCACTGCAGGAGCTACTCGAAGGAATGGATCACCGCTTACCTAATGCCCTAAAAATGGTAGGCACCAGTAATTCCAACAATACTTTGCATCTCGAAGTTAAGGGAACAATTGAAAAATTTACACAGGAAGGCACTTGCATAAGACAGGGAAACAATTATTTCTATTCCCGAGTGTATCAAAAAGACGCATAATCAATTTCTTCATTCGTAATTCGTTTTTCATCCACTCAATTGACACAAATTTCGAATCACTAAGCGAGCGAACAAGCATTTCCTGCTCAATGCAGAACAGATGCTTAGGCCTAGAAAGAAGGTCCGTTCTGTGGCTTACCAACTTCGGTGACAGCTCTACATTAGCCGGCGGCGCAGTAGTCCCATTATTCCCCGACGGCCGCTCCACGGGTGAGCCATCAGGCAGGAGCAGGTCAGACAGGACGACCATGTGCGAGGGGGATGCGTCCAGGGCGGGGGCTGCGAGCGAGTAGGGCACCCAAACGTAGCGGCGAGGGCAGAGCAGGTCGCTGGGCGCGTAGTCCGCTTTGTAGCGCATTTTTGAGCAGCTGTGGATGTAGAAGCCGAGGTAGTAGTAGCGAAACTTGGGCGCCTGCTTCTGCATCTCCTGCCAACACACGAATTGCATAATATCCACGGCTCAAACCCAACGCGACCGCCGAGCAAATGACGCACATAAAGGAAACAGTCCGCAATGGCACAACAATTGAATCGACAAAAAATATAAATGCGCGTGATTTATATATTGTGTATATAATCAAACAGACACACACACACACACACACACGCACACACACACACACACACACACACACACACACACACACACACACACACACACACACACACACACACACACACACACACAGGTTTGGGGGTTACACGATTCTTAAACCCCAAACCTGAAGTTGAGAGAGTATTTTGGTATTGGGCTTCGAGATTTTACGCCAACGCCTTACGCATTTGGCCAATTACTACGAATTTGCCCACCCATTCAAGACAAAGTATTTGGCCTTCGTCGCATAGAGTTCTATTCCCAAAGCAATGTGGGATTTCTATTTTCCGTGTGTCCCTCGTGCCAAACACGGTTCAACACTTCGCAATACTGTATACAATGCAGTGACAATTGAAGTTCCTAGACGCAAAAAGGCGAAGACATTTCAAAAATTCAAGCGAGTGTTGTATCGCGACATATGGTACAACAGGATAAGATATTAAGGGGGTTTTCCTGTGGAAGATTAAAAAACATTTCAATTAACAGTCAAAACACATATGGAGCAAGAGCCTTTTGGTTGCCTTTGAGTTGGTGTGTATGCTCGTGTTGTAAATTTTTTAAAAGATAAATTAAGATTGAAACGACTGCCAATGAGTAACGCACAAAGCGCTAAGAAAATCATAAAGAGTGTGATGAGTCTGCCCACCTTTACCCAGGCGATCTCAAACAGCGCGCTGAACTTGCCGAGAGAGAGCGCCGCGTAGTCGGGGTCCCAGAAAAAGTACTTTGACGACAGGCAAGCGGGCAGGACGTCCACCACGCTGACCGCAATCAGCCGTCCGTCCAGGCGGTACTTTATGTGGAACGCGCCGTAGCCGCAGGGGGGGGGCGCCGCGGCGTCGGTCCCATTATTTGTGCCTTTCGAGTCCGACTGCGATCCAACCGAAAAATGAGCAAGCGGATGCGGAAAACCGTCAGTGACCCCGCCGCGCTGTATTGACTTGCAATTACTTGCTGTTCGCAACTTGAGTTTATATATTATACTCAGAAGTACATAACTGCCAATTATCTTACATGTCATTATATCATACCTCATAAATTCGACAATATTAAGAATTGAATTAACGCAAACAAAGCTAAGAGAATGAAACCGAATCAATTGCGCAGTAGGTAAATCCGTCAAAATAGTTTATATCACAACAGGGTGTGTTATTTTCAGGACAACAACATATTTGGCTCTGCGTAATTCATGAAAAGTGGAATATCTCTCACGTACGGGTACTCTTTCGTACTCATCGCTCATCAGCTTCGTCCGTCCGTCCTTCGACCGTTCGCTAAGGCTGAACCGAATTAATATTCTGGTTGAATGGGCCAACCACTCTCCCGCCCCCCCACCCCCCCCCCCCCCCCCCCACCCCACACACACACACACGCTCTGCCAGCCTCCGCACTGTGTTTGCAGAGCAAGCCCAGTAATGTGTAAAGTACTGAAATTGCAATTATTCACAGACTCCACCAATAACATATGCTGAGTAGCTGATAGTCTGACGAGTCGATAGCAAGACAATACGCGGCGCTGGTAAAAGCTATAGTACCCGGGCTAGACCCAACTGGCGCGATATCTAACACCGTCGTAGAGTGTAGTTACTTACAATAACGACAATGACCATGAAACCTTACAAAATCTAATCAAATCATGTAGGGTTTGTAGGGATAATTGAAAATAATATCACTACTGATCGGCATGAGCCCAGTGCTGCAGCTGGCCATCACCTTAGGGAAGGGGTTCTCCACAAGGAAGCGCTTATACGAGCTCCTGCTAATATCCTGAACGAAAGGGTGGCCAGCGGCGTCAGTGTGCAGACAACAGTAGTGCAAGCACAACGACCACAGTGGAAGCAGCATAATTTCGACGACGCAACACGGCAAAGCCCATCGAAACAAGCATAGGAAATCACCGGTCAGTGCAATACATCAACATCCTTCATTCTGCATGCTTGTGACTACTAATGCAAGTTAAAATCTCAATACTGAGTGACTTTACAGTGTCAGTGTACTTAACGATATTCCCACTTTCATCATAACATCTGCACGCCGTCATTTTCCCCACCCCCTGTAAACACTGCCTTCAAGCACTCCATAGCTAATTCAGCATACGGTCCTTGGAACCCATTGCCAACTGCAGACTGTGCTCATCCACGACACCTCCACGATCCAGCCAACCCTTCCCCCCCTTTCACGCTTCCATTCTACAATCATAGCCGGATGACACCTGTAACGCTCGACATTAGTTAATAATCGTGCCTCCCAATCGAGAGGGTGCGGCTTGATTTTATTGTCCTGCAGCGTCATCCCTCCATACCACTCCTAGTCGCACATCCACTCCCAAAACACACACACACACACACACACACACACACACACACACACACACACACACACACACACACACACACACACACACACACACACACACACACACAATTCGCCCCCAACACACACACACACACACACACACACACACACACACACACACACACATACACACACACACACACACACACACACACACACGCACAATTTACCTCCAAGACACACAAACCCACACACACTGCGCCCCCAATACATGCACATGTGCAGAACATGCAGTTGAAACACTTGCACGTACATACACATATACGCACATGAACACACACACAAACAAAGTCTCTCACACACATGTTCCTAATCTACTCCTTTGTACACATTAACCTGTTTATCACTACGTCTTAGGGGATAAGGAGGAGAGGGGAGCCGCACCTCCGGCTTATCCCCGTGCTGAGCGGTCTGGTACTTCTTATACAACAAAAACTCTTCCTCGTTGAACTGCGACCGCTCCATCTCGGCCGTCAGTTGGCATCTGTCGCCGTTGGCGCATAGAAACGCCATAGGCGTAAGGCCAGGCACCTGCTGAGCCGCCTCCTGTTCTCCCTGCTGTGCCTCAGCCAAACCAAACTGTCGGCGAACAGTATCGGGCACTGCGGGGACTTCCCACCCCTGTTCATCGCCTCCTGTTTTCCGGGCTCGTTTCACTTGCGTATCCGGCGCCACCGGCTCTTGCACGGCGCCCGTCGCCCCCGGGACGGTGCCACCACGCACGTGAAAGTTTACATGCCCACCGGCGACTTCCGCGCGCTCAAACCCTACCGCATTTAGCCCTTCGTCCGAGGCAGCCGCTTTGTTGACCGCCTCGGCGACGGCTGCAGCGATGAGCTGTGGAGAGGGTGGAGATGTGTTCGTGGCTACTCGTCGAGCTGCTGCGGCGGCGGGGAAGGCGGAAGGAGAGGTGTAGCGGACGGTGGCGGGCAACTTGGCCGCCTGTTTCGACGAGAGTGGGGTCACTCGTATGGTAAACCCTAACGGCAGTCTGTCATCCGTTGCAGCACTCAGCACAGCGGAGCAAGCAGCTGTGAACGCCTCGGACGCCTCGTCTGTCTCGCCCGTCCTGCTTACGCGTGAAAATCGCAATGGACGACACAGGAATGGCCTCAGTGGGCGAGAGCATGTTAACGCGGATGGGGCGACGCGACGAGGGGAGGGTGGGGGGGGGGGGGGGGGGGGGGGGGGGGGGGGGGGGGGGGGGGGGGAGTTCGGGTTTGATTTTAGGGTTCATACCTTGCCAGTTGTCGGTCTTCCATCTGATCGCGCGTCGTCCTACAACTATCACCTGATTTATCACCACCGCTCTCCAGCCAGGCCTTTAAGCGGCGAAGCACTCGGCGCTGAGTTTTACTCGCCGCGAAACGAGTGGAGTCGAGACGGATGGTGTACTGCTGACAGCACGAGGCGCCAAGGTTGGGCTTATAGCACCAGTTTCCCGCACGACGCCAACCGCGATCAATCAGCGCGCCGTAAGCGGTGCAGCTAAGCTTGTGTGCCCACATTCCATGGCTCTTGCTACTGTCATCGCCACCGCAGTAGCCACACGAGCTCTCGTTCGGGCCGTAGTCTTGCACGATGCTGAAGTCCGACATGGTGGCTGGAGAGTAGAATGAAATGGGCGCAGTTTTTCACGGCAACGCACTCGCCACAGACGGACTACGCTGTATACTATGGACTTACGGTTCTCCAAGTGTGTGACTGTCAGTATACTGCAGTTCCTGAGAGTTGTGCCTTGGATGAAGCTCTGACGCGAAAGCCCCGTAACGTAAGTAGGGAACACGGCGTTAACGTGGTTATAATGTGCTGGCTGATGATCACGGTGGGTATTGGTGCTTTACTAGTACTACACCATACGCTAGTGCATCTACACGCTCGCGGTTGTTTGGCGGGACTTTTACATGTACCCGTACATTTACGTTTTGGCAATCCCTTCTAACTAAACTAAAAGATATATATGTAGCTGTGGGTTGGGAGCTCAGCGCCGCAAACTTGATGCGGACCTCCGCACTTCCACGTTGCTTGGCACGCCTTCGGTTCTGTCGATCCATGACTACTATCCCTTTGCCATGGAGGATGGGGGCTGGTTAGCGCCGATGGCGGTTGAGTTGGTTCATCGCTTGGCTATTTTGGCGGTGGTTGTTCGTCGCTTCCCTAGCATGGGTGTTGCTGACTCTCCCTCCTTGCGCTCTGAAAGTTATGTCCGTATTCAACATTTCATTCGTCGAACTACTAATGCTCATTTTCGGCGTTTTGGGGGGGATGGGCGGCGTCAACTCATGCAACGTCTTTCTGCTGCTCTTCATGGCACTTTGGGTTCCTATCTCCGCGACGCTTTTCATGAGGGCAGTGTTGACGCTGTGGCATGCTTTCTTGTTCCTCGGGCTTAGGTATTTCCCTCTTTTCTTCTTTTTGTTTGGTGGCCTCCACTGCTTTTTCTTGTAAGAAATGTTTATCCATATAGCAGTGGGTTCCCATCTTCGCGACGTTTTGCAGGAGGGCAGAGCTGATGCAATGGCACGCCTTCATGTTCCTCGGGCTTAGGTTTTTTGCGCACTGCACCATGCAATAAGGTTGGACATGATGCCGACGACTTCTCGCTTGTTGGGTAGGCACAATGAGACGTCCTTAATGGGTTGAAGTTACATGGAGTTAATATGGTGTGGCGTTCCGCCGTGGTGACGCAACCTTCAAGGGAGGACGTACATTGCTCCCTCACCAAACTTGCAAGACAAGTGTATCGTTGTTGTTCGCGCTTTCGCATCTATAAAAATTGGGGTCAATAATCCAATCATTCAACATGGCGGGGGCGAGGGCGGGGGAGCCCCGGGGGGGGGGGGGGGGGGGGGGCGCAAGATGCTAGTCAATGGCGACCGACTCATAGGTCGCAACCTTAAGAAGGCACGATGTTACGCGCCTAGAAAACCGGCATATTTTTGGCGCTCCGTTCCGGTGCGCAATAATCACTTGTTCGTAATGCTTACTTCCACTACACGGAGAAAACTTCCCGTTTTCCATGCACTTCACCATGCAGTCAGGCATGACATGACATGCCAAGTCACTTGTTGGATAGGCTAAGACTGTAATAACCGAAAGTTTAGCAAGATCGGTGGAGCCATAATTCGTGTGCATATAGTATTTACAAAGACAACTAAGAATGATAATTGGAGACTTGTATGTACTTAAGATTATCCAATCGATGAATTCGGTGTCGTCGCGGCAAATATTAAACATAGATGCTTCGGAAAACACGATTGTGTACACATTCACGTGTGAGAATATCGAGTGAAAAGCACCACACTAGGCGTTTGGAGGCACTACTTTTGGAGAACATATTGACAAGTGTGTCATAATACTGTTCCGTCGTCGAGGCGTATTTTCTTCCGACATGTTGTAAGTAATACTCACTAGTTATTAGTTGCAGATAGCTATTGTAAGCTATTCTAGATATGATTAGTACATGTACATGTTTTTTTTTTTTTTTTTTTTTTGCTTGGTGGCCTCCACTGCTTTTTCTTGTAAGAAATCTAATATATTAGTACATGTATAGATCGGACACACTAATACACTATTTGTTCTGGATACATAGCTGTCGCTAGGCCACAACTACTCACTTCCTTTTGTCCCTACACCAAGCCTCGGGCGGGTGTCTGTGTGATTGTCCTTCTGTGTGATTGTGAATGTAACTAAGTGTACGTTCGTTACTTTCCATATTGAACGCGTCTGCACGGTCCATCAAAATATGCCCCCCCGCCTCAATCCACCCACAAGCGACCAAGTTTTCTCGGCGACCTACGATAGACGACTCTCCCGCGGAAGGTAAGTTCTCCTAGATAAATAGTATTTAATACATATAGTCGGCGTTACCGCCAGTATAACATCTCATCTGTCGCGGATGATGGCTAAGTTCATCTAAGAACCGGCCTTAAACTAACAGTATAACATGCGTCTTAAAAACCCCCAACAACCCACCTAAGCTATCTACTCGAGGACGACTGCCAGCCACCCACACCGGCGCGCTCGCCGTGTGTGGACATGGTGCATACATGTCCATGCTGGAGACGGGGGGGGGCGCACTGGTGGGTGAATACGCATACACATGGTGCATGACAGCTTGAATGGTAATATATTTTGAATGTATTCTTATAGCGAACCAGCCGTCATCGATCTTCTACACCTTACATGACCGTGGCCTCAACTTGCGCCCCACAATGGGTGGAGGACACAGAAAAAGTGCTTTGAGACGCCCCGGGGCTACATGCCGAAGGACCGGCGGGCATCGTGCCTTCTCTCTTGAACTGTTGTTAGGCACAAGTCGCTAGTGGACCTCACCGTTGCATGTCGCTACTTGTCGCCACTTGTCAGCGCCGCTCTTCACCAAGGCGCCAAAATGTTGTTCGGCGGAACCCCCAACTGACGCACTTGCAGACCTTGAGGGTAAGAGCTCCCGACATAGCTCCGTCGATCAACCCCATGATGCGATTGCGCTAGTTCTCGAGCAAATGGTGCTCATCGACATCCGCGTGGACGCACATGCGACGGAGACTGCTGCTCAGCGCCAACGTGATGCACAGCGCGACACCCCGCGTCGCGGTCGTGATACCACTCCTCCCCATCTACCCCCCTCCACCACACCTACCCTTCGGGTACCACGACCCCGCCCCCGGTCCACCCTTCATCGTCGGGCTGCCCTACCAGTACCACCTACCAAGTGGCCAGCCGTCCATGTACGGTGGGCCACAGCCCCAATATGGCCATTTCTTGGTTACATGTGGCTCGCCTCATTTTCCCGGTGGACAGCCATTTTCTCCTTCTCATCGTAACGTCAACACTGGGCGTAAGGGGCGTCGCCCTACCATTGACCCGGTGGTTATCGGACGTCCAGTTAACGAGGTTGCCGGCCTCGACAAGGAGTGACGAAGCCGGTCCATGAAGATGCATGTCCCCACCATGGGGCCAAACGCCGATTTCAAGCCATGAAAGATAAGTTTTCTCACCCTCTTGTCCCTCAAGGCCGCGCACCTCATCCCCGAGCTTGCCATCCGGGAATCCGGCGTTTGGCTGGACGAAATGGCGTAGAACTAAGCATACGCACTTTTAGTGCACGTTGCCTGCGAGAACAAGCGTGCGACCAAGCAGTCAAGTACATCTCCGCTGCTTGCCATGACTGCGCGACAACTGCGTTGGGCATCATGTGTGAGCGCTTGGATAGCCGGTCGTTCGCCCGCTCTATGTCAATGTTGGACAGCCTTATACTTCGGCATCGCCCCGGACACTCGCTCATTGAATACGTCCACTTCATGTGCTAGACTTTCGATGACTACAACGAGACATATAAGATGATTGATGGCTCACCGGCCATCCACCCTCACCACTTGGGCCTCCTCATGTTACTCGGCATCTCGAGCACCGGTGCTTTAAGCCAAGCCAAAAAGTGCGTCATAAACGCCTTCGACACGAACACCATCATGTTTGCCGACGAGGTCATGGCCAGCATCCTACACATGGCACAAGACACGGAGGAGGAACTCCCGGGCGCTGAATTGACAACCCCATGTGGTCTTGCCCTCCGATCTTGAATTTGTCGCGGTTGGCCATGGGCCACACGGTGGCCGTGGCCACACCAACCGTGGCGGCCGAGGAGGACGTGGAATGCCCAATAAGTGCAGCGGCTATGACAGTCTCGACCAGATCATGTCGTCTTGCACGGCCTCGGATGACGCACTCCTGAAATGGACCATGGCCAAGCGAAAGCCCATCGTCCATAAGTATGGCACCCCCCGCGGCACTGCCCGTGCGCATGTTGCCCTCTTGAGCGACATATCCCATGACGACTCAAATGTGCATGCTTCTTCCGACATGCCCACTCTACAGGAGTGTACCGAAGACTATGATGCCACTATAGGTGGGTGTCCCTTTTAACTCGGCTGCGTTCTCATCCTCACTGGCCCCCGGTCGTGATCTCTCCCAGTTTTGGGTAGACGACTCAGCGTGCTTGATAAACTGAACAGCTTTTCGCGGCAATTTCGTAACGTTCGATCCACCTTCGGGGTCTTCTAGTGTTGGTGGTATCGGGGTTGACGTGAAAGGCAGTGGTACATTTCAGATTATCTTTTCCCTCGTGTTTGGCCAAATTATCCGCAGCACAATTCATGCGTTGTATACCCCTGATCTTACGTCTCGCTTTGCACATCAAATCGGCCGCCTCCTTAGTGTCAGTTGGATGCTAACCCAAAGCGGTTACGAATTCATTTCCCCCACTAACTCTGATATTGGCATGCTAATGGTCCCCAAATGAATGGGTGTGCTCACACCGTCGGGCAATGGACTTTACCTCCTGAGTCACGAAGAGACGCAGGAGTGACGCACCCCCGCGGAGAGCTCATTATATGTAAATATTAGTATTGTGCTCACTGCGCATTGTGATCCGGTACGGTGCCACCGTCGTTTCGGTCACCTTAACATGCAAAGCCTTCATGCACAGCATGCACACGGTGTTCCGACGACCCAGGCGTTACATGGCTATGAAAAGCTCTCTCTTGCGATTCATGTCTATTGTTCAAAGCCATTGCTCCACCCCGAAACATCACTGCTTGCCTTTAACCATCGTGCCCCCTCATGAATATGTCCTCATACATATGGAGCTTAGTGAATGTTCCCTCCCCACACGGCTTACGATGATGCCTGCTCGTTATCGACCATCACACAAACTGCATGTATGTGCGGCTCCTAAAGTCGAAAGTTGACACTTGCTCGGAACTCGAGCACATCATGCTCGAGATCCGCGACATGCATGCACCAGACCATTATTCCTCCTCCGGTGCATTCGCCCCTATCCTTAAATTTGACTCGGACTCGGTCTTTAAGGCCTATGTGACGCGTCACATGTGTGTTCGGTTGGGTGCCGATGTGCAGTTTTCCGCTCCATGTGCTCACCACATGCTCGGGAAGGCAGAGCGCCCGTGACGCACAATTCAAGACAACGCGTCGTCAATGCTACACATCATGTTTGTCCCCAATTTCGTGTGGTCGCCCGCGGTCATCATTGTTGTGTACCTCCGCAACCGCACGTTCAGTCGCGCGGTTGGTCTCTCCGGTAGCGTTCCACTCACCATGCTCACATCGACAACGCTCGACGCGTCCAAGTTCCGTGTCTTCGGGTGCATTGTCTTCGTCAAGGTGCATGACAACCTCCGTTGCAAGATGGGGAAAGGGCGTTTCGCGGCGTCGTGATCGGTTTTCCACCTGACGCGCTCCATGGTACCGTGTCTACAACCATGTCACACGTCGCATTACCACCTTACTCCATGTTGTCTTTCAAGAGGACACTCTAGGCTTCAACATACCCACCCCCATCGACTCCGTGATCACTGACGCCTTGGACACAGCTAATGACCACGATCACTCACCCGAGAAACATCCTCTTCACACATGTGATGTCGACGACACTTCCCACGTGCCTAATGCTCCTCGCCCTCGTCACCGCCTCCGGTCTCACCCCGTTCGCTTCTCGGATCTAGTGGCCCACATGTCCGACTCCCCTCCGGTCCGTGTTACAGTGTGGTGTGATCTTGAAATGTTAGTACTAGCATCCCGTTGCCTGGTGCTTACGTACAAGGTAGCTATTTGTCATCCTAGTACTTAGTGTTATGATATTAGCGGTACTCTATTCCCTTTTTGTGGCGGTCGGGCGGCCCTGCCGGTGCCATGGCCGGCCGCCATCTCTCTCTTCTCGCTTCTCTAGGCACCAAACCTGGCCCCCTTGGGGGGCCGGCGCGACCTACGTGTAACTATCCCGATTCCGACAGGTTATGGGCCCTCCACCAAGTTACACTAGAGAAGAGCGTGTGTAAAGCGGTCGCCGCCACGCTAGTCCTACCTCCCCAAGTAAAAAAGAGAAGAGCGTGTGCAAAGTGCTCGGCGCCACGCTAGTAATTCATCGTCCAACCGACACCACGCTTCGCCTTCGAGCTAGTTGTCCGCGATTGTCCTACCATCTCCCACATAAAAAGGAGAAGAGCGTGTATAAAGCGCCTGACGCCACGCTCGCCCCACCAAGCCTTCAGTCTCACCTAGCCTTCACCCTACCGATGCTCTCGACCGGATCTGGTTGCTTAAAACCGACCCGAGAAAGTTTGGCCCGTGCGTACTTTAATTAGTATTGTTCATGTTTTTTCCCGAGGCAACGCCGCAACGCTCACCTAACTTAGCGGGGAGCTTACCTTTCCCACGGCGAAAGGGGGGAGTCAACACGAGCAGCGCCCATCTATGCTTTTGCGTGTCTACACGCTCCTAACAGCCATGTTGGCTTTGCTCCTTCCTTGCCGGTCGCTCTCATGCGTCGGCTAATTCGCCCGTGGACAGTTTTGTCAGACTAGTACATTACGCAGTATATTTGGAACCGCTTCATATCGGCAACTCGCCGGTAGCGGCACGTTCCCGTGAGCGCATGTCGCTACACCTTACCCGGCCTAAGACACACGCTACAAGAACTACACCTTCGACCAAGATGGCACCTTCCTCGACGCAAGCTAGGACGACGTCAAGACCTCGGTTACCTTGAGGGGGGTTGTTAGCACTAGCATCCCGTTGCCTAGTGCTTATGTACAAGGTAGCTATTTATCATCATAGTACTTAGTGTTATGCTATTAGCGGTACTCTATTCCCTATTAGTGGCAGTCGGCCGGCCCTGCCGGTGCCTTCGCCGGGCGCCCTCTCTCTCTCTTCTCATTTCTCTAGGCACCAAACCCGGCCCCCTTGTGGGGCCGGCACGGTAAGGCCAAAGTAAACATTGTCGAACATCCGCACGTGGCAAGGCATATCACTAGCCCCACACATCGCCCAGCGAGCGCAACGGACAGCACAATTGCAATGGTGTCCGCCATAGATTGTGTCGAGCCGACGTAGTACCGTGATGTCCTGTGGAGTGCGCAAGCGCCAGAATGGTATGCAACGATGCAACTTTAGTACACATCCCTCATGGACAACGACACGTGGGAACTAGTCAATCTCCCGCCAACCGCGTGGTCGTCAACAACATGTGGATCTACAATGTCAAGTCCGACACGGAGAGTGCCATATTTCGCTTTAAAGCCCGCTTCGTCGCCAAAGGTTGCCAACAACGCGCGGGTCTCCACTACACTGAAACCTACTCCCACGTCATTCGCACAGCTAGCCTCCGGCATCACTTTCCTGGCATTGCGGCCGCCATGGATCTCGAACTCTGTAAGCTTGACATCGATACTACGTTCCTCTATGCCCCAATCAAAGTGGGTGTTTACATCCGCCAACCCTTCGGCTTCTCGGATAGTGCACCTAAGGTGTGCCACCTCAAACGATGCCTCTAGGGACTGAAACAGTCCCCCCCGCGAGACTAACATTTTGCTGCGGGGCATGCTTGAAGGGAATGGGTGGCAGCAGTGCATATCGGACCCGTGCATCTATATCTTCCGCACATGAACAGTTTTCGCCACGATCACCCTCTAAGTGGACGATATTCCCGCCGCCTGCAATGATACTACTTGGATGTCGTCGTTCAAATCACGGCTCGGCGCCAGATAAAAAATCAAGGACTTGGGTGACCTCTCCTAACTCATGGGTATGCACATTACTCGCGACATGTATGCCCGCACCATTTCGATTGATCGGTCCAAGTACTTCCGCGATATCTTGGCTAAGCACGGCATGATAGACTGCAAACCCTCGTCCTTACCTATGGACCCGGGATTCATGTCCGGCCTCGCGCACATGGACTCCCCTCTCCTCATTGGAGTGTCGAAGGACGTCTACCCCATCCTCCTTGGCAGCCTCCAATACGCCGATGTCTGCACGCGCCCATATGCTTCTACGGCTTTGAGCATTCTCGGCTCCGCCCAAGCGCATCCCACGGAGGCTCATCTCCAAGCCATGAAGAAGATGGTACGCTACCTTCGAGACACCCTTGGGGGGGTGCGGACCATAGCCTCCAACTTACATGCTTCGCCGATGCAAATTGGGCCAACGACAAGAGCACACGCAAGTCCCATTCGGGCTACCAGTTTACACTTGGTAGCGGCCGTGTCAGCTACAAGGCCAAACAATAGACATGCGTCGCCCAATCATTATGGGAGGCAGAATACTATTTTGCGACAGACTCCACCGGGGGGGGGGGGGACTCCACCTCCACCACCTTATGGAGTCATCTTCAACGAACCCATTCATGGAACAACCACCATTTGGGAGGACAACCAAAGCGCGGTCGCATATCCGAGAACACCTTTGTCAACGAAAAGACCAAGCACATCGGTGTGAAGTGGCACTTCCTTTAGGCCCACATGGAACATGGCACAATCAAACTGAGGTACCTCCCCACTTACCAAATGGTGGCCGACATTTTCATCAAACCACTACCAGAACATGCACCGATACGACATCGGAGTGCAATCATGGGAGGAGCATACCCAATGCAACGCTTAATCCAGTAGCTACCTTGAGAGGGAGTGTTGTAAGTAATAATCACTAGTTAGTAGTTGCACATAGCTATTGTAAGCTATTCTAGATATGCTTAAAACATGTCTAAATCGGACATGCCCATACACTATTTGTTTTGGATATAGAGCTGTGGCTAGGCCACAACTTCTCACTTCCTTTTGTCCCAACACCAAGCCTCGGGTTAATTGTCTATGCTATTGTCGTTCAATGTGGATATGACTGTAACTTCGCGTACGTTAGTTACCTTCAATATTGAACGTGTCTCCGCGGTTCAACACGACTCCATGATGATAACATAACGATGAAACTTAACTAAGGATCAACATAAAGGAGCGGTCACAAATTCATTCTCCACACATCATAAGAGATGTGGTCGGCGCTCTATATGCTATAGACATGTAATCACCCGAGCCTGAGCTCGTGAGAGAGACGCAAATACGGCGCTTAGAGTTGCTTGCCGAAGATGGGATAGATCGACATGTGGATTGACATATTCATCCCTTAAAAGAACACAATGGCCGCGCGGAGGACAATTAATGGCGCGTGAAAACTTAAGGGCTACAAGTATTAAGTCGTGAGCATGTAGAGGACATCGCGGACGCTTTAGTGAATTGTACCATTTAAAAAGCTTCCTCCAATCGTATGCATGTTGAGGCGGAGCTAAGAACTAGTCATCTTCCAAGTTTTCTCGTGAGCAAACCGACGTAGGCGGCAACAATATCACACTCTACATATGGACATTGTAAGGTTAAATTACCAATTGGTAGCTCCCAAGTGAACATCCCTCAAGGGGGAGTCAAGGAAGGCGGTTGCCCGAACAAGAGGCGCCGTGGCTCACGACGGGCAACCATAAAAAACGTACCTTTCGGGGGGTAACATCACAATAACGTTTCAACCTTTCGGAGGGAAATCTACGTCAAAAAGATATCCGACATTGATCAATGCCTACGGAGGCCGTTTATCATATACCACAAAAATGCATTTCGGTTTGTAGCGCGCGTGTGCATACTTTGTGAACTTACCCGCGAGCATGGGGCACGTTTTAGCTTCGGACATCCCTCAGTGTACCCCCTGCAGCCTATGGTTGGTGGATCGCGAACATGTCGTTCATGAACACATACCATAATTGCGGAGGCAGTCCTTACTTTAACATCATGGTAGATCGGGACGTTGTTTTACAAGGAAACATGCCATCCGCGACGGGCATACAAGTAATTGTGACGAGTACAGTCTTGCAACAGTACATTGCAGGACATTGTAGAGGTACTCGTTACTAATTCCAATTCGTGCTTTTCCATCGGACGGACGTACACACGTGGGTACGTCGCTATTGCAATATTCATAAAGGGTGCTGATGCTACAGTACGACCAGTACCTCCCGGTACGTACAGATACGCATAATTAATCTAACCAGCAAGATGACGCGCCTAAGCGAGTTCTTCGATGCAGAAGGAGCCGCGTCGTGAAACCCAATGCTAGGCAGGCCGCGTCTCAGGACCGCTGACGACGGTTAGACAGCCCTAACGCCTGACACGTAAGCGAAACTTTCAGGCGTAAGCTATCTTGGCAGAAACCTATTTAAGCCCAGTGCAGTAGAGGGAGGTGACAGAACCATTTAACAATCCCATTGTTCACTTACAACATATACTGATTAAGTACAACAGTGAGACATCTTTCGCTAGCATCTCTCGACAACATCTTTTGCCATCTTGCAACGACAGAACTAGACAGATTAGAACTGATTTGTGCTAGCGTTTAGCTTGAGGAGGCTAACCGCCACATAATCGAAATGCTCACACGCAGTCAATTTAGGGTGCAGCAGAGTGGTGCGAAGTCATCGGAGACCAAATTATTTCTACCACAGGGAGATGTGGTCTAGACTCCGTTCATGTATCGCGAACATGAAGAACATGCACATATATTATAAAGCGCGTAGGCTACTATTAACGCGCGAAAAATTGGGTCGCATGCTAGCCGGATGATGCAGTGTCATCCGAGCCTAAGCCCACATGTCACTATGAGCGGTGGGCCTCACTCTATTCGTGTGTCTCGTACATGAAGAGTAAGCAAAAAATTGGGTCACACACTAGCCGGATTATGCGGTGTCATCCGAGCGGTATGGTTACTACAAGGAATGGTTATCCGAGTAGGTTACTACGGGCGGTGGGCCTAACCCCATTCGTGTGTCTCGAACATGAAGAGTAAGCGCAATAACCAATAGCCTCATACAGCCCTCAGAGATGCACCTTTCGGAAGGTAACATCGAAAATTGCACAAAGAAATCCGGGTCGCAGAATTTCCGGATTATACAGTCTCGTCCGATTGTGAGCTCACATGTCGCCATCATCGACCATGACTTCATTAATGTGTCGCGAACATGAAGGATGAGCGCAATAACCACTAGCCGCTTGCGCAATAGTTGCACATGGAAATCTAGGTCGCAAAATGTCGCGCGGATACAGTATCATCCGAGCCATAGCTCACATGTCACTATCAACGGTAGGTGGCCCTTACTCCATTATTAGGTCGCGAGCTTCAAATGTAAGCGCAACAACCACTAGCCTCATACGCAATAATTACACTCGGCAACTTGGGTCGCAGAACTGACGGATGGGATTAAGTCAACCAAGCCTAAGCTCACACTGGTCACTACGAGCGATGGGCTGACTCCATTCATGTGTCGCGAACATAAAGAGTACACACATAGCCACTAGATTCGTACGCCATAATTACACGGGTAAAACCTAGTCGCAAAGCTGCACATGTCGCCACGTGCTGTGGGCCTAACTCTATGAAATGTAAATTGAAATTGGATTAATTCATGTGGGGAGTACACAACACCCGCCTCCTCTCACACAACCCTACCCTACGGTGTCCCATGTGCGGTCAATTCACCAGCAACGACCACATGGCCGGTAACTGCCCCTCAATGTCCGGCCTTAGACATGACCGCCACAACAGCGCGCTACAACTCATCCTCCTCTCCCTTATGGAACTCCACAGCGAAGGTCGATGGGAGACCGTCACGGCTGACTTTGGTAACAATACCATCAAATTCTTCACATCCAACACTCTCATCCACACCCCCCTTGACTGCCACCCCCCTCACCCCACCCACATGCCCACCCGTCTAGTTGATATTGACGAAGGCCTCTCGCCCGACTTTCTCACCTTATGCCCTGCCATCCTACTTGAAGACATACTCCCTTCAATGCTAAGACCCCCCGCGCACGAACCCGACTTCATCAGACTCCTTGAACCTACGCTCTTCCCATAAAGTCCGCTACTAGTGGCACGCATTTAATTACTCGCCACGCACTGCCGCGATGGCCATGCAATTCGATTGGGGGGTAGAGTAATGATTTTGGAACAACACACCACGGCGCGTTGTTCACTGACGTGAGCACCTCTATCGGCACGCCCCAATTATTGTGGGCACACACGTTGGATTTGCGGCCCATATTTCGCAGGCCGAAATTCGTGCATGTGCAGGTTATGCACGCCTCCATGCGTGACTCGGTACACGCAGTGTCGCGACAAGCCGGGAAGCTACTCGGCATTGGGTTCTCAGCATGTTTGCACAATTGCACGAGTATCCGCCGAGTGTGTTGCGCCCGGCCGTCTGCAAAGCGGCGACACCAAGAAGTGGATGTTGTGTGCACTAGGTTTTCTTGCCACGTGCCCGAAAATACAACCAAGGAGCACGGGCTAGGGACCTATTGGGCTTGAGGGGAGGTTGACTTGGGGTGTAAGCACCCTAGCGCGCGGATCGCTGGCCGTTGAAGCTTGCGCATCGCCGGGCGTGAAATATGGCGGGGAGCTTTCAAAGTACCCTAGCACGGGCCTTGGTATGGCATGCGGCAAATGCCATGGCACCTTGCCATCATGGGGTATGAAGTGGGCATCGCCGTCAATAGACGACATATAGAGCGCTGATTGTCGATCGCATTGGCGGAGCGGGTGTGCGGGTACCACCTGTCCAAGGACCAAGGGTTGCTAGCCCCTCGCGAATGTGGCAGATTTTGAAACCCTAAAAACTCTAGTTGGATGTACGAGGGCCTGAATGACATCGGACGGCGGATTTGACGCGGAAACTGGCCGGTAGGCGTAAATTGAGTTGAAAAGTTATATTTACTTGGGGGAATGGCTTCCATTTGCAACTTAGTTTGCTCGAGTCGGACACCGTACGGCAAAGTTAGGCTTTGTTAAGCCTCCCAAGTTTTGGGTTTCCGGCCCCTATCCCACCCACGTCAAGCATCTTAACGGCACATGTCATCACACCCACGTGCTCTCATGTTTGCGGACAACATGCTGGGATCATAAAAACCGCATGTTGTGTCGCCGACTTCGGGAGTATTCACGAGCCAAAGTGTGAAAAATCCGAATTCCGGGGCGCCCGAATCAGGGTCTACCCCGAAATCGGGGTTGACCCGCAAACCCTAATACGTCATATCGTAGCCGTGACATGCCCCATTTGTGCCCCGCTTCCCCTTGTACTTCACCGTCAACACAAGTTTCGGTCCGCCTTTTCAACGAGCTAAAGTACAGTTAAACCCTAGAAACCCTGCATGATAAGCACCCGCCCTACGAGAAAGGCCCTATTTCACTAGTAACGGACTTGATGGGAAGATTGTAGATTCGTGGGACATACGAACGGCCTAAGACGTTACTCTTCGATTAAACATATTCAGATAGGGGAATGGAAATACTGCACAGACCACACCCTCTCCCACACCGCACAATTGATTCTCGATGAATACACCCCCTCGCCAATGCAAGTCGACAACATTGGCCAAGTACCGATGTCGATATTCTTCCAAAACTCATGAGCCGCATAGGTACACCTTCCATTATTGAACCGTGCAAACACGATTAGCATGGAAGGTAACTAACGCAAACGTAGTTACAGTCACAGTCACGCAAAAGGGACAGTCACAGAGACAACCAACCCGAGGCGTGGTGTCGGTACAACGGAAGTGAGAGAGTTGTAGCTTAGCGACAGCTTTGTACCGAATCAAACAAATATGTATCGGTATGTCCGATCTAGACATGTACTAATCATATCTAGAATAGCTTACAGTAGCTATCTGCAACTAATAACTATAAGGTATTATTTACAATACTCCCCCTAAAGGTAGCTACGGGATGAAGCGTTGTATTGGGTCTTGTCCTCCAAGGATTGCACTTCGGTGTCTTGCCAGTGCAGGTATTGGTAGTGGTTTGGTAAACATACTAGCCACTATTTGGTCAGTGGGCAGGTACCTAAACTTGATGGTTCCCTCCTCCACGTGGTCCTTGAGGAAGTGCCACTTTAGACCGATGTGTTTAGTCTTCTCGGTGACCAAGGCATTTTGGGAGTACGCGATGACGCTCTGGTTGTCCTCCCATATGGTGGTGGTTTCGGTGATGGGGGCGTTGAAGCTCTCCACCATAAGTTGGCGGAGGTGGAGTCCCTCCTTGGTGGCGTCAGCCGCAGAGTAATACTCGGCTTTGCATGTGGATTGGGCCACGCAAGTCTATGGTTTGGACTTGTAGCTGATGGGCCCGCGTCCGAGAGTAAAGAGATAGCCCGAGCGGGACTTGCGGGTATTTTTGTCGTTAGCCAAGTCAGCGACGGCAAAGCATGTAAGTTGGAAACTGTGGTCCGTGCCCACCCCCCCCCCCCCCACCAACGTCAAGCGCAAGTCGATGGTGCCATGGAGGTATCGAAGTACCTTTTTCAGAGCCTGCATGTGATGTGCGTCCGTGGGGGATGCTTGGGCGGAGCCAAGGATGCTCAACGCCGTGGAAACATCGGGACGCGTGCAAACGGCCGCGAACTGGAGACTGCCCAAAAGACTTGGGTAGACGTCCTTGGCCACCCCGGTAAGGGGGGTGAAGTCATGTGCGCGAGGCCGGCGAGGAAGCCGGGGTCCATAGGGAGGGACGAGGGCTTAGAGTCGGTCATGCCGTACTAACTTTGCGAGGATGTCGCGCAGGTATTTTAACTGATCTAGCGAGATGGTGCGGGCCGAGCGGTCGCGGGTGATGTGCATGCCAAGGAGTTGGGAGAGGTCGCCAAGGTCCTTGATTTTTAACCGTGCACCAAGTTGAGCCTTGAACGAGGTGCGCCATGTGGCATCATTGCACGCTGCGGGAATATCGTCCACGTAGAGTGCGATCATGGCGAAGACGTGATCGGCGCGGAAGATGTAGATGCATGGGTCTGATACGCAATGTTGCCACCCGTGGTCGACAAGCCATGCACGAAGAAGCATGTTGAACTCGCGAGAGGACTCCTTAAGTCCGTAGAGGCAGCATTTGAGGTGACACACCTTGGACGTGCCATCATTGCAGCCGAGGAGCTGGCGGATGTACACGTCCTCCTTGATTGGGGCGTAGAGGAACGTAGTGTCGATGTCAAGCTGACATAGTTCAAGGTCGCGGGCGGCCGCGATGGCAAGGAAGAGGCGAAGGCTGGCCATGCGGATGATTGGGGAGAACGTTTCCGTGTAGTCGAGGCCAGCACGTTGGTTGCAACCTTTGGCGATGAACTGTGCTTTGAAGCGGGAGACATCGTCAACGGTGTTGGATTTAACTTCGTAGATCCACATGTTGTTAACAACCACGCGGCCAAGGGGAAGGTCGAGGAGTTCCCAAGTGCCGTTGTCTATGAGCGAGGAGTACTCATGCTGCATAGCGGCATGCCACTGGGGGACTTGGGCGCTGAGCCCGGTACGATTTAGGTTCCACACACTCTCGGGCGGAAAGCAGAGCGACGGCAATAGGTGTTGCGCCGGCTCGGGTGTGGGATGGGCCAGTGCTCATGTTGGGCACGTGGGGCTGCTCGAACATGTCCACTTTCGCTTTGTCTTGGTCCGGATAACAACACGCCGTAACAAGTGTCGACGGGTAGTCGGACATGTGGGCCACAAGGTCCCCGTAGCGGAATGGGTGAGACCGGAGTCGAGCCTGACGGCGGGCTGTAGGAGGGGGTTGAGGATCGGGCGGTGGGGTGTCGAGAGGGTGGGATGTGGGTGAAGGGTTATGAGGGGAGTCGTCATCCGAAGAGTCGGTGATCACCAAGTCTATGCGGAGGCGCGTGCCGAAGCCCGGGGTGTTTTCGTGGAAGATAATATGGACGGAGGTGGTGATGCAACGAGTCTCGGGGTTGTAGACGCGGTATCCTCGGGCGTCAAGTGGATAGCCAACCATGACTCCACGGAACGCTTTTTCGCCGAGTTTTCGACGCAACCTGTCGGGCACCTTGGCGAAGACGGCGCACCCGAAGACGCGGAACTTGGATGCGTCTCGCACTGACGACGTAAGGAGAGTGAAAAGGATGCCACTGGTGAGGCCGACCGAGCGGTTGTAAGTGCGCTTGCGCATGTACACAATTGTGCTGATAGCGCACGACCGCATGGAATTTGGGACGGCCATGCTGTGCAGGGACTGGATCCGCCATTTTTTGTTGGGTTCGGATCCACGAGTACTTGATTTTTTAGGATCCGGAACTAGTGAGTACCTCTAAAAAAGGGATCCGGATCCCGCGATTACCTGTGATTCTAGGGTTCGGATCCCGCGATTACCTGTGATTCTAGGGTTCGGACCCCGCGATTACTTGTGATTCTAGGGTTCGGATCCCGCGATTACCTATGATTCTAGGGTTCGGATCCAGCGAGTACCTGTGTTTTCGGTTCCGGAACTGAGTACATGAGTACCTTTAAATTTTTGGTTCCGTTGGATTCGTTGGGTTCGCGATTCCAACAAGTACTCGAAGTAGGCGCCCGCCGGCGGCGCAGCGGCGGCGGCCCCGGAGGGGGGTGCGCTCGCAGGCCCGTCGGCATCCCCTCACCTCCCCGTGGTGGGCGCTGGAAACCCCGTAGCCGTGCCAGGCCTGGCACGGTAGGGGGCTAAGAGGGCCGACAGCTCGATCCGTGGGATCAGCAGCTGTCGGGAAAGCCCTGTACAGAGGGCTTTTGAAAAAATAATTTCTGTGCACTACCGGCGCCAAGATCTCCCGCTCGGCCCGTCCGATATGTTTTTTCGCACACAGATACTCCTAGATACAGCCCTACTTTTAGGAGTGGGACCTGTACTACGGCAGCGTTTGATGGCGAGGAGGGTACGGCCGGATCAGCGGTGGGAGGCGGGTGTTGGAGCTGGTGGTGGCCAGCCGGGAAGCAGCGCCAGGAAAGGGCGCTCGCTAGCTATCGACCAGCCCTGTGCCGGTCGAACCTTACCGAGGGGTGAGGCGAGACACGGCACAGGACGGTGGCTAGTCGCAGGCGGAGGAGCGGCTACATGAGGCGGCGGCGATCCTCAGGATCAGCCGCCGCCGAAAAGCCCTGTACGGAGGGCTTTTTGGACACTAAAATAATGTCCGTACCCGGCATCGCGCAAGTTGGGGAGCAGCACCAGGGTAGGGCGCTCACTAGCGCGCCGCTACGTCGTCCAGCGTCATCTCCCGGGGGGAGGAGTCAGCTGGGACGGCAAGGAGGACAGTCGCGACGGGAGGAGCGACACGATCTGGCGGCGACAACCCTTTGGGTCGGCGCCGCCGGAAAACCCGGCACGGAGGGTTTTGCTTAATTCCGGGCGCCCGCGGCCCGCCGGATCCGGCTACGGTGACCTGCCCCCCCCCCTCTTCGACACCCACTACCCCGACAGACCTTAATACTCCTAGGAGTCCTTGAGCGTGGGCCCGGGTGAGCGCGGAGGCCCCCGCTCAAGAACAGGCTGCTCGGTGGACGCGCGATCAGAGGGGGGAGGGTACGGCCACAGGCCGGAAAACCGACAGGTACCCGGGTACCAGACAGAGAAAAACCGGGGAAATGAGCGGGGAAAATTCAGGCGCGGAGGCAGGAGCGCTAGTTTTTTCTATGTCTGTGCGTCTCGGTCCCCCCCACCTGTCCTCGAGGTGATGGGGGACCTCGACACGGAGGACCGCCGCGTCGGTGGACGCGGCAAGACCTTGGGGCGGGGTTTACGGGATGGAGCGGCGGGATCGACGAGCGACCGCGCGAGGAGGGGTTTTTTGCCAGCCTTTCCCCTCCTACCTTCGGCAAGACCGAAGTCACGCGGGAGCTAGATTAGGCTGGCCCGTCGTCCCTCCCGAACGCCGACCGGCCTAGGCCGGTCGACACCCCGGTTCGGCGGGAGCGGGCCGTGCATCGTGAAGGTCGAGCAGCAGTTTAGTTTTGCATTTCTAGACAAGTGGATTTATTTTTAGATCTGTTTTTCTTGATTACAAAATTATTACGCTGTTACTGCTTAGGTGGGGGGACTGTGGCAATTACTGCGGTTGCTTACAGTTATATAACTCCCGAGGAACGTCGGCACACATTGCAGATAGGTGTGTCGATAAGAAATGTACCTGGTCGGAGAGACCCGGGCCCAACTTGCTAAATAAGTCCTGTATGGCGAAAGTAGAGTGGCCCGTGAGACAGCAGCCGGTCCAGTTTGCCGGGTCATGTTGTAAACAATTTCAATTTCAATTTCAATTTCAATTTTACTCGAAGTACTCACGCAAATTGATACAAATTATTGCGCATTTTGGGGGAAATTTGTATTGCAAATTCAATTTTTACATCTCTACTAGTTCTATGCGCCTGCTCATGCTTGGATCCCATACAGTAGATTTTGACTGAGGTATCATGAACACCCTATCTGAATTCCCAATAAGCTCCTCTTCTATACGTTGGATAGCCGTCGATGACAAGCTCTTCCCTGATCTAGACGGTCTACTACTTCCCGCTTGCCCCGCCATTGTTGCTAACTATGATAGGAGTTGGATTTGAACGGGCAGATTATGGTGGATTTCAAGCGCGTACGCACCGTTTAAGTGGCCCTTGGGTGGGCTACAATCGATTCAAGGCTGCGGAATGACAACAATCAGGGCCATTGAACCAATCCTAGACATACACCTCAACAGATTTGCATTGCCAAATACCTCCCCAAAAAACAGCGTGTCACTTCGGGCCACCACAAAATCGTGAGATACTCGGAATCGTGAGTACTGATTGGGTATCGCGACTCCACATCGTTTTGCGAGGATGAGGTACTCGCGATTACCGCGGATCCATTAAAGTACGATGAATACCGGATCCTACGATTACTTACAATAACTGGTACCGGATCCTACGATTACTTACAATAATTGGTACCGGATCCAACGATTACTTGCAATAACTGGTACCGGATCCAACGAGTACCTGTGATTCTAGGGTTCGGATCTCGCGATTACCTACCGAACCTAGGGTTCGGATCCAGCGATTACCTGTGATTCTAGGGTCCGGATCCCGCGATAACTTGTGATTCTAGGGTCCGGACCCACGAGACCGAGTCCGAACCCGACTAGTCTCGGGGATTCGCGGATCCGTAGGATCCGGATCCAGTCCTTGATGTTGTGGAGCATCGCAGATGCATTGTCCCAGATAGTGCGCAAGGGGCGTTTGGCTTTGTTGAGCATATGATGGGCAAAGGGGGCAGAAAATTGCACACCGACGCCTAGGCGAGCGCACATCTGCCGGGTGACAGCAGCCTAAAAAACAGAGTCCGAGTCAAACTCGAGGACCGGGGCGAACGCGCATGACTGGGAGTGATGGCGTGCATGCACGTGTTGGATTTCCAACATGATGGTTTCGAGCTCAGAGCATGCGTCGTCTTTAGACTTAAGGAACCGCACCCACATGTTGTGTGTATGGTGGTCGATGACGAGCAAGCAGTAGCGGAGGCCATGTGGGGAGGGGGCAGTAATTCGACCCCAAAGGTCAAAGGACACGTTCAAGAGGGGACGGGATGGTTTCGCGCAAGCAGTGGTGTTGCGGGGTGCAACTCTAGCCTTGTGGAGCAAGCATGAATCGCAAGAAACACATTTTTTACAGAGCCTGCTAATGTTGGGCTAGTGGGGACAGCGTGGGTATGGTGGGCTTGCGTAGGCTCTGCATATCTAGGCGTCCAAACCGGCGGTGCCACAGTACGGGGTCGCAATGGTCAGTGAGGGCAACACGGGAACCGGCGCCACGCGACGTCTTCGCCGAGAGGCTTGGAGGCAGTTTTGGGTGGTGGGGCATGAGGTAGAGGCCGTTGCCGGACGGCTCTAGCACACCCATTCTTGTGGGCCACACGAGCAGTCCCGTGTCAGAGTCGGTGGGAAAAAGGAATTCACAACCGCTGTGCGACTGCATCCAACTGACACTTCGGAGTCTCCGAATGCGTTGGGCATGACGAGATGAAATGTCGGGTGTGTATAGCGCATGGATCGCGCGGTGAATGATGTGGCCAGATGCAAGCCGAATGGAAATTCGCACGGTGCCACTGCCCTTAACATCAACACCGACCCAACCCACGCGTGAGGGAGCGGAGGGCATGGTGAACGTAGCGAAATCACTCCGAAACGCGGTCAAGCTAATCGAGCAGGCGGAGTCTACTACCCAAAACTAGGAGAGGTCACGACCATGTGTGAGGGACGGTGAGAACGCGACAAAGCTGAAGGGGACACTCACCACGGTGTCATCGTACTAATCTGTGCAGTCCTCGAGAGTGGGCATGGTGTCAGCGTCGTCGGCGGGGACGTCGCTGAGCACGCACTTCATGGCTTGGTCAGCACGCTTGTTGTCGCTGGCGGCATGGAGCAGGAGTGTGTAGGCGTAGTGCTGGGCCTGCTCATCCAGCCATGCGCCCGACTCGCGGATGGCTAGCTGTGGGATGAGGTACGCTGGTTTGAGGGAGAGGAAGTTGAGAAAGGCTAGTTTCTCTTCCACTGCTTGAAGTCAGAGTTGGGCCCCATGGTGGGGACTGACATTTTCATAGACCGGTTGAGGGCGTCCTTGTCGAAGCCGGTTGCTTCATGGGCAACACGGACGACGACCACCGGGTCAATGGTCGGACGACGCGTGCCACGGCTGCTCTGAGCACCACGTTGGGCAGGAGAAAAATATTGGCTAGGAAAGTGAGGAGGCGGGCCACTAGGGAATGGAGAGTGGCCAAGCACTGCAGACGGCGAACCGTATTGGTGCGGTTGGCCACGAGAGGTGGGGACGTGGTGCGGCCGGGCATATATGAAGAGAGGCCCGTGGGTTGGAGGGGCATAGCCGAGGTGAGGGTATGGTGGAGGTGGTGGGAGGGAGTCCATGGAGAGATCGTCGCGCGGGGGTTCGCGCTGTGCATCACGACGGCGCTGAACGACAAGGGGGTCGGCAGCAAAAACTGCATCAGCAACAACGACAACGCTTGATGATTGCGCGTCCATGCGAGCGTTTATGAGCGCCACTTGCTGAACGACAAGCGCGAGCGTATCATGGGTTGGGACGAGAGAGCTATGGTGAGAGCTGGGGTCAGGGGAATCAGCGGGCGTGACATGTGGAGTGTCGGCGGAACGAGCTCTTGGTGCCATTTTGGCAGACGAAAGAAAAAACAGGACGACAGGTAGCGGTAAGAACCACTAGCCGGACTTGTGCCTAACAATGGTTTCAGAGAGACGGCATGATGCCCGCCGACCCCTCGGCATATAGCTCCGGGGTGTCTCAAAGTACCTTTTCTGTGTCCTCCACCCAGTGTGGGGCACAAGAAGAGGCCAAGGCTAGAGCAGGTAGAGCGATGCGCTGGCGGCTGAGTCGCTAAATAAATATATAAATTATCTATAATAGGGTTGTCGTGCACCCTGTGTATGTGTATTCACCCAGTAGTGCGCACCCCCCTTCTCCAGCTTGGACATGTATGCCCCATGTCCACACACGACGAGTGCGTCGGTGTGGGTGGCTGTCTGGCGTCCTCGGGCACCTGACTTAGGTGGGGTGGTGGGGTGGGTTTTAAAGCGCAGTTTATACTGGCGATACCGCCGACTACAAGGTGAAAGTACTAAGTTTCTATGTGAACTTGCCTTCTGCGGGAGAGGTGGCGATTGCAGCTCGCCGAACCAGATTGTCGCGCGTGAGTGACGTGAGGCGGGGGCCCATAACATGTTGAACCGTGCAAACACAATTAGTATGGAAGGTAACTAACGCAAACGTAGTTACAATCACAGTCGTGCAAATGGGACGGTCACACAGACAACCAGCCCGAGGCGCAGTGTCGGTACAACGGAAGTGAGAGAGTTGTAGCCTAGCGATAGCTCTGTACCTAATCAAACATGTTATCGGTATGTCTGATCTAGACATGTACTAGTCATATCTAGACTAGCTTACAATAGATATCTACAACGAATACCTAGAAGGCATTGCTTACAACAACCATTGCCAGTCTCACCTCCCTTCCCACCCTCCGCACTTACCCTCATGGCAAACTCGTCTCGAAAACACGACTCGACACCACGCGCATCCTTTCACAACTCCACTTGCACACTGTCGAGTGGTTGCACCATCTCCTTCCCATCTACCGCATCAAATCACGTACGACCACACGCCACACCTCCGCCTACCACTCGTCCACTCCCGCTCTTTCCCTTGACCGACAACTATTACCCCCACACGCGCCACTACTCCCCCCGGGGGGGGGGGGGGGGGGGGGGGAGTAAAAACCCTCAATTCCCTATGGACATGTTGGTATTAGGCGGTTCACGGTCTAGCCTTGACTCATAGCTTTTCTAAATGGCATTGTTGGGAGGGCCGATAGACACCAACCGGTTCACCCGGTAGATGTTTCAAACACTTTCAACTTAAATTTCTCCGCAGCATGGGCACTCAACACAAGAGTAACATACAACAACACTATCCGCCGGTACTTCGACTTTTGTGAGGAGCACATACTCGCTTCACTCGCTGCTATACCGGCACACATGGCATGATACGTCGCGTGACTAGGAGGCACCATCAAGGCATCTAGTGTACAACCTTACATGTCGGCAGTCATCGGCTTCTTCAAGAACCACGGTCTCGAACCAATTGCCCTCGGTGACCTAGTCGCTAAAGTGAGAAAAGGACTTGCCGCCTCACACGTCGCGATTGAAGACACACGAGTACGAGTGCACTTGCC
This sequence comes from Tetraselmis chui, assembly GCA_026401115.1. NCBI lineage: Eukaryota > Viridiplantae > Chlorophyta > Chlorodendrophyceae > Chlorodendrales > Chlorodendraceae > Tetraselmis > Tetraselmis chui. The sequence goes on from JAPMLY010000039.1 coordinate 62,347, forward strand.
AGCCTCCATCGTAGTTCAAGCCCTACGCAAGGCCCAAGCCCTACGCCTCCAACTCACGAATTCCACTACGCGTGCGACGCTCCAAACAAGCCCAGCACCAGACCAAGTACGACTCCTCCGGACATATACGACTGTGATAATAATGTACTTATTCTTTAGTCGCGGGGGCTCATGCATAGACAATTGAACCGGGGACCTCTTCACCTCCGCGGAAGACGGCATTCGCTTGTACCATCGTAGAAGAAGAACGCGGAGTATCCTCATAGCGCAAACTACGGTGTCACCTTCCGCCCACGATTCACAGCGAAGTGATCCAAATGCTTATGTTCTTCGATTCTATACGACGCAATTTCTCGGGCGGAAAATACCCAACAGTGCGCTGGGCGATCGACGTGTCGGAAAAAACACGAAAAATAGAGAGCTAACACGCTCATTGGATGGCTCCACAAGGTCACATCGGCGCTTCGGGAGCGCCCCCCAGAAGGTTTCACCTGGAAATCGCACTCCTTACGCAAGGGAGCAGCGACAACCGCCTACCACGTCGGGGTTACGCTACATAAGATAACATATTTCGGCGGCTGGTCAAATGAGTCAAGCGTAGTCCTTGACTACATCGACCCAACCGTCCTTGCAACACGACCATAGTGGTCCGTCTTCGGCTGGCTAACACCTTGGGGTGGCCAACAAACGATCACCCCGCCCAATGGCGACAACATGGCAAGCGGAGTCTCCCCCTACTTTGTAAATGGTGATATTGATATTATAGAGGTTTAAATTACAATGGGGGCGAGAATAGTCGGGCGTTGACACGACGTTACAAATTATAACTTCTATATTACGCATGTCATAGTGGTAAAACACAGACATGCGTTACCCCTATATGACACGCCGACACACAGAGGCCGTCCACCTTCCCCCTCTCGATTCCTACTCAATTAGCGTACGTGCTGGGCCGAGGGCCCCTTGTGAGAAAAAATGCAAGAGATCAAATACACTTCTGGCAAATTGAGCCTCCCTCTGCTTTGATGTAAATCGATATAAAATATAACATAAATTTACAGGTACTGCCAATGCTAAACTACAAGTACATTCTGCTGGAGCAAGTCAAGTACCCGTAGCTTCATTTAATTCTGATGTGATACCAGGTACAGGTAGGTGTACCTGCCTGGTACCCGCGTCTGCATCCATATCCTGAGACGGATAAAATACGGGATGGCACCTAAAATCCACTAATAACGCGCCTTCTTGTCACATCACACCCACATAAGGATTAGTAGCTGTGTCGTTAGCCGCTAGTTTGTTCACACATTTCCCACTTTCCTTATTCTGGTCTGGTTATTGTCGTCTGGTCATCTTTGAGTAACAAATTATCTTACAAGAAAAAAATAGTGGAGACCACCAAGCAAAAAGAAGACAAGAGGAACAAACCTAAGCCCGACGAACAGGAAGGCATGCCACAGCGTCAGCGCTACCCTCCTGCAAGCACTGGTCCTCTGTGAGCAGTCAGTCGTCGTAACTGCAATGTGTTCATAGATTTCTTCACTATTCATCAACTTCGCCACCATCCGCGAAAGATGAGATCTTAAGCTACTTATTAATTTTCTTCACTAAACACAATGTGTCCGTAGATTTCGTCATCATGCATTCGAGTTGCATGGTACATGTACATGTACATGTACGTTTCAGGAGCCCTGTGCTTCAATAAAAATATCTCTTTAGCCCTGATGAAAGCGCGTTTCCATGCGCGTAACCTGTCGTATGTGTTCACTACGCGCCTCTGGTACGGTATATGTACCGCAGTAAAAATAAGATGTTACCGTGACGAAGTACTGACCACTTGCTAAAAACGTAGTTCTTCGGGCGGGTCTCACTAATCCGTTGGCAGAACTCACAGCCAAGAGCACAACGGCGAATAAATCGGCGAGGCAGGGTCGTGCTGAAATTGCAGCTTCAGCATGGGGTGTGCTGCATCCAGCGCCGCTCGTGCAGTCGAAGCTGCTGTGGTGAAGGGAGACCCCAACAATAAGCGGTCGAAGATCAAGCCCGCATGTGTTTTGGACCCACCAGTACTTGAGCGCCCCACTGGAGACGCGCCGAAGAGTAGTGCGCTGGGAAGCTTACGTGGCCATGCAGACTGGGCAAGTGAAATTGAAAAGGATGACGGAGGTGTGGACGATGAAGAAGGTCATCGGGAGGAGCTAGAGGCCCTTCTACCACTGGTTGCAGCAGTGATGCCGTTCGCGCCGGCCAGGGTGTGCGCGGCATTTGCTTGTGGGCTGATGACAGAGGGATCTGCCAACCGCCACTCGACAATGGAGCCCAGCTGTAGCATGAGACAGCTGGCACAACGCCAGCAGAGATGGAGCGGCGTTGATGCACTTGTCGTTCGAAGTCCTCCACCCCGAAGGGTGCGGCTTCGCCTTGCAACATTTTATTAAGCGCACGCTTATTACTTGCCAGCTGTCCAGCTCTCGAGCCGCCGAACCCGAGAATCACCGGGGGAATTCTTTCGCGCAAAAGTCAAGCGTTGGGAGAGTCTATTACTCGTACAAGGATATTTAGTTTCTATTTTTCACATTGCAGGTGCAAGTGGCGTTGTTGATTGTGGATGTTAGTGGCTTTACGGCTCTTAGCGAGGAGGCACGCCGTCGGTCGGGCAGTGCTGGCGCGGAAGGTTTCAGCGTCGCCCTGTCGTCGTTTTTCGGCAGTATGACGGAAATAACGGCGAGATTTCATGGCGACGTCGACTGTTTCGCCGGTGACGCGCTGCTGGTGGCGTTTGAGCCACAACACGGGGCGGGCGAGTCTGGTGGCGCCCTTGACGTATTGATTATGTCGCCTGATGCGGAGGAGCAAGTCCGGGGAGCTGCCCAGCGTGCATTTCTTTGTGCTCGCCAAATACACTCTCAGTTGGACGGGTTTCGGAATGAGCCAGATGACCCGCCGTTACGCATCCACTCTGCACTAGCTGTCGGTATGCTGCCCCTCCCCCCCCCGAGTACTACGAAAATACTGAAAAATGCAAGCACGCAGATGTCTCCGTCCAGTGATTTGGGTGTCGGTCGTGTTGTGTTAATTCCTTTATCGTTGTGTGAAATATGTCCTGCGCAGTTTGGTTCACGGCATACATCGCTACTTCGGTTCATCACGTACGGGGGATATCAATGTCAACATGTGCATTCAGTAGACGCGCTTTCGCAGATGCTATGATCTCGGCTAATGCAGCAAGTCGCGCACATTACCGTGGTGGTGCCTTGCTCTCGTCATCCGCGGCGGCTCGAACACAACGTCATCGTCGGCGTTTCTTATTAATAAATGTTTTTATCGATACATGTGTTGAGGGTTTCTCGGTGATATCTAGTCACTAGCGAGATATATGCGGATGCATGAACGATACATCTGCCCGTACAGTCCCGTACCTCGAGATGCAAATATAATCGTCGCGATTGTTCCAAGTAAATATTATATTGCCACTGGCGCGGTCGTTTTGGTCAGTAGAGCTACATAATGATTACAAATCGATAAGTAGCGTTACTACGACCAATTATTCTATTTATTCGTTCATTTTTTATTTATTTTAATATTAATTCAGTGACCAGATCTCTAAAAAAACACGCTTTAATTTTGCTACGAAGCGGCTGCATCTCATCTTTCGCGGATGGTGGCTAAGATACGAAGCTGCTGCAGCAGCATATGTATCGGAAGTAACGTGTCATAATCTCTTATGCGCATCGGACGGTGGCAGAGTTCACCTAAGAACCGGCCTTACACTATGTACATGTAAGAGACAAGCAGGGAGGGAAACCCTAACTACCCGGGTTATTCAGGTTTGTCCTTCTATAATGTTTTTACTAAACAAAGCAGCGGAGACCAATTTTGTCCTTAAATCATCAGCGAGCTCCAACGTATGTATTCTTTCAGCACTTTTAGCACTCCATTCTTTCAGAATGTGACTGTGAAGTGGTGCGCGTACAACCGAAACTGCCAATGAAATAAAGTGCAGGCGTTCCTTTTCCGCGTTTTTGGGGGAATGTGCGGCGGGAACTCATGCAACGTCGTTCTGCTGCTCTTAATGATACTTTGGGTTCTTATCTCCGCGACGCTTTGCATGAGGGCAGTGCTGACACTGTGGCATGCCTTCCCGTTCCCCGGGCTTAGGTTTTTCCCTCTTTTCTTCCTTTTGCTTGGTGGCCTCCGCTGCTTTTTCCTGTAAGAATTTTGTCAAATAAAGTGCAAGCCCTGGTACCCGTATGCAGAGTAGCTGCAGGGGCACTGCCGGCAAGTCGAAGTAGAGGTTGGCGACTGTACGTTTATCATTGGCTCTCATTTTTTCCCACATTGTAAGGCTCTAACACTATATTTTTAATGACTGGGTCAGATTTATTAGACAGTATTGTAATTTAGCGATATGATCTAATTACTGCGTTGGTATAAAAGATGAAGGACCAATTCCCTTCTCTGTAGCTAGAATTAATATCAAATTAGTCGATGATGTATACCTAAACGTGTACAAGTTCACAATGTATCCCATTCCCGCCTCATCCGTAATATGGCACGCACCTTATCAGAGACCAGGGCTCCTCCCCACTTGTGCTCACTATCAAAGGTTGCTTCCAGCGCTATACATACGTGTGCATTTTTCATTCCACGTGCACTTTCCCATATCTTATAAACCAGTCGCAAATCAATGAACGCTCCGAAAGCAAACATGAATGAGAGCTCCTTTGCCCTTTTCCCTGATTGGTGCGTTCCAATACTTTCCGTGCGAAGGTTTTGTACAAGAGAGCTCGTTACGTGCAGTGATTGGCCCAAAGTCCGGCGTAAGGATCGGAAGATACGCAGACGCTAAAGAGCTTTATTCACTCACAATTGGTCCCTCACTGAAGTCAATCGCTACATTGCCGATCTGGATCTGATGCGGATGAGTTTTAAATGCGACTGCATGAAATAGCTTGGACCTCTCGCAGTAATGCTAAAGCCGATGGGAAACAGCACTCCCTCGCGATCACAGAGATAGAAGCGGCCACGAGATGTCGCCAAAGATTGCTTTTTAATCTCACTGATGCACCCTTGCGCTTGAAATGCGCTGAGCTGTACACCTTCGTTTCTGAAAGCTGTTCTGACATCCTTTGTCATTTTCCATTTTGGACAACAGGGGAGGTCACATGCTTGGAGTGCGGTGCGGACCCCCTCCTCCCCCTCCCGTCTCTCAAAACTGGACAGAAACTGAATGAACATTGTAGTACTTTCTACTCTCCTGGGTGACTGGTCAGTTTTTTCATCACATTGTATTTGCTGATGTGTCTGCCATGTCTGTTTTTATCTTGGAAAGACAAGTATCCGTCAGGCTGTACAAATACACGCACACACACACACACACACACAGAGAGAGCAAAAAGTTAGACAAGTATAGTGGAAAAAAATGCGAAGGTGCATAGGTGTAATTTGCTGCTTTTCTAACGCAGATGTCGCCTACCTGCAAGCAATCAAGCAATGCCCACACGAAATCATGGGATTTTCAGCGTTGCGTGACGGTTGGGTGCAGGCAAATGTGAACTACAAAGCTAGCTGCGGGACGGTTGCTGAATAATTTCATGTTTTGGCGCACTGTTGTAGGTGGTGCACTCGCCGACCGAAGCGAGGCGTTTATGGTCGGTGAGCCGCTCATAGAACTGTCGAGTTCTCTGGCAAAGGCAAAGCAGGGCGAGATTGCTTTGGCGCGGAGCGCGCAGGCGGCGTTGGAGCTCGAGCAGGAAACGGTGGTGGTCGCCGGAAATGCGGATGACGGAACGCTTGTTCAATCCACCTCTTTACCCGCCAAGGTGTCGAACATGTCGATGATGCGGGGCAGCCTGAGTAGGATCAGCTCTAAGATATTCAGTCGAACGATGTCATCCAACGCCGAGATCTACGACAAGCTTCTTTTTCCTCCCCGCAGCGTCGCCAAGCACGCATTGCACGTAAGCGAGCGAGCCATGAACTATTCTGTCATGCTATCAATGACTGTGTTCGGTTCAAGCAGGCAGAAACAAGAAACATATTCTGCTGGTATCGTCACATGGATACGTCATGTATAGTTCTCTATAAATAAAACACATGCTCTGCTGCTGCGTGAAGGTGAAATTCTGTGGTGATATATGAAGCAATCCAGAAAAAGTTCAATCTGTGCTTTATATCAGTGACAGTTTATTTGACATTGTGACTTGTTGGCACTGCAGGTGTGCGACCTAGCCGCAGCAGCTGTCGATAGCTTTGCTAGTGTGAACGGTGGCTGCGCGTCCTCTGCAACGGCATTTTCCCAGACAGCTTTGCTGGAGGTCACTAGTACCAGTATCCAAGCTCGCTCGCTGCTCAATTTGAACACAGCTACCGCTGGAAAGGACGCTCGCACGGCGTCAGTGGACGGCAACAGGCAGACCACGGAAACTTTGGGTATGGCGGCGCTGTTGCGCTTTATGCCTCGTTTCGTGCGTGGAAAATGCATGGAACGGCACAACTTGGATTCGCTGACAGAGCACCGTACCGTCACAACGTTGTTCATCATTGCCAGTCTTCAGGTATGATGCGCGAAATGGGATATGGGTTCGTTACCTGTCGATGAAATACTTACCTGCAAAGATTGGATTTCCAGGGTTGCTTCATTCCGTGAACGTATGTCACACAATTAGTCAAACCAAGGAAGTTACTAATCGGCAGATAATTTTCATGATCCCGCGTTACGCATGCTGTAATTCAGGCGCCTCGGTGCCTGTGGTGGGCGCGTGGTATGTGGACCATTATACGGGTACTATTCATGAATGGTGCTGTGAATGGCAGTATCAGTACTGTACGGCTACGGGATAATGACATTGCCCCGCGGGCTTCGGGCAGTATCATTAGGCTTTTTTCTTCTCTCTAGCCTCGTGTTTTTCCTTTTCTTGTAATCATTAAATTGTCATATTGCCGCATCACAATTTGTTTCAGATGTCATGCTATCTTAATGATTTACTCAGATTCTATTTATACGAGAATGACATGGAAGAGTATGATAAGAAACATGAAGATATAAGTAAACAGCGCTTAACAAATTACTGTTCAATCAAATTTTGGTCTACACGCCGTACAGATGATCCGGCAACTTTTCGTCAACACATGTCAAGTCGGACACTGAAAATACGCGGGCTGATTTTTGGGGTCGGCTCATGCAGGACTACCGCAACAAATTTGCGAGCTTGGGCTGGCTGCTGTCGCTGCAGCAAATGGTAGGAGATGCAATCGACCTTGTGGAGGGACAGCTGGGGGGCGCCACTCGACAGGTATACCCCCTATCCCTCAACACGCACGCACGCACACACACACACACACACACACACACACACACACACACACACACACACACACACACACACACACACTCAACTGATGAGAACATTGGAAGCATCTGCGACATGGAATGTTCTGAAAAGGAAAACCCTTGCTTTACCTATCCATTTTTGTACCTGTACTTGTCAAACATCATTTTTCACCGTTTTAATGCGACCGGGAAACCGCGATTGCCCCTGCGGGTGACAGATTACGGTGGACGACAAGGGGCTGGCGATGATCTTTGTGTTTGGGCTACCTGGGTATCGGCGTAACAGTCAACAAACGCCAGCGATTCTGGCGGCAGGGAAGGTGCTCGATCGAATGACAGCAGCAGGCGTGCCGGGAACCGCGGGGGTCTCCTCTGGCATGTGTTTTTGTGGGATCATAGGCAAGCCGGACATCCGCTGCGAATATGCGGTCATGGGAGGTAAGCCACCCTTGCGTCGGGCATTCTCAACATTCAAATTGACAACAACGAATCAACGTCGGCACAAGCGTTTGTATACGTGAAGTATCCGCTGCGTAAACACACCGAAGCAGGAATTCACTGCACACGTTTAGCACCGGCTATTGGTTCGTTTGGTTGTACCAAGAAAAGGCCGCGATTTCCGCGCTCCCTCGTCGTATGCTGTAGCAATGTACTAAACACCAAATCAACGATTGCGTCGATTTTTTGCTTAATTGCGAGTTGTTGTGACGGTTGGAATTCCACACGTCGTGCGATACTGTATATTGGTGTATTGACAGCATGTATTGGGGGTTTGTGCTTTGGGGGAAGGAGTGCGCTGACACCTTTTCTGCACTCGTGTTCAGATGTGGTGAATACGGCGGCGCGACTGGCGGTGGCCGCCGCCGCCCGAGGGGTACGGCTGCTGTGTACAGACGTCGCCGCCCAAGCGGCGCGCAGTGACTTGGGCAACCACGGGCTGTCGCTGTCTCCGGCGGGGGAAATAAAGCTGAAGGGCAAGGCGGGCGTTGCGGAGGTGTTCACGATACACGAAATCGCACCTGGAGCTCTGAGAGGACGACGTGCTTCATTAGAAAGGCCCCGTACTGCCCCAAGTATAACAGGTTCGGCTTTTTCACACCTCCCACTTGTTGTCAGGCCAAGTCTATCCTTATTCTCTACCGAAATTATAGCGACGAATGATTTACTGTTGTGCACATTTCTGAATGCTGTAAGTCAAGCCTGTGATTAGGTATTCTATTTCAAAACTGTCACAAATGCCAGTCGTTGTGTGTTTGAGAGTACTTTCCATACTACAGAAAGAATCCTGAAAATACACTGAATGGAAGGCTGACTGAGCTATCATCCCCTTGAATGCTCAGGTCGAGATGAAGAGCTGGGGGCTTTGACAAGGCTACTAAGTGGAGAAAGCGGACTACACGGCAGTGGGGCGCTTGTCGTGGCAGTGGTAGAGGGGCAGCCCGGCGTGGGCAAGAGTGCGGTCGTAAACGCCCTTGCTCGGGGACAGGTCTTAACGGGGACACGGCGGTGGGTAGTCATCAAGGGTAGCAGTGAAGGGGGTGCCGCATTTTTGGTGTGCCGAAATATCCTCAAGGGGCTATTGGAGCAGGAGGGGGATGATCCTGCGGTGGAAGAGGCGTCCTGGCTTCTGGTGAGACTCAACCGCCCTTTAGTGGGACGTATGGGTGTACTCAAACGTTAACGCCGTTATGGCAGAGCTAGATGCATCCATGGTCTGGTGCAATTCTTGCAAAGAGGAATTAACCCGGCTCGATTGTATTTGTTTTAGAATGACTGTATGGCAATTAAATGCGCGAGTAACCAATTCGCAGCCCACGTTGGTTGCTATGGAGGGTACCATTGACGTAGCCTAGTACATATGCCTTGACAAATTAATAGTCGTTTTTCAAATACATCCGATAAAATTCGCACCCTATTTGAAATCATATCATCCACCCACTCACCATTTGTGTCACCAAGAACTTAAGGGGTGCCTTGGAGGGTGCATCATGTTTGTCGTGCTGTTTTTATGCAGGGCGAATTTCCGTTGGACGGGACGCTGCCTCGCCTGATGCGCCCCTACGCGGTACAGCTGGAGGAGCTGCGGTCGGGTGCTCAAGGGCAGCGAGCAGGGCTTCAGTCACTATATGCCACGATCCTTGCCGACCTGCTGGTCTGCCAGCCGGTGGCTCTTCTGCTTGAGGACGCACACCTCTTCGACGACGCCTCCATTGGTGTTCTAGCAGCGATAGTCCGACGCAGCTGTGAAGAGGGTCGGGCGTCCGGTGGCAGTGCTTCCGTTGAAAAAACTACCAGCGCCATTATTGCAACCTCTCGTCTCCCCATTGTGTAGGCTGCCCCTCCTTCCTGCTGCCCCAAGTGCTGTGGCTAGTGCCATGAAACGGCATTAGTATTTTTAATGGTTCTGTTGGAACTTTTCCAATTTTTATCACTGATTGTAGATTGCGGTATGACATTCTCCACAACAGCTTTGATTTGACGGATGGGAGCAGCTCCGTGATGTTGCACGATTTGCCTGGAGTGATGCGCCTCGAGCTTTTGCCTCTAAGAGACGTCGCCGTGGAGCTCATTGCTCTCCGAACAATGGGTTGCAAAATTTTGGCTCCACCCGTGCGGGAGGCCATCCTCGGTGCGTCCGCCTGTAATCGTATGAATTGCCTTTATAGTATATGAGCTATGTCTACACCATAATGTATGGTGCTGTGACTAAGGTGGCTTCCTCTCTAGAACCCAAGAAAATTGGATACCCTTACTACACTGCACATAAACCGATTCGTTGTATTTGAACGTATTAGTTGAGGGCCACGCCTGCCGACTCAAATGGCTGTTGCTGATTTGTGCATGCGCGTTTTTTGTTTTAATTTTCGTATGCAGGCCATTCGCAAGGGCTGCCGCTCTATGTAATTGAGCTTTGCAATTGGCTGACTGCGGAAGGGTTGGTTGTGGGGGGGCAGCTGAGTGACAAGGCGCGAGATGTGGGCTTAGGCACGGTCATTCCGCCCTCTCTGCACAACATGGTTCAGGCGGTCGTGGACCAGCTGCCGGCGGGCCCAGGAGTCGTACTTCGATGTGCAAGTGTTTTGGGCTGGCGGTTTAGCGAGGTGGCCCCCCCACCACCCCCACCCCACACACACACACACACACACACACACACACACACACACACACACACACACACACACACGCGCGCGCGCGCAAAGAGGAAAAGGGAAGGGAGTGACAACAGGGACATAATAACCAACCACAATACCGATACATATCATCAAACATAAGATGAAAATATAATGACAGCTAAGGCACAATGCACTACACCTGCCATGAACTCAATGATGAAGCGCACAGTCAAATTGAATATGAGCGGCTCTCTGCGATGACGCCAAAAGAAGCGTGCTTCCATTTCTTCATCGTAACTGGGGCCCAAATACAGTACATATCTAGTTGCTAAATCACCGCAACATTATGGATCTTGTTATGTCATATCATTTTAGTTTATTTCGATTTTTTTCTTTGTAACTTTTTAAAATTAATTTTAATCTTGTCAGTGGCTATTGTAATTATAAGTCATCGGAGTTAAATTCAGGAATGCTTTCTTTATTTACTGAAAAAAGGTTTGAAATTGATAATTTTGAATAATTCTTAGGATTGCTTCTTCTTCCTGACGGATAGTTATAGTTGTTTTAAGCGCTATCCGAATACCGATTTGCTTGATTTCGATATGCTTGCACCCCGTAGCTGACCGGTATGCACACCGTCAACAACAATCACCGTATGATTTCGACCTACTACAAAGGTACAGGTCTGCTGAAATAATGGTAATACCATAACAAACGCAATTGGCGGCCTCCACTGCTTTTTCTTGTAATAATTTGTTATTTAATAACAAACGCAATTGTCAATTATTTCTGCTAAGTTACGGACACAAGGGGGTAGAAGATTACGTACAGATACAGTTTCTTGGTGTCTGCTGTACTTATCGCGTCTATGGTATGGCCGTTATTTCTACTTCAGCAAGTTAGAGGTAGTTGCTGCGCGATGCCTGTATTAACGGACAGGTACCCCTACAGTGGTGATGGTATTGCCATTATTATCTCAGCATAACCCAATAACAATACCTGTACATATGTAGTATTCGTCGAAATTATTTTATGTGGCATTGATGGTGTACCCGTACCGATGAACGCATATCTGGCGGTATGCAGGTGTATTCGTAATTCACCGTGATTTCTTGGACTGGCGAAGCCCTGTCGAAATGCATAAAAAAATGTTAACGGCTCTTTATTTTTTTTCACTGGTGGTCTCCGCTGCTTTTTCTTATAATTTTTTTTTTTTGGTTATTTCGATGCTATCCCTGGTGCAGTAGTGATACGGATATTACTACATAATTCTGTTTGAAATGAGCTTCTTCCGGTGCAATGTGATGCTTTTTAGTGGTAGTAGCAGTAACACGCGGTGCGGATAAATGTTCCGTTGCTCTCTAATTCGCATGAATGAATGAATTAGATGAATGTTGTCTGACGACGAGCAGGACAGTTGGTACGGGTATAGTACAATACCTGTACTGTTGTGTTCTTGAAAATGGTGCTATGTTTTCCTTAACATTCAGCAAATCACAAGGGTTGGTGCCATTTTCGTCCCTTTATAAATGAGAACCCGTACAGCTAGATTCACGAACCGATGACAGATGATGCATTGGGGACTCCGCCGACCCTATCCACCAACATCGGAACTTTCTTATATACGGGTGAAAGTTGTACTCGAATAATCAGCATCAGCATCATGAAAGTACAGTGACGCTTGATTACGGCAAATACAAACAATATAGTAATGGAATTATGTATTGTTAGAGCTGGGACTTCCCGTGACCGTTGCGCCACATTCCCGAGTTGCAACTGAGTGCACTCGTTTGCAGCGGGTAAAAGGACGCAACCAGAGCATTCCGAACGTACCGCGGTAATTTGTCGGGGAATTGCGATAATTACGTATGTCAATTGAAAACGTACGGGTATCTATAAATATCGCTATAATCCGAAATTACGATCGCGATTGTGATGTCGTGATGGTCGATATTTCGAATATAAGCACTAGGCAGCGATCATACCGCAATATGGAAGTCGCCATGTGCTAACCGCGCTTCAATATTATAGAGTGTCAGGTGTGTTGAGGCTCTTGATCAGAATCTTTCGATTAGCAAGAAAGTAATGTCTTTCTGCTCACAAGAGGAGAAGACAGGCGAAGATCCAACAAAGTACGCAACGGAAATAAGGATACACCACCCATCGCTCGGAGGAAAATGGGTGTTATCTTACTTTTTTGTCGAAACATTTCACGTCATTGGGGTAAACAACTGGATTGGGGTCTATGAGGAACCCAACCAGAAATACATTCAATGCGGGTCTATGGGCATTTCAATACACCTTATGTATCGATTCGGTACGATGATAGTCGCTGTAATCGCAAATGCCCCCCCCCCCCCTTTGTTGTCTGAGGGCGAGGCTGTGATATCGAGTGATGTTGGATGCCGTTTGCCGGCAGTCCAAGGCAATCCCAGTTGGAGCTCACTCTATGCTGTTATAGTTCTTCGTATGTGTACTTACTAACCTGGCATTCTAATCTTATCGTCTTAATTTTGCTTACAAATACTAAAAAATATGGCGCGATATATTTATTTACGTCAATAAGGTCTTCATTTGCGGCGTGGACCCTATTCGAGGATATCCCCTATCTTTGTATACTAGCACAATGATGCTGCTGCAAGAGATTCAATCGCTACAGAGGTGCATGTGGTGCTGCTCGCATGAGCTAAATGTATCCACAAGTATTCATCAACCTCGCGTATTCCATGACAGTCACCATGCAAAGAGTGTATGTAGCTGGCGCACGCGTACGTCGAATGTGCAGGTTGGCCACAGTTTGTTTATGACTCTGTGCCATGCCAAAGGGATGCAAGCCGCGTGACGCTATCGCGAACAATATTTACCCCAAATAAGTATAATGGAATGCTGACAAAGCGTCACGGAATTAATTCCGTCGCGCAGGAACTGTTGTTCCGGATGCTTCCCGATGGCGTTGCAGGCAGCGATGAGGAGCTTATTGAACAGTTGGAGCTACTGGAGGGGATGTCATTGGTTGGGCGCTGCATTGTGAGCAACGCAGGAGTTGGTGGGGGCTGCTCCGATGACGGCGAGTGCGTCAGCGGAGTGGAATCGTTGTGGGCATTCAAGAATGTGCTGCACCAACAGGTGTGCGCAACTGCCTGCGTCGTCCCCCACATGCGAGTTTTCTGGTTATCTGTAGGGGGTGGGGCATTCTTGAACATGCGACCATTAACCAGATTATAGCATGGTGTGGAAAGATTAGCATGAAACATCATAACAATGTTATCGCTTTTCACGGATGCGCACACGCGAGTGCGTTCGACGACGTAACTATGCGTATTTATATTTCATCGCGCACAATTCAGGAATCAGTATTATAGACTGATTACTTTATCGTTTAATTGTGTGAAATACAAGTCCGTTGATAGTTACTATTCCTGCTGCTGTTCGTGCAAAATAAAATCTGCGCAGGTGGTTTATAACAGCATGGCGCATGCGCATCGGCGGGTGCTGCATCGCCGTGCCGCGGGTTTGTTCGCGGATCAAACGCAAACGGTGAAGAGCGCAATCCGGTTGTTGCCCCTCCTGCAAGAACAAGCACAGCATTGGGAGCGAGTGGTGGCCGGGTTCAGGCAGGGTCGCTCTTACGGACAGCGTCAGAAGCGCGACCTGGAGGCGCTGGCAGCTGTGCTGGGTGAAGCAGCTAAAAACAGCCAGGCGCTTGGCGACATCCGGGAGGCCTTCAAGTACCAGGTGCTTGGCAAAAGACATGACATGTCCTGTGCATAAAAAGTAACAACGATTTCAGTAAACATACGGGCACGGTATTTTCTTTCAATCGACTGTCGATATTTCCTCGTTGCCTCTCTCATATACAACATCGCGCTACGGGTGCGTTGCTTCATCAAAATCGTAGCTGTTCCCATTCATGTCATCTTAACACGTCCTAACAATAGAGACAAAACATTTATTTACAGAATTTTTTCGTAACATTCGAAGTAGAGGTTAGGAGTGTTCGTAGATTGCGATGCCGGAAATTTTCATTTTGGAAATGTTGCTGGCTCGTGTGTGTTTCTGCAGTGATGGATGTCGCCCGTTTGGTTTTCGCGACAGCACTTTCACTTTTCTTTTGCAGCTATCCCTCTTCCACGCGTTGCTCTGAAAGTTTGTTAACAAGCGACACTTTATTTCTATTGGTTTCCTTCATTTTATTCACAGCGTGGTTGGTACTCACACCCCTTTCCCCTCCTGACCATTTGCAGAGCCGTCTGCTGAGCATACTGCACGAGCACAGCACGCGCGCCAAGGTGAGTACATGGGAGCTGCAAATGGAGCTGGGAGTGGTGCAGAAGATGCTGGACAACATTTTGGTAGCCGTCGTGCAGTCGCTGGACATGGGCGACATGGGCCAACAGTGAGTGCCGGACTGAGGCAAACTTGTCACAAGTACATGCACACAGACAATTTTTTGATAATGTGTCTCCAGGAAGAAAAGCTTAGAGATGAATACCATCCAGATTATTCCTTTGTTTTGAATGGACTTTTATTATGAATATGGTCTGAAGTTTGTTTATGGCTTTCTGTACGCAATTCTGAAAATGACATAAATGTCGCCGTTTCGGCTGTCGCGGTTTATTTTTATTTATCTATCTTCGCGAGGCTTTGCAGGAGGGCAGTGCCGATGCTGTGGCATGCCTTCCTGTTCCTCGGGCTTAGGCCTGAGGGTTTTTCCCTCCTTTTTCCTTTTTGATTGGTGGTTTCCACTGCTTTTTCTTGTAAATTTATTTGATTTATTTCAAATATTTGTTTGCTGTACTGACTACTTTGTTCGATTGTTTTTGCGTCGTCAGGTACGAAGAGCTTGCCCGGATGCAGGTCAGCCTCCATACGGGCCTGGAAGCGCTCGAGCCGGATGGTGATGAAGAGCACAGCCAACACAGCCGGACGACGGTGCACCAGACACCCGCAATACCGCTGCCGCAATACTTAGCCCTGCATCCACGAGTGGTCGCCATGATGCGAAGCTTCATCTCCAGTGCGGGGCTACTTACCGCAGAAACCATCGCGCAGCACTCCGAGTTTTTGGATGCGCCGGGTGCCCCTCCTGTGGAGAGGGCCTTCTTGGGGGCGCACCTGCTCGTAATTACCAGAAATAGCTTGCCGCCACCGCAGTACCTTCGGCTGGCCGAGAAGGTAGGCTTGCCCACATTTTGTCGCTCACGCTCCCAACCCGCCGTTATTGTTGTAAAATGCTCAGTACTATTCGACTCGTGACGATTCGACTTCCGCTAAACGGCCGTCCAGCTGGCGGAATCTTTAGGTCGGCGTCTTCGCGCGCATGAGAAACTTTACTTGTACATAAGATATCTTTTTGTGTGTACACGCATTTATTTTTATTTACACAGAAACGCTGTTAAGGTCAATTGGTTTCATTTGTATGCGTCTCGGAAACTTTATCTCTCAATCGAATATGACACGCCACACCATCCCACCTGCAGCACGTGTTAGAGATGCGACGATGTGACTCGCTAGACTCTCTTTCTATACCTTATAATGGCACTGACGACCCTCGTCCGTTGAGGTTTAGGGCTCCACATAAGCGGATTGGTTTTAGTATGTTTTCGTTATGTTTTTCGAAGAGGCTTTGATGTGTGGGACCGGTGCTTGAAGAATTAAAAGCTGGCACAGTTAATTCATATTTCTGTCTATGTCTTTCATCCACAGGTGCTGGAGGCATTTAATGCCGCGGGGCGCCCAGCGCACATGCACACCCTAGCGGGAAACCCTGTGGCGATGCCCATTTACATCGGGCTCCAAATGGGGAAGCTGTGGAGCGGGCAGTTGGGTGCGCCTGCGGCCACGGCGGACGTGCCCGAACTACCTGGCGGCCTGCGCACGCAAAGCCGACTGCTGGCGGTGTGGGAGAGCGTCGAGCTTTGCTGCGACCCACCCAGCAGCGACCGGGTTCGGCGGGTGCGGGAGCAGCGACGGGAGCACAGCGAGCCAATGGAACTGGTATGGTCCCTGGAACATAAGCACACAAGCACGCTCACACCCTCACTTGCCCGATCTCAAACGCCCCCCCCCCTCTCTCTCTCTCTCTCTCTCTCTCTCTCTCTCTCTCTCTCTCTCTCAAACACACACGCGCGCGCGCGCACACAGTTGGAATCTGTTGGGTTGGGTTGTGCAATTACGTTACTTTTTGTCGTATTTTGCTGTTTTCTGTCTTTTAATTTTATTGCACCATCAGATTCCTGCAACCCTCGCCGCTCTCTACTTCAATAGATGGTCAAGTGACTGGTTTCATTTTTGCGACTTGCTCTTTACGATCTGTTTAGGGTTTGCATGTGCTCTAATCTATGGATTTTGCAGCTGCGTTTGTATTATGTTTTCAGAGCTGCTCACTTTAACTATTAACGCACAACTGAGAGACATCTGTGCAGTCTCCTGCAAACGGACGTAAAGCTAATCCTCTCACCTCGCTTGCTGTCGCCATCGCAGTGGAAACTGACGGAGCAGTGCCACGAGAACCTTCATAGCTCTGCGGAGCTATTGGGACAGATGCCAAACTTCACCAGCGCGCATCCGCAGCAGCGGCGTTCCCAGCCTGAGGCCGAAGCGATGACCACTCTCCCAATGGAGTGGAAGCGGCTAATAGAGGCAGCGCGCCATGCGGCCGCGCTCAGTGGCTTCTTACCCAGTCTTGCATCCGTGGTGCGGGCCGTCATCCACACCGGGCGCCGTCTATTAGCTAACGTGCAGCGGGTTCGCACTGACGGAGAGGGGGAGACGCAAGTGAGTGCGACAGTGTGGAACCTGCTGGGCGCTGTGGCGGGTGTGTTGAGCACATCTCTTCGGGAATGGGAGGCCAAGCACGCCAACATGCACGGAAAGGTGCTCACCCCTGTCCTCTTCGCCTTCCTTCAAATATATATTTGGTTTTATGAAATATACTTTTCTGTACCGCGACTTAAATTTTATCCGCGGTTTGCTTGAGAGACACTACTTAAGTCGTAACTTTCGGCGCTATCGTTCTGACATCAGCTCGTTGTGGCGTGCCGTTACGGAATTTTGGAAAGTTTGGAAAGTTTTTTTTGGATGTCATTACGACAGTGCTGAGGCAGAATTCAACAAATATGATGCTTAATTGTGCTTGCTTATATTTGCGAGAGTGTATACGTGATAGAGCATGTCTGTGAAATAGAGTGTGTGTGTGTGTGTGTGTGTGTGTGTGTGTGTGTGTGTGCGTTTGTGTGATTGGAGGAAATGAATGAAGGAAGGAATACGCAGGAACATATGGGCGGATTATTTATTTGGATGTTTCGATATGGGCGGATTATTTATTTGGATGTTTGGAGACAATGCCAAAAAGGGACATCTCTTACCTAGCTATTCGCAAATTGCCACAACCTGAGCTGCAAGTCACCATTCTTTGTTACCATTTGACAAGTTTGATAAACGATGATGATGTTGACAGGAATGGCATTTGCTTGCTGCAGTGGTTGCATGCCAACTGTAGACATCAAGGAACAGCATGACTACTTAATAATTCCTTTTGCAATACTCTACATGTCGTTCATGTCGTTCATGTCGTTGCGCTTTCCCCATTCTCACTCCCTCTCCCGTCTTTGGTTTTGTTAGGTTACCTTCATGCCGTCTGTTCTCTTGGAGGGCCGCGCCATGCTGCACTGGGTCCAGTGGACTCTCTCCACTGCTGGCCGGCAAGAGGATGCCCCTGAGTCTCCTATCGTCCCGAGCGGACTCATCGGCCTCTGCCCACCGTCCCTCCCCTCTCACCAGCCGCGCTCTGGCCCACCGGCAGTTGGCAGCGCGCTGCTTCTGGCGCAACGAGCGGGTGCGGAGCGGGGTGAGATTCTACCCGGCTGTCTCCAGGCAACGCTGGCATTGGTGCAGCTGCTAATGCATGAGAGGCCAATGTGTGGCATGTTCGTCCCCACGCATCTCCCTGGAGTGAATCAGCTGGGGGAAGAGGGCTCGACTGCGGTGGAGTATGTCCAGTTCGGGTCGTCAGCCGCCTGGAAGGTGGGGCTGCAGCACCTGCGGGATGTGGCAGCGCTGGTGTTGGTTAAGGGGAAGCCGGTTGAGTTGGAGGCGGTCAGGAGTGCATCGGATGTAGAGTGGTCAGAGAGCGCATGGGAGATGGTGCAGCTCGGCCAGCAGCTGGCAGAGAAGCTGGCGGGCGAAGGGGCAGCGCCGTGCAGACGGGCGTCACGCACTTCGGGACGCCGCTCGAGAGAAGGGCGAAGATAACGAGCAGGATTTTTGCAATTTGTTTTGTGAATTAGGGCATGGGTAGGGCTTAAACCGCCAGAAGTATCAGCGGGACTGTGGCATCGCAGTATATTTTAGCTCGATAATTTTACGTAGGTGCGTGGGCGTCGCGCGTATTCGATCACACAGAGATGTGTGTTATTCATAGGCGTCTGTTTCCTTCGCCTAACTCAGACATCGGCGGCCGAGCGGCGGTGCTATCGCTGCATATTCGACTTGTCTCGCCGCATATTGGTGCTGCCTCGGCGCAAGTTTGGATGATTATCTGTTGCACGCTTAGTGAAAGCGTGAGAATAGCCGTGTCGAGGTCGTAGTCGTGACGCGCAGCACGGCAGCATTAGAAGAGGATTTGTGAAGTAAATATACGACCGGGAAATGTTATCGGAATTCCCGAATTAAATATTGGCATAGATTGTGAGTGTGTACTATTTGAGTGTAAAGTAATTTGATAGTCATATGTCATCTGTAACCATGGTGTGCAGGTGCAAATGCGCAGAACCTTGTCCGCTTCTTCCATCCATCTTGAGCATAGTCGTCACTTTTAACAGCTACAGTTTCTCACGCATGGCCCCAAAGCTCCCAACCAGTCGCCCCTGCTCCATTTCACGAACTGTGATTTCTTATGAATGTTCCTTATGCGATGCTCCGCGCCGCCACCCAACTGCTACGTGATACCTTTTTTATTTGCAATGACATAAGTGATGTGTTCCTATATTTATCTTAAGAAGCGCACCATCCAGGAAAGCTCTATGATGACCAATGACAATGTAATGCAGTTATTGAAAATAAATATGAACTGTATGCCAATCAATGGATTCGCAGTCCATTGTATCTGCGCAAATTATTCGCGATTGGCCCACGACGGGCGAGGAATCGAAAGACTCGACATTGTATGTCAAAATGAAACTCAGCATATGTGCAGAATAGTCGCAATATCGCAGTGTGTGTGTGTGTGTGTGTGTGTGTGTGTGTGTGTGTGTTCCAAGTTCCGCATCATTGATGATTTTAATACAGAAAACAAACGTACGAAATAGCATTGTAAAATTGCACAGCAACACAAAATGAATAGGGAAATCAGACTACATGGGTATTGAATACAGAATACAAAATGTCCCACACATTTGAAGCTTGCTTGGTTCAGTCGTTTGCTGAAAATGCATGCGTCAAAAGCACAAAAACAAGCAGAGAATAAATGGCGAAATACGTTCCACAGCGTCGAGCGCATTGTAAATTCAAAGTAGTGCCGTGAGGAGATGCAAATCAAGACAAAAGAATTTTAATGGCGCAGCATCGTCATTAGTTTTGATTTCGTTGTTGATGCAGCAATTACATTTTTACCTTTTAATCCGATTAGCGCTCGGGGGTTCTACCACTCCTATTACGGGCGCCGATCCATACGCGACATCGCTACAGGGATAGATGCCGTAATGAATA